>JACEEZ010016126.1:1122500-1219299 GCA_016584305.1 Chionoecetes opilio | reverse complement strand
TCCCTAAGTATACTGACCTTGGTTGTATAGACAAGTATGTACCTGAACGCCGAACACCGCGCTCCCACACCCACGGGAGTCTACAGATTGTGTTGTTTAGCTGAGGTACAAAGTTGTAGGGTCAGTGTGCAGACCATTGCCTGTGTTGCAAGGGGATATTGATACATTTTGCTATTCTGTACGTAACTTTCTATCTGTACTTCCCGAGTGCCTCAAGTTTGGTGTTATCTCTTCACATAACGAGGTTTATGTGCTCTGTACTTTCCAAGTGCCTTCATCTTGGGCCAAAGTTAAGACTGGCTTCAATATACAACTGTTTCTTGTTTGACTATCAAAATAGATAACTTTTCAAACTTATACTTCTTAGACTGTGTAAATAACTTTATACATATTGTTTAAATCAAATTATTTTGTTGAGAGAAGAGTGTAAGTGAAATGGTATTATGTGCTGCAAATAAATAAAATTGCTATGACATTTAAGTAATTGTTTTCTTCGCTTTCTTTACCTTTTATCAATGCCTTTTAATAATTGTGTCTGGGTAGAGGGAGAGCTAAGTGAGAGTTTTGTTTAGGCGCGGGACTGAGACTGTGATGTGTGATGTCGTGGTGGTTTAATATTTTTATGAATGGATTTATAAGGGAAGTGTAGGAGCAGCGCTGAGGAAGACTGGATTATTTGCAGAAAGTGAAGGAGCTCTGGAGGGAGGTGGATGAATTTTAGTGTGTACCGAGAGGAAAGCTTAAGACTCAAAACTTTCCTCTCCTACAACCACTGTAAAATTCATCCACCACCCACCATAGCTCCTTCACTTTCTGCAAGCACTCCATTCTTCCTCAGCCCTGCTCCTACACTGCAAACTGTAGCTCCATTTCCCTGAGAAAACCATTCATAAAAATATTAAACCACCATGACATCACACCATTAATATTTACAGACATTCAGGGGTACTCTAAAGTGTAGTGGTTAGCACACTCGGTTCACAACCGAGAAGTCCCAGGTTCGATCCCCGGGCGGAGTGAAGGGAGATGGGTAGTCTCCTTAAAACCCGAGCCCCTGTCCACCCAGCAGTGAATGGGTACCGGGTGCTAGCCGGGGTTTTGTGACACTCCTCACTTGGTGGTGGTTTCGGCCCGCACTAAGGATGAATGATAAAACGTATATATGGAGACGGGGCCATACGAGTGTTGCTCAGTCCCGTCCACTGCTATATAATAAATCATGCTCTGCCTGTTATTGACTCCTTCCTGACTTCTATCACAATGAACAGGACACCACCATCACCACAGTACTTGGGATTAACACATACCTTGATGCAGAGAGAGGCCATCCAATACACGGTTCTCAACACCTTATGACTCTTGGCCTCTTGTAGCTTCCTCATGTTCTTATGTTCTTCTTATGTTCTTATGACTCTTGGCTTGTAGCTGTCCACGTCTTGACCTCTTGTAGTTGTAGCTTCTTTATGTTCTTATGACTCTTGGCCTCTTGTAGCTTCCTTATGTTCTTATGACTCTTGGCTCCTGGCTGTCCGAGTCACAGGCTTGCAACACTCACCACTGATCCTCTGCTCCCCCATACACAAGACTGCAGGGCGACTACACAGTTATGCGTATTATCAACACTCCAATGCAAGCTTCCAGGTACAGGCCAAACGTTGCTACCCAGTAAAAACAAGTGAAAAAGACAGGGATGAATAATATCCCATACATGAAATTACCCTAAAAATATTTATTGATTCAATAAATAACCTACAATATCACCATTTTACTCTGACATTTTTACAACTCCTACAGTTTCTACTTTTGCTATGACGTTTTTACAACCCCTTCAGTTTCTTCTTTCGTGCTATCTTTAGTAATGTTCAAAGTCATCTTGAACACCAGAGTCGTCCACAGAGACAACACGGCAACAAAAGTCAGACAGAACCTCATGCCTTTGAACCAGCCTGGATAGCCCCACATAGCCATATCCATGTACCCCGCTACCCCCAGGCCCCCGATCACCGTGAGGACCCCGACAGTGTGCGGCGCCAGGAGACCCAGCCACGCCACCAGGGAGGGAGCCACGCTGTACCCCAGGTTGTGCCAGTCAGGGGGCTGCGTACTGCCCTCGGGAAGCGTCAGGCCCCACCGCACGCCCCCGAGGAAGGACAGGATGGAGGCCCCGTAGAATAGCTGCGCCTGTGCCAACTCGGCCTCGTAAATACCTGCCGTTATCATGTAGGCTGGGACGGCCACGAACGGCACCAGTCCCGAGATCCCGAGGGCCAGGGCCGGGGTGGGGGAGTGGCGGACCTGACGAGAAGGGACGGGCTCAGGCAACCAAGATGTCTCGTGGGACTTAACACATACTCATAAACATAAATGCCTCACTAAAATGTCTACATAAACTCATAAACATAAATGCCTCACTAAAATGTCTACATAAACTCATAAACATAAATGCCTCACTAAAATGTCTACATAAACTCATAAACATAAATGCCTCACTAAAATGCCAACACAAACTCAAACATATTCCTCACTATAATGCCTACATATTTAAAATGCCTATTTTCTTTGGAGACAATTTCAAAGCAGGTACACTACTTCCCAAGGGGTTCACAGTACAGCCTGCAAAAATTCTGAGTAATACCTAACACGGGATGATCATGAAATGTGGAGACGTTGGGGAGTTCTTGTGAACGGACATCAGAGATAGAGATAGAATTAATAAATGTGTATGTTAAGCAGTGACATAGCTAGGAATCTATTAATGGGAGGGGCACCTCTGTGCATGGGGGGGAAACCATGGCAAGAGCAGCTCAGGGGCATTCTGATGCCACATAGGAGGGTGGCCAATGGGGGGGGGTGCACCTGGGGGGCTCCGGATTCTCATGGGGCACGTGACTCCCCGTAGCTACGCCACTGGCTATAGTCGATGTGACGTTGTATAAGGTAGAAAGATAACGAGGCAACAGCCATTACTTTGCAGGGAGGACCAAACAACCTCAAATCACACGTAAGCTCACTCCCTCCCTCTCCCACTCACAGCGGCGCCGCCAGGACATGGTGACTGGGGTGGCCAAGGCTGGACACAGATCTAGTGTGGGGTGGCCATGGCATAGCCACTAAAAAGTAATGGTTTAACTTTCATCAGACCTCAGACTTAGATCTGAGGTGGCCAAGAGATTTCAGGCAGCCCTGAAATGGCGGCCGTGGCCACCCACTAGATCCACCACAGCCCACTCATTCCTCTCACACTCTTCCACTCCCTCCCTCTCTCTCTCTCTCTCTACTTTACTTACGCGGCAGAAATACAAGGAAAAGCAACAAAATAAAGTGTTGGTTGGCCAAGAATCACCCTCTGCCTCCTCCCAGCTGCCCTGCACACACGTCTTAATTTTCTTCCTCCTCCCAGCTGCCCTGCACACACACCCTGATTGCTCGCTGGCTGGCTCGCGACTAACGCTCGTACCGGATTTCTCAAGCAGCTCAACTCTGCTCAACACTGCTTCGAAACTCTAAAACTTTTCCTTATTTCCTTCCCACGCCGTTACCTGTTGACCTTTGACCAATAATTCTTCAACTGTAACGTTATCTAAGTCTTAAATATTAGTAAACGTGAGTTAGTAATAGTGTTGGTATAGTTTTATAGTATTTTTGGTAAGCTTATTGATAGGTTTCGTAGTGCTTCAAACTCGTTAACATCGTCGCAGAGGATTGTGGGTAGGATATCTTTTTTTCTTTTCTTTTTTGCTACGTAGTTTGTGGGTTGTTAAAGGACTGAATTGATTAGTTACCCAGATTAAGTCTGAGAGGTCTGATGAAAATTCAACCATTACTTTTTAGTGGCTATGCCATGGCCACCCCACACTAGATATGTGTCCACCCTTGGCCACCCCAGTCACCATGTCCTGGCGGCACCGCTGTGAGTGGGAGAGGGAGAAGGGGAGGGAGAGCTTACGTGTCATTTGAAGTGGTTTGGTCCTCCCTGCAAAGTAATGGCTGTTGCCTCGTTATCTTTCTGCCTTAAAAAACGTCACATCGACTATAGCTAGTGGCGTAGCTACGGGGGGGACACGTGCCCCCTACGGTAATGATAATGCGGAACTCCCCCCACTGGCCATGGCTGCCGTAATCTGCTTGGACCTGTGACTGACGATATGCCCCAATAAACTATTATGTGGCATCAGAATGCCCCTGAGTTCCGCTTGCCATAGTGCCCCCCCATTGATACATTCCTGGCTACGCCCCTGCCCCCTGCCCCCTGGTCTGCACACCACCACTGAGGGTCCTGGGGCCACTCAGTTCTCACCTGCTTGACAGCATCCAGCAGGGCGAGGGAAGTAGTGGTCTTGTCCTCCCGGAAGCCAGGGGTCGGGGAAGTGTGAAGCCTTCGTGGCCACAAAGCTGAAAAAAAAAGATATGCCAACATCACTCAAATCTGTGGAAATACTACTTTAAAAATTACATAAATGTTAAACATCCTCCTCTGCTTTGCAAGATTCATCAATTTCTACCTTGATCTAGAATCTAGATAGTCCTTCCACCTGACCATGGGCCGCCATCAGGCAAAGGGCCCATGTCACCTGAAAAAAGGGTGACGAATCTATGCACACACACACTTCCACTTGACTGGAGGAGCCTGACACTACCCTTTGACCCATTCTGTCCTGACCTCCTCTCAAGACTACCTAACATGGAGGGGATGCTGACCCCACCCTGGCAACAACCGTCACCCCCAAGAGGTCGTCCCCCGGGCGTCGGGCCCCAATCCCGAAGCCCCCCCACGATGACAGCGGGCCTGGGAACGAGGGGTTTTTCACGACCATGCTTCACTAGTCACCTTATTTACGCTTCATCAGCCTTCCATGGGGTCGATAATCCCGTAATTTAAGGTTTATAATGAGAAAACACTGATGGCGAAACCCCAGCCGCTTCTTTTTGTCGCTGGTCCCAGGATGTCAACACTTGAAGTCACGCCCCCGCCTGTGACGTCACGGCCCAGCTGGCCGCGCATCAAAACACAATATTTTCCCCTTCATGAAACACATTATATAGGCAAAATGATGGGTGAATTACCACGGAATATGTTTAATGATGATATATAGGACGCGTAAACCCTAATAAAACAATAAAATAACGATGAATTAATAATTATTGGCTGTGAACAATTGACGGTTTCCAGGCGCATTATTTACCCAAACAAAAATAGACTTTTAAACTAAGGCTTTAAAAAATAGGGAAACCTTTGAGCCAATCACTATGTGAAGTATGTATCTTAGAAACAGTAACAGATCGTAGCTTGGCGTAGAAATAAAAAAGCAGATTTTTTTTTTTCTCGTTAACGTAACATTTAAACCCAATACGTCAGCCGTATTCCTTGACCAATGCCATGAAAAACCCGTCACACAGACACACACCTATACAAAGAGTGTGTGTGAACAGCCAAGGCCGCACACACAGCCATGCACCGGAACTATAAGGAAGAATAAGGCCGATAAAAAAATGTAAACCCAGACCCAGACTGGCTAGAAAAAAAATGAAAACGAAATATCCCCCCCAGGCATATGATTAATGCATAAAACAATGCGGAGAAATCAAAATAGATCAAAACACACATAAATCACCCTAAATTTGGTGTAGAAAAAAAATTATCAATAAATAAAGGCTTAAATATACGGTGTCACTAAAGCTAAAGAAATATTTTTTTCAATAAATGACCAAAATAACTTCAGATACGTATAAATAGATACAATATAATACAAAGAACATTTAAATGAATGAAAAAACTAAAATCCTGCCATAGACGCTTAATTAGAGGAAAAATGCGTGAAAATAGATTTTATAAAGAAAATATGTTACGGCAATACCTAACCCAGACTCAGATAAGGACTTAGAGCGGTTATTCCTCCTCTAATAGACTAGAATACTAATGGATAATGGTTAATTCAATGGTTAAGGCCATGCAAAATAGTAGTGTCTCAGAAAATAAGCGCGCAGTCCTCGTCCATTTTTACCATCAGAATAAGGAGTGTTACCCATCTTCTATATCAATTAAACTGCAGTAGTATTACCAAAAAAAATATCTATCTGAAAAGGCATCAATTTTAGGCCAGGAAAAATTAGCCCAACATAGAAACATGTGGACAAAGGAGGACATGTGTGAAACAATAGAGTATTTATACCTTTTTCTTGCCTGTTTTCACGACCATGCTTCACTAAGTCACCTTATTTACGCTTCATCAGCCTTCCATGGGGTCGATAATCCCGTCATTTAAGGTTTATAATGAGAAACACTGATGGCGAAACTCCAGCCGCTTCTTTTTGCCGCTTGGCCCAGGATGTCAACACGCCGCCGCCTGTGACGTCACGGCCCAGCCCGGCTGGCCGCGAATCAAAACACAATATTTCACCCTTCATGAAACACATTATATAGGCAAAATGATGGGTGAATTACCACAGAATATGTATAAGGACGATATATAGGACACGTAGACACTAAAAAAACTATAAAATAACGATGAATTAATAAGTATTGGCAGTGAACAATTGACGGTTTCCAGGCGCATCATTTACCCAAACAAAAATCGGCTTTTAAACGAATGCTTTAAAAACTAAGGAAACCTATGAGCCAATCACTATGTGAAGTATGTATCATAAAAACAGTAACAGATCGTAGCTTGGCGTAGAAGCAAAAAAGTCGATCTTGTTTTTGTTTTCTCGTTAACGTAACATTTAAACTCAGTACGTCAGCCGCATTCCTTGACCAATGCCATGAAAAACCCGTCACACAGACACACACCAATACAAAGAGTGTGTGTGAACAGCCAAGGCCGCACACACAGCCATGCACCGGAACTATAAGGAAGAATAAGGCCGATAAAAAAATGTAAACCCAGACCCAGACTGGCTAGAAAAAAAATGAAAACGAAATATCCCCCCCAGGCATATGATTAATGCATAAAACAATGCGGAGAAGTCAAAAATAGATAAAAACACACATAAATCACCCTAAATTTGGTGTAGAAAAAGAATTATCAATAAATAAAGGCTTAAATATACGGTGTCACTAAAGCTAAAGAAATATTTTTTTCAATAAATGACCAAAATAACTTCAGATACGTATAAATAGATACAATATAATACAAAGAACATTTAAATGAATGAAAAAACTAAAATCCTGCCATAGACGCTTAATTAGAGGAAAAATGCGTGAAAATAGATTTTATAAAGAAAATATGTTACGGCAATACCTAACCCAGACTCAGATAAGGACTTAGAGCGGTTATTCCTCCTCTAATAGACTAGAATACTAATGGATAATGGTTAATTCAATGGTTAAGGCCAGGAAAATTAGTAGTCTCAGAAAATAACCGCGCAGTCCTCGTCCATTTTTATCTCGGTGTCTCTGAAAACCACTGCAAAGTCCTCGTCCATTATAACCCCACACACACACACACACACACACCACTGGGAACTTTAAACACGGAACAACTCTAACCCGTCAACTTGTGCCACTCATTCCTGACAGAGTAACAGACAGTCAGACAGCCACTCACCACAGCAGCCCTGGTGTGCCCCGCCCCGCCCCGCACTGGAGCCATAGGGGTGACTGGCACTCGCCCCCACACAGCAGGAGGCATGCCAAGGCACCCTCACTCTGGCACTCAAACACACGAATTGCCTCAACATTTCCTATCAGCTGTTTCTGTCGTCTTAATCTTGATCTTGACACCATTTTCAGGGTGCCTCTCTCTCTCTCACTCTCTCTTTATTTATGTCTTTTATTTTGACACTACTACATTTGTCATACATTTTTCACTTCGTATAGAATGTTTCTTAACCTGATTTATTATTATTATTATTATCAGTTATTTTGGGAGGGAGGAAATTCTACAGTGTACTCTCTCCCTCTCTCTCTCTCTCTCCTGATTACAGAAAAATAAAACAAACACTATCACATCCAAGCATACATAACTATTGTCTATTTCTCATAGGTCGAATTCTTTCTAAATACTCATTCACTGACTCGGAGGGAATCTACACAAAATATTACCTGTGGCAAGCACTAAAAAAATTGCATCCTTGTATGACACCTGACGTACTGGGCAGCATTATCTCATCAAGAGTCTCTCATGACCTAAACAGCTTTGTCTCATCACTATCTCATCACCCATTCACTACTCTCATCACGATATAGTCTCTCATGACCTAATCAGCATTGTCTCATCACTCATCACCCATTCACCACTCGCATCACGATCTATAGTCTCTCATGACCTAAACAGCAGTCTCATCATTATCTCATCACTATCTCATCACCAATGCATTAAACCTATCTCATGCACTTATATTCTCTCATCATGCAATATTGTCTCTTCACAAAAACACCACGACTGAAGATAGAAAAATTAGAGAAAGCGGTCTTTAAATGAGAGAGAGAGAGAGAGAGAGAGAGAGAGAGAGAGAGAGAGAGAGAGAGAGAGAGAGAGAGAGAGAGAGAGAGAGCGAGAGAGCGAGAGAGCGAGAGAGCGAGAGAGCGAGAGAGAGAGAGAGAGAGAGAGAGAGAGATAAAGGAAAAATATATAAGTGATTCATTGTCTCATCACCAAGAACATTGAGTCATCAGTCACTGGCATAAAAGTGAGGCTTATCTAAGTTTCATGGAGCACCAAACACCAAAGACAGGTAGGCTATACACATTCATGAACACTTACTTTATTCCTTATAAAACTATGCTTTACATTGGTATATACACTGAAAGTACATAAGAGTCTTCCATACTCCTAATTATATCACATATGTCAGAAAGGGGGTGGGGGTGGGGGGGAGAGAGAGAGAGAGAGAGAGAGAGAGAGAGAGAGAGAGAGAGAGAGAGAGAGAGAGAGAGAGAGAGAGAGAGAGAGAGAGAGAGAGAGAGAGAGAGAGAGAGAGAGAGAGAGAGAGAGAGAGAGAGAGAGATAATTATGTGCAATGTTGTTTTGAGCTTGTGTATTAGCAGAGAAAATAAATAAGATATACTGTTGCCTTGCTGACTGTCTATACTTTCTGTCCCGTCAACTTACATCTAGTTTGTCCCCTTATCTTCCCTCTGCCTGTGAGGAAGAGCATCCGAGGCATAAGACTCGTGCTGCAAATTTGAACGATGAATGCCGACAGTAGAATTGGAAGCGTATCATCAACTGTCTAACCTCATGAGACATTATGGGAAAATCTGACGTTAAACAGTAATGATGAATGAAATGATATCTTCCCTTCTTCTGATCTCCGCCTCCCATATTTATACGAGCACAAGATATTTTTCATGGGTAGGGCTAATTTAAGCTGAAAATGCAAATGATGACATACTGACCTCAATTAATTGTTACAGAAATAAGATTAATTTCCAAACAATCACTCTCCCAACAGTATGACCTGACTAGACTTGACCTGACCTGACCAGCTGTCTATAAAGAGGGGTAGGGGAAGGGGAAGAGGGAAGCAGAAATTATGTCCCTTCTCCCCTTTCCCAAGTTACTTCCTCCTATAAAAAATAAATAGATAATAATAATAATATAATTACTTCCCTCTATGTTGCATCTTCCTTATATTTACTGATCTTTACATTTTTTGCCACACAGAGGAAGGGGGAGGGGCTAGGGGGGCTAAATGGTACACATTACGTCCTTACATGCGTACATATACATATAATAATATATACATACCTATAATAATATATACATACATAATTCCTGTCCACACCTGCACTGCCTTACGCCACCGACGCCTATGTACACAGCTGCCCTGCCATGATGCTGCAGCTGCCTATTGTGTTGACAGAAATTGGGGGTCACTGGTATGGGGGTTTTATGACTAGTCAACGTTACTTGAATGATATTATTTGGGGATGATTTGATAAATGATTTCAACTTGAATGAAGAATTTAACTTAGTCTTCTGACTTCACTATATGATTATAGTATGACCACGTCTCACTGCGGAGAGTACTGCGAAGGGGGACGTACTTGAGGGGGAAGGATAATAATGTTTAGGTTAAAGGGATTTGCTGCCACCAGCCCTGGCGAGTAGTTCACTATGATTACTCCCTGGGCACGTTTGATTAATATTAATATTAGATTGATCTTGGTAGTCGTGAATGGTACGTGGAATTATACCGAGTAAGGCGGAACTCTTTTGGAAGTGTGGGGAATTACTGTCCTAATACAGAATAATCACCTGGGTTTTATAATAACACAAGAACTATATTTGGAACATCATCCTATTTATTCATAGTGACATAGTATGTCTCTTGCTTGAGATCATATCCAACATATAAGGGTTAACACTGTACCGAGAAAACTCTACTCGGAAATAAGAAAAGGAACTTTACACCCTGACCTAGGAACTCTTCCTAAATGATGAGAGAAAGCTCTTATGAGCATAACTCTCCTTCACTAGAATTTCTATTCAGTGAATTGCCCTACATTTAGGTAACATACCACTTAATATTTATAAATTACACATGGAAGATAGGTATCTAGTAGAGAAAGAATATGAGGAGAAAATGTTGTGTGTGTTTCAGTAAGACCATGTGGCTTTGAAGAGAACACGAGCGAGCCTACAATGAAGCGTAGAGACGACTCGCGTTAATAACACTTATAAGGATGGGGCTTGACCTTCTATGCGTTAGTGACACTGAACTGTACCTATATATATATATAGAAATATATAGATATAATATACTAAGGGGGAAAACAGGAGCGAGGTGCAGATGTCTTACCTACAATGAAGCGTAGAGACGACTGACTCCTCGTGGCATCATGGCCTTCCCGCACCAAAAGGGAAGTTGTTTGAAAAGTCTCGCCGTGACCTCAAATGAAAAACTTATAATCCCGAAATAACTATTTAAGTCATGAAAACTCGCATACCTCAGAAGAGGCTGTCCATAATACAAACCTGTTACTTTGATGTAGAAGAATTTAATATCTTTAATCTAATATCCAAGAAGGATGGTTTTATATGTAATGTCGACAGTCCGAACGCATATTCAGGAGTGAGAGGGTATGGAAGTGTTTCTTAGAACTTTGGTGGGCTTTCAATTTAGCGCATATCTTTACTAAGATATCCATTCATGAACATGATTGATAACGATGGGGATTATTTTGAAAGACATTAGGAATCTAGGAGGGTTCCTAAATCTGAGAAGATGGTTGGGAAAGAATGAAAAGAATTGAATACATTAGTTATCACTGATCGCGGAATAATTATTCCACGAATTTTGACTCGCATACGGCATGTCAGGGAGAGAGGGAGGGAAAGAAGGAAGGAAGAAAATGGCGGAAAAAGAAGGAAGAAAAAACAAAATGGCGCGTAGGAAGTACAAATGATGAGAAAATATGGCGGAAATGATAGCAGGGCGATGAGTCACCCGTGAGACAAAGAGAAAAAATTAACTACTGACAAGACATAGCTCGGGAATTTTATAATAATAATTTTCCTACTATCTCTTCCGAATAATGGGCATTACACTATGTACCCGCCTGCACTGCTATGTACACACCTGCACTGCCTTGAGCCACCGACACCTATGTACACAGCTGCACTGCCTTGAGCCACCGACACCTATGTACACACCTGCACTGCCTTGAGCCACCGACACCTATGTACACAGCTGCACTGCCTTGAGCCACCGACACCTATGTACACACCTGCACTGCCTTGAGCCACCGACACCTATGTACACACCTGCACTGCCTTGAGCCACCGACACCTATGTACAACCTGCACTGCCTTGAGCCACGACACTATGCTACAAGCTGCACTGCTTGACCACGACACTATGTACACACCTGAAACTGCCTTGAGCCACCGACACCTATGTACACAGCTGCACTGCCTTGAGCACCGCACTATGTACACACCTGCACTGCCTTGAGCCACCGACACCTATGTACACAGCTGCACTGCCTTGAGCCACCGACACCTATGTACACACCTGCACTGCCTTGAGCCACCGACACCTATGTACACAGCTGCACTGCCTTGAGCCACCGACACCTATGTACACACCTGCACTGCCTTGAGCCACCGACGCCTATGTACACACCTGCACTGCCTTGAGCCACCGACACCTATGTACACACCTGCCCTGCCTTGAGCCACCGACGCCTATGTACACACCTGCCCTGCCATGATGCTGCAGCTGCCTATGTACGTACACAGCTGCCCTGCCTTGAGCCACCGACGCCTATGTACACACCTGCCCTGCCATGATGCTGCAGCTGCCTATGTACGTACACAGCTGCCCTGCCTTGAGCCACCGACGCCTATGTACACACCTGCCCTGCCATGATGCTGCAGCTGCCTATGTACGTACACAGCTGCCCTGCCTTGAGCCACCGACGCCTATGTACACACCTGCCCTGCCATGATGCTGCAGCTGCCTATGTACGTACACAGCTGCCCTGCCTTGAGCCGCCGATGCCTAGAATCTGGTGGAGTGCCATTCACTTCTTGTTCTATCAAAGTCTTCCACCGGGCCAATTTCTTCACCATGAAATAAAGAAAATAAAATTAAATGCACGCCTTAGATATTTAAATGCATTAATCTGGTGCACTTTAAGAGGAAAACAGACTAGATTCTAGAAAAAAGCAAATAATGGCAGCTTGGGGGCCCCTTGGTGGCTTTGGGGGCCCTGTACAACCGCATAGTTCACATATAGAAAGCAACGGCCCTGCATCTATCTAAAGCCAATGCACTATAGCCATGACACTACTAATAACATACCATTAGTCCAACGAGGGAAAAAAAAATAAAAAAAAAAAAAAAAAAAATAATAATAATAATAATAATAATAATAATAAAAAATAATAAAAAAATAAAAAAATAATAGTAATAATAATAATAATAATAATAATAATAATAATAATAATAATAATAATAAAGCCAGGTGGTTGGTTGGCCCTGTATCCTCCATACCTTGTATTGTGATGGAGGTGTTGACAGAGCTGCCAGAAGGGTCGAGGTACTGGAAAGGGAACACCTCCTGCAGCTGGGCTCTCTCGTTGTCTCCTGGCAAGAAATGGATCACGGTAAGTTTTTTTTTTTAGCGAGTCCACTAGAACATAAGAACATAAGAAAATAAGGAAGCTACAAGAGGCTGGAAGACCTACACGTGGTAGTTCCTGTTACTTAACACTACCTACATCCACTTTTCATCCCCATCCATGAATTTGTCGAGCCTTCTTTTAAAGCTCCCTATTGACTCCGCACTAACCACCTGACGACCATTCCTGAGTGCCATTCCGATAATTCCAGACACCTTAGTCCATTTCAATCATTTACCACCCTATTTGTGAACCAGTTTTTCCCTATTTCCTTTTTAAATCTACGCTTTTCCAGTAATCCAAGATCCCAAAACATATCTTACTTCTTTTCCTAATCTCCATCTGGCGCAGCAGGAAGCCCTGGATGTCTGTCTCCGTGAAGGGGATGACGTGGTCAGAGAGCGCCAGGGCCGGGAGGAACTCACGGATGGTACTGATGTAGTTGCTGCCGTGATGACGCATGGAAGGGTCAGGCATTAGAGGGGCTTCCACTCACTCAGTGTCATGGATCTATACTGTATTAATTTTGGCAAGGACACTCACAATAGCTTAGTCCTGGTAACTCAACTTTCCCGGCAGGATGATGATGTAACCTACTTGTCATATTAAGGGTAAGGCTACCTAAGAAGGGTAAGGTAGGAGCCTCACCTGCTCTGCCTGGGCACGTAGGTTCGCTTTATCACAATGTTGTGCAGGACGCTGCACATCTGCCTGGGCAGGTTGTCCATCACCAGGGCCACCACCTGTGGTAAAATGCCTCAATCAGACATACAAATCTATGGTACAAATTAATGGTACAAAAGATTCAAATAAAGACATATATTTATACACTCACCATTCTTTTCCATGCTAAGATATTATGAAATAGTACTGTGTGGCTACTGCGGCATTACAGTACCTCTAAACGATTGATATCCACATGCATTTATTGAGACAAATTGTGTGAACTCCAAAAGTAATAAAGCCATGAAGCTGTTTAATACAAAAAAATCATATTGTTTTATTCCTCTTACCTTGAATCCCGGCACACTGCACTCCTCACTCAGGCCTCTCTCAATGATCTGCTTGCCTTTGCTGGGGGAAAATAGACTTATGTAGCTATATGTATGTACAGTAATATATATGTATATTTGAATGCATGCATGATTAAAATGAAAGTACTGTTAACTGAATGAGTGCAACACTATAACACTCACGGGAAGGTTTCCAGGTACTTGGAGACCACCACCAGCATTCTCCTGGAGCTCACCACCGCTTTCTCTATGCTCGCTGCAAGAAAATTGCATAGATATAGACCAAGAGAGAAGCTGAGTACAGGGTAGTGGGGTGGGAGGCGAGGCGAGTAATTCATAGACTTAAAATGATACAGCACTCATTATAGACAGATAGAAGAGCAACACTTGGTCAAAGAATCTGGAAGGTTAATGAGAAAAGACAAATGGAGATGAAGGAATAGAGTAGTGATGCATAACAGGAAAACGAGTGTTCGTCACTCAAAAGTGGCAGTGCGGACAGGATGCCGACGAGCAAAATGTAACCGAATGTACACAACTCTGACAACGACAATGCTCGTCGGCAAGCGTCGACGGTGGTGAGTGGTAGTGTGTACGGGGCTTAAGAAGTACCGGGTCATGCCTCACCATCTAGGTTGTCCCCCGGCATGAAGGTGTTTTCATTCCACGCCACGGAGAACCCGAGTTCGTTGAGGGGGTCCACCAAGTCTGTCTTAACCATGTCGTTGTCTTCCCAGGAGTGGACCACAAACACACTGTACTGCCTCTGTAAAGGATACAAAATATCTTTCTTTATCAACAAGACCAGGTATCATTTCACATAAGAACATAAGAAAATAAGGAAGCTACAAGAGGCCGCGAGACCTACACGTGGTAGTTCCTGTTACTAAACACTACCTACATCCACCTTTCATCCCCATCCATGAATTTATCCAGCCTCCTTTTAAAGCTCCCTATTGACTCTGCACTGACCATCTGACAACTGAGTTCATTCCAATCATTTACCACCCTATTTGTGTGATTAAAAACTTTAAAAGAGAAATAGAAAATATCTATGCATAATATACACGCAAAGCAGAAAGACGAGCACTTACTTACCGTAAAAGTAGCATCATCTTTGGCGGAAGGCAGCCAGCCCAGCACGTAGTAAATGTTTGGGGTGATTTTCCGACATCCGATGTGGACGAACAGCATAGCCAGGCAGACGGTGATCAGGATGCCCACAATCACTATGAAGAAACCTCTATGCTGGTTCCCTGTCTGACATATCTGCCATTAAAAAAAAGTCATTAACCCCTTGAGACCCACAGCGTAATTTCCATTGTAATTTAGCTACCATTAGACAATTTTTAGTGACTATAAGCAATGTTTTATAGATATGACCTGTTCAGTATCTTGTCGACTAACTAATTGGGTATATTCAGTTACTTTTCGTAATTTTATGGCTAACAACATACAATTATTTTATAGCAAAGGAAAGATCTGGGCGTAAGGGGGTTAAGATAGAGTGGAATTTTCGCCTCGTAAAATAATAGACTATAATATAATGCAAAGTGAACCCGAGTGGGATTGACAACCTTACCAAGAGGTCTTTGGTGAGTTCGGAGGAGCAGTCCCAGGGGTTGTTGTTGAAGGAGAGGTTCTTGAGGCTGGGAACCTGTGCCAGGGTGAGCAGCGGCTGGATCACCTTGAGCTTGTTGTCACTCAGGTCCAGGTGCTCCAGGGATATGATGGCAGAAAGGCTGGACAAAAAGAGAAGAGTAAATGAATAGATGAACCCCTTTACGCCCAGATCTTTCCTTTGCTATAAAAACTAATCTGTTGTTAGCCATGAAATTTCGAAAAGTAACTGAATATACCACATTAGCTAGTGGACAAGGATACTAAACAGGTCATATATATATATATATTTTTTTACGTTGAAGCCTATAGCGCCTGTAGGCTATTTATTATCAATCTGGGGGGACGTGATGGTAACATGATATCTATAAATTATTGCTTATATTCTCTAAAAATTGGCTAATGGTTCACAGATTACAATGGAAATTACGTTACGGGTTTCAAGGGGTTAAAGGGAAGGATATATCTGGAGTAACAAAAAGGCACATGAGCATTGCCTCGACTGCAAGAATTTTCATTTTCACAAAAAAGCAAATCGAAGAATATAAATCTGTCTTTCCTTCAAAATGTACCATTCATCTAAGAGTTAACATAAGAACATAAGAAAATAAGGAAGCTACAAGAGGCCGAATAGAGATTGGAATGAAGAGTAAAGGAGCCAAGAATACAGTGCAGAATCCTATAATTACCTGGTATTGACACAGAATTCCCTGAGGCTGTTGTGGCTGACATTGAGCACTGTGAGGTTGGGCATGAGCTTCATGATGCAGGGGGGAAATGTGACCAGCTGGTTGGCCGAGAGATCCAGCTCCCGCAGGTTGGCGTAGGGAGTCACATAGCCATCACCCTCGTCACTACAGGAGACGCCTTCAAGAAGTTCCCGGGGGCCACACACTGAGACCTCCAGATGCTCCACCTGCAGTGAATTAAAGTGAAGTAAAAATGAATTAAAGTGAAGTAAAAATGAATTAAAGTGAAGTAAAAATGAATTAAAGTGAAGTAAAAATGAATTAAAGTGAAGTAAAAAGGAATGAAAGTGAAGTAAAAATGAATTAAAGTGAAGTAAAAATGAATGAAAGTGAAGTAAAAATGAATTAAAGTGAAGTAAAAATGAATTAAAGTGAAGTAAAAATGAATTAAAGTTAAGTAAAAATGAATTAAAGTGAAGTAAAAATGAATTAAAGTGAAGTAAAAATTAATTAAAGTGAAGTAAAAATGAATTAAAGTGAAGTAAAAATGAATTAAAGTGAAGTAAAAATGAATTAAAGTGAAGTAAAAATGAATTAAAGTGAAGTAAAAATGAATTAGAGTGAAGTAAAAATGAATTAAAGTGAAGTAAAGGAATTAAAGTGAAGTAAAAATGAATTAAAGTGAAGTAAAAATGAATTAAAGTGAAGTAAAAATGAATTAAAGTGAAGTAAAAAGGAATGAAAGTGAAGTAAAAATGAATTAAAGTGAAGTAAAAATGAATTAAAGTGAAGTAAAAATGAATTAAAGTGAAGTAAAAAGGAATTAAAGTGAAGTAAAAATGAATTAAAGTGAAGTAAAAATGAATTAAAGTGAAGTAAAAATGAATTAAAGTGAAGTAAAAAGGAATTAAAGTGAAGTAAAAATGATTAAAGTGAAGTAAAAATGAATTAAAGTGAAGTAAAAATGAATTAAAGTGAAGTAAAAGGAATGAGTGAGTAAAATGAATTAAGTGAAGTAAAAATGAATTAAAGTGAAGTAAAAGGAATGAAAGTGAAGTAAAAATGAATAAAGTGAAGTGAAAATGAATTAAAGTGAGTAAAAAGAATGAAAGTGAAGTAAAAAGGAATGAAAGTGAAGTAAAAATGAATTAAAGTGAAGTAAAAAGGAATGAAAGTGAAGTAAAAAGGAATGAAAGTGAAGTAAAAATGAATTAAAGTGAAGTAAAAATGAATTAAAGTGAAGTAAAAATGAATTAAAGTGAAGTAAAAAGGAATTAAAGTGAAGTAAAAAGGAATGAAAGTGAAGTAAAAATGAATTAAAGTGAAGTAAAAATGAATTAAAGTGAAGTAAAAAGGATGAAAGTGAAAAAATGAATTAAAGTGAAGTAAAAATGAATTAAAGTGAAGTAAAAAGGAATTAAAGTGAAGTAAAAGGAATGAAAGTGAAGTAAAAATGAATTAAAGTGAAGTAAAAATGAATTAAAGTGAAGTAAAAAGGAATGAAAGTGAAGTAAAAATGAATTAAAGTGAAGTAAAAATGAATTAAAGTGAAGTAAAAAGGAATGAAAGTGAAGTAAAAATGAATTAAAGTGAAGTAAAAATGAATTAAAGTGAAGTAAAAATGAACTAAAGTGAAGTAAAAATGAATTAAAGTGAAGTAAAAAGGAATTAAAGTGAAGTAAAAATGAATTAAAGTGAAGTAAAAAGGAATGAAAGTGAAGTAAAAAGGAATGAAAGTGAAGTAAAAAAGAATTAAAATAAAAGGAAGTGAAAAAATATAAATAAAATCAAATTAAAATAAAGAAAATAAAAGGTGAAGTAAAAATGAATTAAAATGAAGTGGAAATTAAATAAAAAATAATTAAAATGAAGTGAAAATGAATTAAAGTGAAGTGAAAATGAATTAAAATGAAGTGAAAATGAATTAAAATGAAGTGAAAATGAATTAAAGTGAAGTGAAAATGAATTAAAATGAAGTGAAAATGAATTAAAATGAAGTGAAAATTAATGAAAGTGAAGTGAAAATGAATTAAAATTAAGTGAAAATGAATTAAAATTAAGTGAAAATGAATTAAAATTAAGTGAAAATGAAGTGAAAATGAATTAAAATGAAGTGAAAATAAATTAAAATGAAGTGAAAATGAATTAAAATGAAGTGAAAATGAATTAAAATAAAGTGAAAATGAATTAAAATGAAGTGAAAATTAATTAAAATGAAGTGAAAATTAATTAAAGTGAAGTGAAAATGAATTAAAATGAAGTGAAAATGAATTAAAATGAAGTGAAAATTAATTAAAATGAAGTGAAAATGAATTAAAATGAAGTGAAAATTATTTAAAGTGAAGTGAAAATGAATTAAAATGAAGTGTAAATGAATTAAAATGAAGTGAAAATGAATTAAAATTAAGTAAAAATGAATTAAAATGAAGTGAAAATGAATTAAAATGAAGTGAAAATGAATTAAAATTAAGTAAAAATGAATTAAAATGAAGTGAAAATGAATTAAAATGAAGTGAAAATGAATTAAAATGAAGTTAAAATTAATTAAAATGAAGTGAAAATTAATTAAAATGAAGTGAAAATGAATTAAAATGAAGTGAAAATGAATTAAAATGAAGTGAAAATGAATTAAAATGAAGTGAAAATGAATTAAAATAAAATAAAGTGAAAAAATATAAAGAAAATAAAAATAAAGTAAAAAATAAGAAGTGAAGTAAATAGGATTTAAAATAGAAATTCATATTTATCTCTCATGACACCTTTTATGACAGTTATTCTCAACATAACATTCTCTATTAGAATATAATACACACAATGATCTCATGACAAGTGAGATCTTCCCAGAGCAGCACAGCGAGGAGCACAGCACTCACGTTGTTGCCGGACAGGTGCAGCTCCCGTAGAGAGTACAGCAGCTGGGAGTCACTGGTGGACAGGGTCTTGATCTGGTTGTGGTTCAGTGAGAGTGTCTGTAGTGTCTGTGGCAGGCAGCTCTGGTCTTCCTTCCAGTCAAAACAAGTGCAGCTGCCCACAGTGTCTGCGGGAACTATAAAAAAAAAAAAAAAATAATAATAATAATAATAAAAGGTGCCAACATTAATAGATAGTTACAAACCTGCCATGATATTCAGAAGCAGCACCATTCTGATGGACACTTACTTTATTAAGAATGTGAATGATAGGAGATGAAGATAGTTGGAAAAGCCAAATTGAGATAAAAAAAAATCCATTATTAAGTAAATTAAAATTATCTTATAAACAATGTTAAGATTGTCAAATCTTTGTTACAACTTACTGATAGATGATAATTTGTTATGATCAGCATTAATGGTCTTGAGTTTGCACCACACGGGCGACTCAATGCCACTCATGTTCACCAGACCGTTGTTGTCCAGAAGGAGGATCTGGGCCTCCGAGGGCGCCACGCGAGGCACAGTCGTCAGGCCTGAGGCAAGGGAGGGTTAAGGCGAACATTACTTTTTTAATCCTTATCCAGGCTACAGTTATCGACAATCCGTTTCCATGTTTCCAAGGCGACCTTCCAGCGGTGGCATGGGTAATGTTATGTCCATCAGTACAATAGAAAGCCTGAACAGTGGCATGGGCAATGTTATGTCCATCAGTACAATAGATAGCCTGAACAGTGGCATGGGTAATGTTATGTCCATCAGTACAATAGATAGCCTGAACAGTGGCATGGGTAATGTTATGTCCATCAGTACAATAGATAGCCTGAACAGTGGCATGGGTAATGTTATGTCCATCAGTACATAGATAGCCTGAACAGTGGCATGGGTAATGTTATGTCCATCAGTACAATAGATAGCCTGAACAGTGGCATGGGTAATGTTATATGTCCATCAGTACAATAGATAGCCTGAACAGTGGCATGGGTAATGTTATGTCCATCAGTACAATAGATAGCCTGAACAGTGCATGGGTAATGTTATGTCCATCAGTACAATAGATACTGAACAGTGGCATGGGTAAGTTATGCCATTCGAGTAAAAAAAAAGTGCATTATTAAGTCAAATCAAAATATCTTATAACAGTGGTGGTAAGTTGTCATCTTTTTACAATCTACTGAAAGATGATAATGTTATTCATCAGCATTAATGGTCTTGAGTTTGCCACAGGGACCAATGATCATGTTCAACAGGACGGGTTGTTTGTCCAGAAGTGGGATCGGCCTGCCAGGGCCATGGGAAGTTACATCGTAAAAAGGCCTGAAAGGGGTTAGGGCAATGTTTATTCCTAGTAAAAAGTAGCAGTGACGTGGCATCGGTAATGTTTCCAAGTACAAACCTGAACAGTGGCATGGGTAATGTTATGTCCATCAGTACAATAGATAGCCTGAACAGTGGCCTGGGTAATGTTATGTCCATCAGTACAATAGATAGCCTGAACAGTGGCATGGGTAATGTTATGTCCATCAGTACAATAGATAGCCTGAACAGTGGCATGGGCAATGTTATGTCCATCAGTACAATAGATAGCCTGAACAGTGGCATGGGTAATGTTATGTCCATCAGTACAATAGATAGCCTGAACAGTGGCATGGGTAATGTTATGTCCATCAGTACAATAGATAGCCTGAACAGTGGCCTGGGTAATGTTATGTCCATCAGTACAATGGAACAGTGGATAGCCTGGTGCACCTTGCATGGAGGGAACGTGGCTGGCTGGCTACACCCTTACCTGACAACAAGCCACTGTTGCTGCCATCACCAACTTGCTTACAGCCTGAACTGCTTACTGGATAAACTACTTTGATCTAAGGCATGGCAAAAAATATTTAAAGCATGACATGGATTTCAAAATTATCTCACCTGTCATTAATAATTCTATTAATATATAAAATTAAAGATTCTATCCATATTTTTAGCGATGTAACTCTAACCTACAGGCTACTTCCTTGATATCAATCAGAGTCACAGTCCCACCAAACAATAGCTGTTGTTCTGATCATGCAAGAATCTTCAGTAGAATCACAAAACATGAATGGTATTTAATATACTACATGAAAATCAACACTGCATCACCAGCCTCTTACCTGCACCACTACAGTTGACAGTTTTACTCATGGCATCACAAGTACAGGCGGCAGGACACGCCTCCCACCCACACCCCCTCAGGGCCTCCTTATCCTTGTCACCTGGAAAGCCAAGACATAAGAACATGAGAACATAAGAAAATAAGGAAGCTACAAGGATCCCGCGAGACCTACACGTGGTAGTTCCTGTTACTTAACACTACCTACATCCACCTTTCATCCCCATCCATAACACTATCCAGCCTCCCTTTAAAGCTCTCTAATGACTCTGCACTAACTACCTGTCTACTGAGTCCATGCCAATCATTTACCACCCTATTTGTGAACCAGTTTTTTCTTATTTCTTCAAGATCCTCACGTTTGGTGCTAACTCCTGCCCTGTCATTACATGTAATATTATAAGAACATAAGGAAAGAACATAAGAAAGTAAGGAAGCTACAAGAGGCAGCGGAATACACGGGTAGTTCCTCATCGGTGCTCTGCTTCGGGTTTAAAGCGAGGTCGGGCTTGTAGTTCTGGGTTGCGTGTCTCCACCTCCATCAGATGAAGGCGTTTTTATTTTTGTGGTTGTGTTCTTCCACGCCCATCGAGAAGGCGTTTAGTTTTTGTGGTTTCGGTCTTTCCCTCGCTCCATCAGATGAAGGGTTGGTAGTTCTTGATTGTTGTCTTTTCGCTCCCTCAATGAAGGTGTTTGGGAGTTCTGTGGTGTGGTCTTCCCTCGCTCCTCGATGAAAGGGGTTTTGGGAGTTCTGTGGGTTTTTGTGTTTCATCGCTCCATCAGATGAGCGTTGGAGTTCTGTGGTTGCTGTTTTCCTCGTATCAGATGAAGGCGTTGGTGTTCTGTGGTTTTTGTGCTTCCATCGCCCACAGTGAAGGGGTTTGGGAGTTCTGTGGTTTCTGGTCTTCCATCGCTCCACAAGAAGGCGTTGGTAGTTCTGTGGTTGTTTTTCTTCCATCGCTCCATCAATGAAAGGGGTTTGGGAGTCTTTTGGTTGCTGTGTTTCCATCGCTCCCTCAGATGAAAGGTTTTGGAGTTCTGTGGTTGCTGTGTTTCCACGCTCCATCAGATTAAGGGTTGGATTCGTGGTTGTTGGTTTCCCCGCCCATCAGAAAAGGCGTTGGTAGTTTGGGTTGCTTGTCTTCCCTTTCCCATAGATGAAGGCGTTGGAGTTCTGTGGTTTCTGTGTCTTCCCCGCTCCTCGATGAAGGTGTTGGTTTCTGGGTTTTTGTGCTTTCCCTCGCTCCATCAGAGAAGGGTTGGTATTTCTGTGGTTGCTGTGTTTTCCATCGCTCCATCAGATAAAGGCTTTTGGTAGTTTTTGGGGTTTTTTTGTGTTTCCATCGCTCAACAATGAAGGTTTTGTAGTTCTGTGGTTGTTGTGTCTTCATCCTCCATCAGATGAAGGTTTTTTGGTTTTTTTGGGTTTTGTTGGGTCTTCCATCACCCCATCAGATGAAGGTTTTGGATTCTTGTTGTTGTGTCTTCCTCATCCATCAAAAAAGGTGTTGGTAGTTTGTGTTTTGTGTCTTCCATATCCATCAGATGAAGGTTTTTTTTTCCCTTTTGCCCCCACCACAAGGTCTCTGGGCTGCATCCAGGCACCAGAAGTAGGGGAGGAGAAGGAATACAGAGGCCACTGGTGAGGGCCACGACTGTCACCACTCACATGCAAACCTGAAAAGTAAAAAGTTGTAGTAAAAAAAAAATAATAAAAAATAAAAAAAATAAATATACGTATAGCTAATAATGAGAAGAAAAAAAAAAAAATAAAAATAAAACAACAAATAATAGAATAGCTAATAATGAGAAGAAAAAAAAAAAAAAAAAAATAAAAATAAAATAACAAATAATAATAATAATTCTTACCCAGGGTTCGAAGAGATTCACGAGGGCCTTTATTTTAAAATTTTTCCAGGGCTGGCGAAGGTTCGCCAGGCGCTCTGATTTCTTACTTTTAAACGCCACGAGCGCTCCGCCAGGCCGCTCCGCCAGGGCTGGCGAAGGAGAAGTTTTGGAATAGCTGGCAAAACGTGTTTTTCTGGGGGGACGCCCCTCTCACGGGCGATCAACTTTTTTTGCTTCTTTTTATATTTTTACAATACTATAACTTTCAGAGATAGGAAACCCATTGGACGGTAAATAGTGTAAGGCAAGTTTTTTTCATGGAAAATAAGTATGTATATTATTTTCAAAAACCATGAGGTTCCAACGCAGCTGCCGACCCAACACCTCCACTCCCCCCCCCCCCCCCGAGGTGAGTGTTTTTGCCTTTTCGCCAATATAATTGGGTTTTGGGGCCATATTTCACAATATAATGTATACATTTGGTGTTTTTTGGGGATGGCGTATTTTCACTAATTAGCAAAAGGCCTTCCCCCCTCATAAATTTCAGTGAGACGTGACGATTCATTTTGCTCCGCCCCTAAAAAATTTTATTTTGTTGTATTCAGATAGAATGAATGTGTTATTTTTTACAAAGCAGGTTTTGTTTTTGGGGATGGGCTTTACATGAGCTAGTCAGAGGCCTCGACCCTCATACATTTCCCCTGAGACGTGCTTATAATGTGTTCTCCCACATAAATTATTTTTTTGGAAATTTTTTTCACTGGACCAGAATTTCTACACCTTTGAGAGTTGGTTTCTGTTTTCCTTAATAGATTCTGAGAAACATTCTCTCAATGGTTTCCGCGCAAAACATACTTCGGAAATAAGATCTTTTAGTGGGAAAGGGGAGTGTTGGAAAAGGGGGGGGATCAGTTCGTTCAAAGTTTTTTTGTACACCCGTAGATTTGTAGACCAAAAAGNAAAAAACCCACGTTTTGGGGTTCCCGTAGAGAGTACGCAGCTGGGAGTCACTGGTGACAGGGTCTGATCTGTTGTGGTCAGGAGAGTGTCTGTAGTGTCTGTGCAGCAGCTCTGGTCTCCTTCCAGTCAAAACAGTGCAGCTGCCACAGTGTCTGCGGGAACTATAAAAAAAAATAATAATAAAATAAAAAGTGCCAAATTAATAGATAGTTACAAACCTGCCATGATATCAGAAGCAGCACCATTCTGATGGACACTTACTTTATTAAGAATGTGAATGATAGGAGATGAAGATAGTGGAAAAGCCAAATTGAGATAAAAAAAAATCCATTATTAAGTAAATTAAAATTATCTTATAAACAATGTTAAGATTGTCAAATCTTTGTTACAACTTACTGATAGATGATAATTTGTTATGTCAGCATTAATGGCTTGAGTTTGCACCACACGGGCGATCAATGCCACTCATGTTCACCAGACCGTTGTTGTCCAGAAGGAGGATCTGGGCCTCCGAGGGCGCCACGCGAGCAACAGTCGTCAGGCCTGAGGCAAGGGAGGGTTAAGGCGAACATTACTTTTTTAATCCTTATCCAGGCTACAGTTATCGACAATCCGTTTCCATGTTTCCAAGGCGACCTTCCAGCGGTGGCATGGGTAATGTTATGTCCATCAGTACAATAGATAGCCTGAACAGTGGCCTGGGTAATGTTATGTCCATCAGTACAATAGATAGCCTGAACAGTGGCATGGGTAATGTTTATGTCCATCAGTACAATAGATAGCCTGAACAGTGGCCTGGGTAATGTTATGTCCATCAGTACAATAGATAGCCTGAACAGTGGCATGGTAATGTTATGTCCATCAGTACAATAGATAGCCTGAACAGTGGCCTGGGTAATGTTATGTCCATCAGTACAATAGATAGCCTGAACAGTGGCATGGGTAATGTTATGTCCATCAGTACAATGGAACAGTGGATAGCCTGGTGCACCTTGCATGGAGGGAACGTGGCTGGCTGGCTACACCCTTACCTGACAAACAAGCCACTGTTGCTGCCATCACCAACTTGCTTACAGCCTGAACTGCTTACTGGATAAACTACTTTGATCTAAGGCATGGCAAAAAATATTTAAAGCATGACATGGATTTCAAAATTATCTCACCTGTCATTAATAATTCTATTAAATATATAAAATTAAAGATTCTATCCATATTTTTAGCGATGTAACTCTAAACCTACAGGCTATTCCTTGATATCAATCAGAGTCACAGTCCCACCAAACAATAGCTGTTGTTCTGATCATGCAAGAATCTTCAGTAGAATCACAAAACATGAATGGTATTTAATATACTACATAAAAATCAACACTGCATCCCCAGCCTCTTACCTGCACCACTACAGTTGACAGTTTTACTCATGGCATCACAAGTACAGGCGGCAGGACACGCCTCCCACCCACACCCCCTCAGGGCCTCCTTATCCTTGTCACTGGAAAGCCAAGACATAAGAACATGAAAAACATAAGAAAATAAGGAAGCTACAAGGATCCCGCGAGACCACATGTGGTAGTTCCTGTTATTTAAAACACTACCTACATCCAAACCTTCATCCCCATCCATAACACTATCCAGCCTCCCTTTAAAGCTCTCTAATGACTCGCACAAAACTACCTGTCTACTGAGTCCATGCCAATCATTTACCACCCTTTTTGTAAACCCAGTTTTTTTATTCTTCAAGACCCTCACGTTTGTGCTAAGTCCTGCCCTGTCATTACATGTAATATTATAAGAACATAAGGAAAGAACATAAGAAAGTAAGGAAGCTACAAGAGGCAGCGAGACCTACACGTGGTAGTTCCATCATCGGGTGCTCTGTCGGTGTTTAATGCGAGGTGGGGGGGTTGGTAGTTCTGTGGGCTTGTTGTCTTCCATCGCTCCATCAGATGAAGGCGTTGGTATTTCTGTGGTTGTGTGTTTTCCCAAATCGCCCATCAGATGAAGGCGTTGGTAGTTCTGTGGTTGCTGTGTCTTCCATCGCTCCATCAGATGAAGTGTTGGTAGTTCTGTGGTTGCTGTGTCTTCCATCGCTCCATCAGATGAAGGCTTTGGGTAGTTCTGTGGTGCTGTGTCTTCCATCGCTCCATCAGATGAAGGTGTTGGTTAGTTCGGTGGTTGCTGTGTTTTCCCATCGCTCCATCAGATGAAGGCGTTGGTAGTTCTGTGGTTGCTGTGTTTTCCCATCGCTCCATCAGGAAGGTGTTGGTAGTTCTGTGATTGCTGTGTCTTCCATCGCCCCATCAGATGAAGGTGTTGGTAGTTCTGTGGTTGCTGTGTCTTCCATCGCTCCATCAGATGAAGGTGTTGGTAGTTCTGTGGTTGTTGTGTCTTCCATCGCTCCATCAGATGAAGGCGTTGGTAGTTCTGTGGTTGCTGTGTCTTCCATCGCTCCATCAGATGAAGGCGTTGGTAGTTCTGTGGTTGTTGTGTCTTCCATCGCTCCATCAGATGAAGGCGTTGGTAGTTCTGTGGTTGCTGTGTCTTCCATCGCTCCATCAGATAAAGGCGTTGGTAGTTCTGTGGTTGTTGTGTCTTCCACGCTCCATCAGATGAAGGCGTTGGTAGTTCTGTGGTTGCTGTGTTTTCCCATCGTCCATCAGATGAAGGGTTGGTAGTTCTGTGGTTGCTGTGTCTTCCATCGCTCCATCAGATGAAGGTCGTTGGTGTTCTGTGGTTGTTGTGTCTTCCATCGCTCCATCAGATGAAGGGTTGGTAGTTCTGTGGTTGCTGTGTCTTCCATTGCTCCATCAGATGAAGGGTTGGTAGTTCTGTGGTTGCTGTGTCTTCCATCGCTCCATCAGATGAAGGTGTTGGTAGTTCTGTGGTTTTTGGTGTCTTCCATCGCTCCATCAGATGAAGGTGTTGGTAGTTCTGTGGTTGCTGTGTCTTCCATCGCTCCATCAGATGAAGGCGTTGGTAGTTCTGTGGTTGTTGTGTCTTCCATCGCTCCATCAGATGAAGGTGTTGGTAGTTCTGTGGTTGCTGTGTCTTCCATCGCTCCATCAGATGAAGGCGTTGGTAGTTCTGTGGTTGTTGTGTCTTCCATCGCTCCATCAGATGAAGGCGTTGGTAGTTCTGTGGTTGCTGTGTCTTCCATCGCTCCATCAGATGAAGGCTTTGGTAGTTTCTGTGGTTGTTGTGTCTTCCATGCTCCATCAGATGAAGTTGTTGTTAGTTCTGTGGTTGTTGTGTCTCCATCGCTCCTCGATGAAGGCTTTGGTAGTTCTGTGGTTGTTGTGTTTTCCATCGCTCCATCAGATGAAGGCGTTGGTAGTTCTGTGGTTGCTGTGTCTTCCATCGCTCCATCAGATGAAGGTGTTGGTTTTACCCATATTCCCTCCACCACAAGGTCTCTGGGCTGCATCCAGGCACCCGGGAAGTAGGAGGAGGAGGAAGGAATACATGAGGACCACTGGTGACTGGCCAGGGGACTGTCATCCACTCAAAACTGCTAACCTGCAAAGTACAAATGTTGTATGTAAAAAAAAATAATAATAAATAAATAAATAAATAAATATACGTATAGCTAATATGAGAAGAAAAAAAAAATAATAAAAAAATAACAACAAATAATAGAATAGCTAATAATGAGAAGAAAAAAAAAAAAAAAAAAAAATAATAATAATAATAAACAAATAATAATAATAATTCTTATCCAGGGTTTCCGAAGAGTTTCACTGAGGGCCGTACTTTTAAAAATCTTTCGCCAGGGCTGGCGAAAGCGTTCGCCAGGCGCTCAGTGGATTTCTTACTTTTAAAACGCCACGAGCGCTCCGCCAGCGCTGCTCCGCCAGGGCTGGCGAAGGAGAAGTATTGGAATAGCCTGGCGAAACGTGAGTTCTGGTGGGGACGTCCCTCTCACCGGGCGATCAACATTTTTTGCTTTCAGTTTATACTTTTTACAATATACTAAGCTTTTTATGAGATAGGAAACCTATTGCGACGGTAAATATGTGTATGGCAATTTCTTTCATGGAAAATAAGTCATGTATATTATTTCAAAAACACCATCGAGGTTCCAACGAAGTGACAGCACCAGACACCTCCACTCCCCCCCCCCTCCCCGAGGTGAGTGTATTTTGCCTTTTCGTCCAATATATTTTTGGTTTAGGGACCATATTGCACAATATAATGTATACATTGGATTTTTTGGTGAAGGCGTATTTACACTAAGCTATAGCAGAGGCCTCTCCCCCTCATAAGAATTTCAGTGAGACGTGACTGATATCATTTGCTCCCCCCCACTAAAATTTTTTATTTCTGTTGTATATCAGATAGAATTGAATGTGTTATTTTGACAATGTCAGGTTATGTTTTGGTGATGGCGTCTTACATTGAGCATGTCAGAGGCCTCTAAACCCTCATACATTACACGTGAGACGTGTTTTATAATAGTGTTCTCCCGACACAAAATTTTAGTTTTATTTGGTAAATTTTTCACTAGGACCGAATTCTCTACACCTTTGAGAGTATGGTTTCTGTTTACCTTAATAGATTCTGAGAAACATTCTCTCAATGAGTTTCCGTCGCAAATCACTACTTTCGGAGATATAAGATGCTTTTAGTGGGAAAGGGGGAGTGTATAGGAAGGGGTGCAGTCATTTCTTTCAAAAGTTGTTTCGTACACCAGTAGATTAGTAGACCAAAAAGTTGTTTCGTAGTGTATATGAAACATAGTCGTTTCGTACACTCAGTCAGAGTTGAAACTTTACTACTAGAGTTACGAAACGACATCACGATGTACCCCAAAACTCAAAATCAGGTACGAAACAATAACAAAACCTGTGTACGAAACCCCCTGTAACATATAGGAGATATGAAAATTAACTAACCTAACCCTACTGTTTACAGGGAGTTTCGTACCCAGGTTTTGTTAGTTGTTCGTACACTGATTTTGAGTTTTTCGTACAACGTGATGTCGTTTCGTAACTCTAGTAGTAACGTTCAACTCTGAGTTGATTGTACGAAACGACTATGGTTTTATATAGACTACGAAGCAACTTTTTTTGGTGTAGCTACGAATCTACTGGGCACGAAAGACTTGTGAACGAATTGACTGCATCCCCTCCATACACTCCCCTTCTAGGGGGGTGTATACACTAAATAACCTAACCCCATGTTTTTAAACCCAACTAAAGTCAAATCCTCATTAAAAAAAGTGTCCGCGGCAAGGGAAGAATAGAGGCGATGCAAGGTCACAAGAGGAAGAAGAGAGAGGTGCACATAAACACTTGTCTCTCTCCTCCCGAAAAAAAAGGATGTTATATTATATCTCCAAAAGTAATTATTTGCGATGGAAGCTCATTGAGAGAAAGTTTCCTAGAATACAATAAGGTAAAACAAACCATGCTCCCAATTGTGTAGGGAATTCTGGTCCTAGTGTAAATATTATACCTTTTATTTATTTTGGTTAATCAGATGGAAATTTAATGAGTTACAACTTTGTTACAATTAGAAGGGTAAATATGCAGTTTTAAATCAATACTCATATTGAAAAAATACCCTACTGATATAACTAGGGGCCTGTGGCCCCCCCCGGACCCCCCTTGCTAGTTCACTAACCTAACTAAAATTTTCCTTTTTGCGCATTACTTTTTTTGAGGACGAAACTTTGTCATGGGAAAAGTTTTTTAAAATATGTTTGAATTTTTTGATACTTATTTTTTGGGGGGATTATTTTCTCTGATTTTAAAATCACTTACAGTATATTTAAATGAATGTTAGGTTATTAATGTTTCATATATTATTTTCCCGATTAGGACGCACTGCTAGATTTTGAAGATATAGAAGTGCTTGATCCCGCCCAAAGCAGAAGGATAGATGCCAAGACAAACTGGAAAGACAGAAAGACAGCCTAGATTTGTTCCCGAGCGAGACTGAGTTGGAATTAAAAGTTGGTTGGTAATAAAACATACTGAAAACATTTTCCCAAAGTTTTAAAATCACAAACCTATATATTGTTTTGTCTTTGTACTTGTTAAATGGTGAATGAGATTAAATGATTAATATCACAATGCCTTTGGAAGTATGATTGATTGTGGCATCTTAGGTTTAAGTGGTGAACTATATTTAATGATTTATATCACTGCTGGAAAATATCTGATAGTGTGTAGCAGGTTTGGTTAAGTGGTGAACGATATTTTAATTATTCATATAACTACTGGAAATATTGATAGTGTGTAGCATGTTAAGTGGGGATGTTAGGTTAAATGATGAATGGTTTCTGTTACCTAAATAGATTTTGAGAAACATTATCTCAATGAGTTTCCGTCGCAAAAACACTACTTTCAGAGATATAAGATGCTTTTTGTAGGAAGGAGAGTGTATTTGGAGCGGGTGCAGTCAGTTCGTACACAAGTTGTTTCGTACACCCGTAGATTAGTACACCAAAAAGTTGTTTATAATCTATATGAAACCATAGTCGTTTCGTACACTCAGCTCAGAGTGAACTAGAGTTACGAAACCACATCACGAAGTACGAAAAAAAACTAAAAGTCAGTGTACGAAACAACTAACAAAACCGGCTACGAAACAACTTTTGTACGAAACACCCTGTAACCATAGGATAGGAAAATATTAAATCCCTACCTTAGACTCACTACCTAACCCCACATTTTAACCTATCAATAAGGCCAAATCCCCATTAAAAAGTGATGATCTTTAATATCGATACTGGAAGTATGATCAATTGCTGCAGTTAGGTTAAGCGGGGATAAATTATATTCCAATAATACATTACGGGAAATATTTTGACGACTGTTTCATTTTAGGTTAAGTGGTGATGATCTTTAATAATATCCCTACTGGAAGTATATGATATATTGTTGCACGTTAGATAAGTAGTGAGGAGTTTAAATATAAATATCAGAAAATATCTTTGGTTTAAAATTTCGGAAGTGGGCATTCACTGATTTCGAGGTCGAAACTTTGTTTTCCTGAATAGTTTTTATGTGTTTTTAATGAATCTGGCACTCGTTTTTGTCGGAAATAAATGTTTGTTTACAGGTGTGGGGTGCCCGCCCCGCCGCAAACCTTAATTGCTCCGCTTCGCACTGCCATGTATTGATAATTTTTTTTTTTTCTTGATATGTTACTAAACCAAACCCCACCTCTAACCTAATCTAATTTAACTTAACTTAACAGTTTATGGCTGAAATAACGGTAGATTTTCGGTATTACATGTAACACCATTATTATTCAATTGCACCATGGGAAATGGGGTTCAAAATATTCATAAGAATAATTCTACACGATGATGTTTTTTTGTTTAGAGGATAATTCCTCAGAGCCGTAGTGATCTACCGCTGCAGCAATTAGTGGTTTGGATGAAGCCACCACCCCGGGAGGGGGGTCACAAACCCCTGCTAACACCCGGTACCATTCACTGCTGGGTGGACAGGGGATCGGGTTTTAAGAAAGACCACCCATCTATCTTTGCTCCGCCCGGGGGTCTAACCCGGGACTTCTCGGTTGTGAGCCGAGCGTGCTAACCACTATACTAGGAGTACCGTATTGTAAAGTAGGTAAGAATCCTAGGACTTTTGGAAGCCCACTACCGAACTAATACCCTATCTTTGCACGAGTTAGGTGGTAAATAAGCTTAAATGGTTAATATCACAACTGCCTTAGGGAGCATATGACATATTATGCTCGTTAGTTCAGTGATGAACGAACTTTTAATTATTAAAACAGTACTGTCCGGAAAAAAGAGTAGCTACAAGAGCAATCACGGCATTTTAACTTTGTAGTTTTGTCATTTATGCCCTCAATATACTCCTTGATGAGGTCAATGAGCATCCCCTTATCCACAGTTGATATAGGAGTTGCCTTAAGAGAGCCAGCATCGTCACTCGTAGCAGTGGTGTCGACTGTAGATTTAAACAAACTTGAATTTCCCGCGATTTCAAGCGCCATTTCGCAGAGTCGAGCGAGAATAGGAGAAGGTTAGCGCTGGCGAACACTCACGTCCGCCAACCCTGGCGTTCGCCAGGGTTGGCGTAAGCCAGTGTTTAAAAGTAAGGATTTCCTGAGGCTGGCGTTCGCCTGGCGGAGCATCGGCAGGCGATCGCCAGCCCGGGCGGAAGGTTTAATAGTACGGCCCTCAGAATTAACTCGGTACACTAATATTGTCCCCATAACTACCTTTTAAGCTTTATACTTTAACTTTATGTTCAAGAGTTAGACCCTAGGAATCTATCTTGGAACCTTACCTATATGACGTTAAATTCTCTCTCTCTCTCTCTCTCTCTCTTCTCTCTCTCTCTCTCTCTCTCTCTCTTCTCTCTCTCTCTCCTCTCTCTCTTCTCTTATTTCTCATCTCTTTCTTATTTCATTCATCTTCATTGCATTCTCTTCTTCTCTCTCTCTTCTCTCTTCTCTCTCTCCTCTCTCTCTCTCTCTCTCTCTCTCTCTCTTATTCCTTCATCTCTCTCATTGCATTCATCTCATATTGCATTCATCTCTCTCTATCTCCTCGTCTCTCTTCTCTCTCTCTTCTCTCTCTCTTTCTCTCTCTCTCTCTCTCGCTCGCTCGCTCGCTCGCTCTCTCTCTCTCTCTCTCTCTCTCTCTCTCTCTCTCTCTCTCTCTCTCTCTCTCTCCTCTCTCTCTCTCTCTCTCTCTCATCTGCTTGAACTGGTGGCAGCATTTTTTCTTCTAAATAAAATCACTCGCCGTTATTAGTTGTAACGAGAAGATATATCCGTCAGTGGAGATTAACAATTATTACTTCAAATTCATATATGTAATTGCTTCAATCAAGAGAGTAATAATAAAGAAAATTAAGGGGAAAAACCCTGGCACCACACTGGAGATTATGGTATTTTTTTTTTTTTCTTCTTCTCATTATTAGCTTTTTTTTTTCTTTTATAGTAAAAAAAAAAAAAAAAAAAAAAAAATACAAAAAAAAGTTGAATTTTCCCTAGATTTTCTGGAATTTCCCCTCCTTGTGTGTGTGTGTGTGTGTGTGTGTGTGTGTGTGTGTGTGTGTGTGTGTGTGTGTGTGTGTGTGTGTGTGGTGTGTGTATCTTATTTCAAGGAGAGAGAGAAAAAAAAGAGAAAGAGAAAGGGATAGAGAAAAAAAAAAAAGAGAGAGAGAGAGAGAGAGAGAGAGAGAGAGAGAGAGAGAGAGAGAGAGAGAGAGAGAGAGGAAGAGAGAGAGAGAGATATTAGTCATGCATCTGGAACTCTGGCCTTGACTGTCACTGCTATCTTGTATGGATGGTTTGTCCTGCATAACTATAATACCCAATGACAGCCTGTTGTTTTTGTCTTGCTCTGAAATGTATGAGATGCATAATAACAAAGAATATGAGCCACTACCTAACACACAGAGAGAGAGAGAGAGAGAGAGAGAGAATTTAACGTCATATAGGTAAGGTTCCTGCATTACATAACACATATAATTATCTTCCTACAACACTATTTATTGTCTCCATAACTTCACCCCTTCACGCCCGGATCTTTCCTTTGCTATAATAAAAGTGTCTGTTGTTAGCCATAAAATTACGAAAAGTAACTACATATACCAAATTAACTGGACAAGGATGTCAAACAGGTCATATCTATAAAATATTGCTTATATTCACTAAAAATCGTATAATGGTAGTCAAATTACAATGGAAATTACGTTTTGGGCCTCAAGGGGTTAATGTCTGTTCAAGTGTTATCAGGAATTTTTTTTTTATTACGTTAGGTCTGGTCAGCGTCTGGTGGAAAGATGACGTAATAGTTGACATTAGTTTTACTTTCACTATCTTAATCATGATCGTTCTATTTCTCCTTTAACAATGAAACATTTGATATTATATTATATTTGCTTTAGTACTTAAGTTCATTCCCTCATGTCTGTATAATTATGTTGTTGTTATTATTATTATTATTATATTAAAGATTGAAGACGTAACGAAATTAAAGACATTTATGCTCGTATTCGTAGTCACATACCATGATTGCTCGTGGTAATTGTTCACTTTTTGTCTTGTTCTAATTAAATCAATATGTCATGCCAGCTCTGTTGTGATTGCAATAGGAGTACTGTATGATTGCTCTAGTACTTTCCATGGCAGCTACAAGATCAAGTGAATAATTTTGACTGAGTAGAAATGGAACAAAATCATAGCAATTACCACGATCAATCATGGCATGTGACTACGAATACGAGCAATAGTTCTACGTCGCAGCAAGATTATATAGGTGGTTTTAATAATCACTCATGTTCTTTGCTACCTAAATTCTAACTACCTGCTAACTACCTACCTACCTAATTTTCTACCTAAATTCCTACCTAATTGTATTCACTGAGATATTTAGGTACGCATATAAATCAAACATTTCCGACACCTGTAGCTCTCTCTCTCCCTCCCTCCTCCCCCTCTCTCTCTCTCTCTCTCTCTCAACACAACAAACACCCACAACAATAACCATATGTACAAGACTATTATGTAAAAAGCCTACCACTTCAATAAAAGTTAAAGCACCATACCTTCACTGCTGCACCACAAGTATGTATGGCAACAGACACTTAATTGCTTCCTCGTATTGAGCAAGCGCAGGTAAATGCGTAGTCAACACACACACCCACTCTTTACAGGCGAGAAAGTGTTGTGGTACTGTGTTGTAGCCTGGGAGATGGTATGTGGTAGGTAGCTAGGAACCGCTTGCCAGATTCCCTTGCGGCGTAAAGACGGGACAGAAAAGAGCGGGGAACTCCCTTCTATAATTTCTATTTTGTTTATTATGGTCAAAATGCAGTAAGGAAGCCACGCCCCCTGCCTCCCCCTCTATTCTACGGGGCAGCTGTTTGGTGCATTCCTCGTATCATCACTACCAATCACAGTATCTTCACTACTTAACAGCGGCGTGACCACTGGACAGAGCAATCTTCACTACAGAGGGTGACGAAATCAAGAATCCCTTTGTAGTAAAGATTGCCGTATGATGAAGGAGGGAAGAAGGGACTCAGGGGGGGGGGGGGGGGGGGGGAGAGAACGTGTTTACCTATAAAGTTCAAAGTTGTAACATATTACAGGAAAAGTTATGCTCCTACTGTCCCGTCTCCAAATCTACTATTATCCAGCTTGCCTTAGAAGTCCCGAATATTTCTTACATTAATCACTTCTGCATCAAGGTTATTCCAGGCTTCTATGCTTCTATACGGGAAGCTGTATTTTTTTATGTCCCTCTATGTGTGTGTGTGTGTATGGACGAAGCTATTGGTTTAAAGGCCTCTTCCATTTGCGACATTTCATGAACCAGTTCACGGAACCCAAGAATTCAGGCGTTCCATTTGCGCACGAAAACCTAGGTCCGAGGCGACCCGCGTAGTGACTCAGCATAACCCGTGAACTTTTTCTACCCACATTCATTGGTGGGTAGAATTTTCAGTTCATCCAGTTCATAACAGAGAATGGCAAGGCAGAAAGTTAAATAAACAGGGGAAGAGTTAACAAGTTTTGTTAACGAAGGAGACGAAGTGGAAGAGGACCTATGAAGCAATAACAACAACGGTCACAAGAAGAAGAAGAAGAAGGCCGCCGCTTTATATGTCGGTCACAAGAAGAAGAAGAAGAAGGCCGCCACTTTATATGTCGGTCACAAGAAGAAGAAGAAGAAGGCCGCCGCTTATCAAAGCCAACCATTCACAGTCACAGACTGGGTGATATGATGTAAACTATCGCCATGCTTAATTTGGTTCCATTTTACCTCATACCTCACACAATACCTCATCATATCTGCCAAAGATGCCAGCAGTGGATGGTACCGGTACATAATATCTTCCTCTTCATCACTAGAATCGTCCATCATTGCGAGAATAGCCCCAGACACGGCAGGAATAAGCTCTCCTTCCTCTTGCCTTGCCATCTTGGTTTGTTTGTAAACAAAAAAACGGGGTTTTTGCGTTCCATTTGTGACACGCGAACCCAACCCTGAACGAACCCAACCCTCCCTGAACTGAAAGAACTGGTTCATGCAACTTGGGCACAAATGGAAGAGGCCTTAAATGGTGTTTAACGAAATGTGCTTTTTATTTTATATATATATATATATATATATATATATATATATATATATATATATATATATATATATATATATATATATATATATATATATATAGCTTACATATACACAAAGAGAGAGAGAGAGAGAGAGAGAGAGAGAGAGAGAGAGAGAGAGAGATAGAGAGAGAGAGAGAGAGAGAGAGAGCTGTCCTCCGCCAATGTTACGTCATGTTAGCTACACTAGTTATACGCTATTGTGGGATGTCTGAGGTTTACGCATTATGGTTGTAACTTGTGATTTTGTAGATATATATTGAGAGAGAGAGAGAGAGAGAGAGAGAGAGAGAGAGAGAGAGAGAGAGAGAGAGAGAGAGAGAGAGAGAGAGAGAGAGAGAGAGAGAGAGAGAGAGAGAGAGAGAGAGAAAAACCCAGGGAGAAACCTAAACAGATGGACATCATATAAGCAGACAGAAGAGAGAGAGAGAGAGAGAGAGAGAGAGAGAGAGAGAGAGAGAGAGAGAGAGAGAGAGAGAGAGAGAGAGAGAGAGAGAGAGAGAGAGAGAGAGAGAGAGAGAGAGAGAGAGAGAGAGAGAGAGAGAGAGAGAGAGAGAGAGAGAGAATATTGTATGTTTGCCGGGAGTGAACCCGGATATGTTTTCAAGGCCAAGTCATTACGAGTCCTGACTTGCTTGGCAGCGCGGTGCGGTCGGTGGTCGGTTCGTCCGCCAGTGACTCCAACGCCTCGGGCACTGACGTCACGTGCTGGGTATTATTTTAGACTAGCCGCAAAGCCGCCCTCTGGGCGGACTTTTTGGCTAGCTCCTGCGGAGGGCTATTGGCCAGCTAGCCAAAGCTAGTTAGCTAGCCTGGAGGAGCTAGCCAAAAAGTCCGCCCGGAGGGCGGCTTTGCGGATGGTTTTCTGGGCCACATAGCCAGTGTTCTGCACAAGTGTTGGGTTTAATGAGCAGCGTTTGGGCAAACTATTGGCACCATCAGGCTAAACACATTATTACAATTATTAAAAACTAATATAAAAATTCTAAAAAAACGAGTTGTAATATGAGAATAAAATTATAATAAAAAATCTTGAGGAAAATATAATTTTATGAGATATTTTATGAGAAAATGTTTTTATTTTCCTACCTAAAGATAATGAGTCAAAATCTAATATAAAAATTCTAAAAAACGAGCTATTTCAGAATATAATTATATTTTCCTACCGTAGATAACAGTGAAGCCGCCACCTGCAGTGAAGTCGCCAGGCGCCAAATATTACGAATTATAGCATCACTACTGATTTTTATGTGCCACTGAAGATGTTACACAGTAGTTTATATCATGACTGTATAATCTACCCTGTTTCAGCGTTGTTTTATGCTTTGTATCTGCAAATATAACTGTTGAGCATTTTGCTTCTCACGTTTTTCTTCGCGCGATGACAGACAGTAAACAATAGCTTTTCGGGCGACAGGACGCAGACTTGCCAGATCTTTCAAACTTTAATAGAATTTATTTTCACGTTGGCAGAGGAATTTTTATATATCCAAGCATCTTCCGCAGGTAATATATATAGAGACTTGTTATACTTTACCTCTAATTTCCCTGAATTCCCCAGAGTGGCGACTCAACTGTGGGTTAAAATACTAGCTGGCGACTTTACTGTAGTAGGTATAGTGAGGTCGTCACTCTGTTTTATTTTTGTAATTTGTTCATTTATAGCCCTAATATGACACAGATGAAGACACAAAATGACACAGACTTTCCAGATAGCCCCTTCTAAATTTCCTGAAACCATGGATGTACAAATGTAACTATTAACGCCACCACACGTCTGTAAATAACAAAGAAACGTAGAACTGGCGACTTCACTGTTATCTACGGTACAGATAATGAGTCAAAATCTATTATAAATTTTTTTTTAAACGAGTTATGAGAATAAATATATATATTCCTCGAGATAATGAGTCAAAATCTAATATAAAAATTCTAGAAAATTAGTTATTTGAGAATAAAATTATATTTTCCAAAAGATAATGAGTCAAAATCTAATATAAAAAATTCTAAAAAACGAGTTATTTGAGAATAAAATTTCATTTTCCTCAAGATTTAGATTATAATTTTATTCTCATATTACAACTCATTTTTTAGATATTTTTTACAGTATTAGTTTTTAATAATTGTAATAATGTGTTTAGCCTGATGGTGCCGATAGTTTGGCCAAACTTTGCTCATTAAACCCCAACACTTGTGAAGAACACCGGTTATGTGGCCCTGTATATATATATTTTAATATATTATATATATATTAATATATTAATATATATAATATATATATATATATATATAATTTTAATATATATATATATATATATATTAAATAATATATATATATATTATATATATATATATATAAACTAAAGGTATGGTAATTGGTAAAAAAATTAAAGATACTGTAACATTAACCAATTAGAGAGAACTGCAACTCCGAAATGCCAGGGGTCGCGGGCAGTTTTAACTCAAAATTTTGGTGAAAAGTTGGCCCAACTTGAAAAAAATATGGGCTTATTCCACTGCATTTAAAACAAAAAAGTATAAATTTTAAGAAAGATTTTCTTCTATATGTATATTGTATAGAAGCCTGATTCTGTAAAACATTGTATATAACCAAATAACCAAGTGGGTTTTATAGTTGAGGAGGCGAGGTAAATGTTACTCTATGATATTATACAGTCAAAAACCGTATGTTTAGAAGTTACTATACCTAGGCAGTCATATGTTCCTGTTATTATTGTGTATCAATCAGATAGAAAGCCTGGAAGTCAATGAGTCGACGCGTGAAGTACAATGTTTTGATTCAATCTTTCCGCCCCCATCTCACCGCCCACCATTTCCCCCGCCGCGGCTTTGTCGCCTCCACAATTATAACCTACTTGTCGCAGCAACAAGCCGATTTCGGCTTCTTTATTCTTCGTTTTCCAAGGCATTGCTTATTGTATTTTGACAAGCGTTTGCCAGACGCAGCAGTACTGTCTTAGAAAACAGTGTGAACATCGCCCCCAAAATTTTTCATGCCACAATATACATGTTAAAAAAAATATAGCTTTGCTACTCAAGGCGATAATTTGGGATTAAATTGCTATTATAGAACGTTCAATCGTATGCATGTCATGCATACACTTACTAGAACAAAAGAAGAACGTTCTTTTTTAGTATTCAGATGCGGTGCATCATATTTATCGCGAAAATTTATTTTTGAAAAATATTAGGCTCGGAGGGAAAAACACAAGTAGACCAACCTTTGGTTTAAAACTGCCAGCGACCACTGGCATTTCTCGAGTTTCAGTTCTCTCTAATTGGCAGGATTCTTTTTTCCTTTAGCAGCATTCTGAATTGAAGCAAAAAATATGTCTCTTATTGTTGCCTGTTGCTGGCCGAGATATTTGTATTTCAGGTGAGGAGCAGCATCTTAGCATCTTGTCTTAGCAGCAGTGTTTTTCAGGAAGGACTTGTGTGAAAAGTTCAGTTGTTGAAGGTCACTCCTTGTCCCAGAAGTTGTTGCTTGAAGAAGCAGTGACACCAGAGTGGTGCCTTCCACTTCTTCTTCACATTTAAGTTTTATCTTTCTGGAAAAAACAATGAATACAACATTTAGTCACTACAAAACGCATGACGTCACATCATCAACACTTTATCACATTTAAATGCTATTGAAACAGCAGACGTAACACAGTAAGCCCTAAACAGGGTGACGGGAAAGTGTTACTTGCCTCACTGGCGGCCAAGACGGCACAGCACGACCAGCCACCTCGGTGAGCCACAACACTGCCCCCCCGCCAGCACTGCCTCCAGGACGTGTGCTGCACGTGTACGCGGCAACCCAGCGCCCCGCAACACTGCAGCTGTGTGATACACTCCCACATGAGGGGACCGGGTTACAGGGGCTACACTGTATATATTGCATGAAAGTCTGGAGACGTTGTAGTGCCCCGGTGCCCCTCGGCCACGGCCACACAGAGCCGCCACGGCATGTACACATATCAAATCAAAAACAAGGTTGGAACAAAAATCTTTTGTCATTCTTGTTAATATTTTATATTACACTTGAATTTATGCGACACCAAACCATAGACAAAAGTGAAAAACAGTTAATAGTTGCATACAATTGAGCTACACAACCTAATTACATACAGCAGATTCCTATAAAAATATAATGTCAGATTCATCATTCCATGTCCAACAACATGAAGGATACTGCATGACGCTGGTGAGACTGCAGGCATGTGCTTTATCACAAGCAGAGATTCAGGTGTAGGCACAGAAACGACACGTGAAGAAGTGCACTTGGCTTCACAACAATGTAAAACACGCTGCTGGTCTTCACAAGAAAGGTTCAGCACAGCATCACACACAACACTGTGATCGCTGTCGGACGCTGAGCCAGGCATAGGCCAAGCACGACGCACGATACAACTTCAACACTATTAAACTCTTAACCCTAAAATAATTTGGGATGAGGACATTACAATAACATCTAAACCTAATACTTCATCTTGAATCAGCCCAAATCTTGATCTGTAGGACATCCTTAATATATTGAGGCACTTCCATGAAGGACTGGGACCCAGCCAAGGCCCGTGCACCAGCCTCCATGGCACTCTGATAAGACAACCATCGGTACATAACCTCAACAATAATTTGGATCATTATACATAATATATCACATCATATAATATATCACTATATAATGTATCACAGATATTTTGATTGCTTTCATGCTCTGCTCTACATGCTTCTACTCTGATCTGTGATGATAAATAACCCAATGGAGTATACTGCTTTATGTTAGTGAGAGGCGAGCACACAAGTCCTCGCCTCTTCATGTTGTCAAGTGGCTGGAAAATTGTGCAGTAGTGGAGACTGAGTCATGGATTTTTTTCTAACAATACAAATCAGCATGAAAAAATCTAGGAAAATATAACATGAAAACCAGATTATACATCTTTCCATCACACACACACACACACACACACACACACATACATACATACACACTGTTAAAAAAGTTGGAATATGAAGACAGCTTGGAAAGAGAATGTGAACACACAACACCTGTAAAATGGGACAGTCAAATACACAAAAGCCGAGGGTCGAATGTGAACACTTGATATGGTAAATGTGCAGTTCTGTGCATGAAACGACACACCAGTAGTTAATCTATCTACATTATTATCATGGTCATGAAGTAATGTACCATGATGACGTAGAGGTAGGATATTTGGCAACCCTCCTTGACCCCGTATATAAATATGGTAGACGCATGACCTCAGCTTCTCTCTTTAGTCACTTGCCCTCCCCCTCACCACAGAGGTCACACGTCTTATCATATTTATATACGGGGTCAAGGAGGGTTGCCAAATATCCTACCTATATGGCGTCATGGTAGGGGAGAGTGGGGCAGGTTGCATCATTGCCTCTAACTCGCATGTTATCACACGTACATCGTCTTAATACTACTACTACTACTACTACTATAAACTACTGCTACTACAACTACAAGAATAATAATAATAAAAAAAGTTAATGCGCGTTAGAGGCAATGATGCAACCTACCTTCGATGCAACCTACCCCGCTCTCCCCTACAGTAAGACCGTGGGAAGGTTGACCGACAGGAACTACCACGTGTAGGTCTCGCGGCCTCTTGTAGCTTCCTTATTTTCTTAAGTCATCGGCGAACCTTTCTACCAACCCCCATAGCAAAGACACACAAAGGGTGGCGGCTGTCTTGGCAGCAGGTGTGTCCCTTGTATCGGTGTGCTGGGTCCATATACACACAGTGGTAATGTGTATGTAAATAATGTACTACGTTTACAAATATGTATTAACCCCTTGAGACCCAGAGCGTAATTGCTATTGTAATTTGACTACCAATAGACGATTTTAAGTGAATATAAGCAATATTTCATAGATATAACCTGTTTAGTATCCTTGTCCACTAACTAATTTGGTATATTAAGTTACTTTTTGTAATTTTATAGCTAAAAACAGACAATTTTTTATATAGCAAAGGAAAGATCTGGGCGTGAAGGGGTTACTATGCGAGACAAAGGAAAGAAGGCTAGGCGGTGGTGACCTGACTGGGTCCCAAGGTTGCCAGATTCCCGATGGGCAACCTGTTATAAGTTACAATAACAAAACCAAAGCAATGAAATAATCTTAACAATCACATGTGTCACTATAAAAATCCAGCCTGCACTACCAACGAGCGAGGGCGACCGACACAACGACCCTCCAGAATGTGCAGGGCCAACCAACCACCTGAGCCCTCAAAAGGAAAAAAATAAATAGCCTACATACGCTATAAGCTCCAATGTAAAAAAAAAAGGGTACTTACACTCCATCACGGGAACTTTGTGCTTTTCCTTGCCTCATTTCCACCACTGAAGAATGTATCTGTGCAGGAAGGCTACAGCTTGTGCCTGATATATGCAACTCTGGCCTGCTGTAAATGGCTTCAATATTACTAAAGAATGAACAACACTGGCTTCAATATTACCAAAGAATGAACAACACTGGCTTCAATATTACCAAAGAATGAACACTGGCTTCAATATTACCAAAGAATGAACAACACTGGCTTCAATATTACCAAAGAATGAACACTGGCTTCAATATTACTAATGAATGAACAACACTGGCTTCAATATTACCAAAGAATGAACAACACTGGCTTCAATATTAATAAAGAATGAACAACACTGGCTTCAATATTACTAAAGAATGAACAACAATGGCTTCAATATTACTAAAGAATGAACAACAATGGCTTCAATATTACTAAAGAATGAACAACAATGGCTTCAATATTAATAAAGAATGAACAACACTGGCTTCAATATTACTAAAGAATGAACAACAATGGCTTCAATATTAGTAAAGAATGAACAACACTGGCTTCAATATTAATAAAGAATGAACAACACTGGCTTCAATATTACTAATGAATGAACAACACTGGCTTCAATATTAATAAAGAATGAACACTGGCTTCAATATTACCAAAGATTGAACAACAATGGCTTCAATATTACTAATGAATGAACAACACTGGCTTCAATATTAATAAAGAATGAACAACACTGGCTTCAATATTACTAAAGAATGAACAACAATGGCTTCAATATTAATAAAGAATGAACAACACTGGCTTCAATATTAATAAAGAATGAACAATACTGGCTTCAATATTACTAATGAATGAACAACACTGGCTTCAATATTAATAAAGAATGAACAACACTGGCTTCAATATTACCAAAGATTGAACAACAATGGCTTCAATATTACTAATGAATGAACAACATTGGCTTCAACATTAATAAAGAATGAACAACACTGGCTTCAATATTACTAAAGAATGAACAACAATGGCTTCAATATTACTAATGAATGAACAACACTGGCTTCAATATTAATAAAGAATGAACAACACTGGCTTCAATATTACTAATGAATGAACAACACTGGCTTCAATATTAATAAAGAATGAACAACACTGGCTTCAATATTACCAAAGAATGAACAACAATGGTTTCAATATTAATAAAGAATGAACACTGGCTTCAATATTACTAAAGAATGAACAACACTGGCTTCAATATTACTAAAGAATGAACAACACTGGCTTCAATATTACCAAAGAATGAACAGCAATGGCTTCAATATTACTAATGAATCAACAACACTGGCTTCAATATTACCAAAGAATGAACAACACTGGCTTCAATATTACCAAAGAATGAACAACACTGGCTTCAATATTACCAAAGAATGAACAACACTGGCTTCAATATTACTAAAGAATGAACAACAATGGCTTCAATATTACCAAAGAATGAACAACAATGGCTTCAATATTACCAAAGAATGAACAACAATGGCTTCAATATTACCAAAGAATGAACAACACTGGCTTCAATATTACCAAAGAATGAACAACAATGCCTTCAATATTACCAAAGAATGAACAACACTGGCTTCAATATTAATAAAGAATGTCTAAATAATATCTGAGCACTTCTAAGATCCTCGTAACAAAACCATTTTCAGCATTTTATGGATGATATTTTGTCTCAGTTACAGAACAGCACAGCATATGCACCTCTGGCCTGCTACCCTTCACTATAAGTACTACAAACCACATCTATAGTATTACAAACCAACACATCCCATGCCATGATGTATATATGTATGTATGTATGTATGTAAGCCATGATGTATGTATGTATGTATGTATGTATGTATGTATGTATGTATGTATGTATGTGTATGTATGTATGTATGTATGTATCCCTGTATGAGGTTCACAATGGTTTAGGATCATATTCCTCCAGTCTATCTGAAACACACTGTAATCATACACACAGATATATCCTACAGAGGTCATGAAGCACAATTTTATGAATGCCTGGATACATAATGAATAGTTATGTAATATGATACACAGGTCAAAATGCACACAGGTCATGTTAGGTCAAAAAATAAAGGTGACCCGAATATTCATCCTAACGTTCACCTCAATATCAAAAACTTTTACAATTGATACCTACCTTGAATTTTACCTATAATCATGTTCACTAGTTTTGTGGCTACTGACAAACTGCACTAATCATACTTGCCTGGTGATTGCAAACATGGGGGGGGGGGGGGGGGGGGGGGGGGGGGAGAGAGAGAGAGAGAGAGAGAGAGAGAGAGAGAGAGAGAGAGAGGAGAGAGAGAGAGAGAGAGAGAGAGAGAGAGAGAGAGAGAGAGAGAGAGAGAGAGAGAGAGAGAGAGAGAGAGAGAGAGAGAGAGAGAGAGAAAAAAAAAAAAGAAAAAAAAAAGAAAGGAGAAATTGATGCTTGCAAACTTGACTAATAACAAAAAGATCACCTCTTGATGCCAGCTTAGTCACTAAACCACTTATTAATGCCAGCTTAGTGTTTCTCCTAGGGACTGAGCAGGGCTGAGTCTCTATCCCCGTCCCTGAGGTCCTGTGCCAGCTGCTCGTCGATGGGGGAGTAGCCGCTGTAGCTGCTGGTGGGACGCTCGCTGGCCCCACAGTAACGGTCACAGCGGCACACTGCTTCACATCCATCCTGGCACACACAAAGGAATAGAGATTATAGTCTATTTTTTTAACAAGGCAAAAATTCCATTCTATCTTAACCCCTTCACCCCCAAATCATTACTTTACTATAAAAAATTGTATGTTGTTAGCCATAAAATTAGGAAAACTAACTGAATATACCAAATTAGTTAGCTGACAAGGATACTAAGCAGGTCAAATCTATAAAACATTGCTTATATTAACTAAAAATCATCTAATGGCACCCAAATTACAATGGAAATTACGTTCTGAGCCTCAAGGGGTTAAGGTCATATAAGTTACAATACTATCATAAATCATACAAGTAATACATAATGAAACACGTGTCTTCAGAAGGAACTCATGTTTTTGAAAATTCTAATGCCTCCACAACGCCATGAAAGTACCCGAACACTCACGGCTATTAGATTTCCGACTCTGAACCAGAAGTGGCGGTGAGGAATCTGCTCGATGCCCTTTGCTCCTCGCACCAGACGCAGGTACAGGAAGCCAAAGGTGAAGTACAGCGAGAAGGTGACCAAAAGCCTGAAAATTAATGCAGGAATTAAGAGATGAAGAGAGAGAGAAGAGAGAGAAAGAGAAGAGATAGAAGTATGTATCTCATCAAACCTATCACTACTCTCAATCTTAACTCTACTTAGGACTGGCCTAGCAAACATAACAAGACTGAGTAGTGTGATGGGAGGGAATGCAGCAGTCACTCACAGGATGAAGAAGATGGTCCCGCCGCCGAGCCCCTTGGGAGACAGGGAACACACGCTGCGGTGGCGCACGATGAACATGGCTGAGTGGTTCAGGCTGGCCTTGGCGTCGTCCAGGACTTTCATATCAAGCTGAAAATTATAAATGGAAACTTTAATAATGAAAAAAAATGTGTTCCAGTAACAGTAACAGTTCCAGTGTTCTCGTCGATTTTCCCACTAGCTGTATTTACGCTGACTGTCTTTTTGACACTTTACGCTGACTGTCTTTTTGACACTTTACGCTGACTGTCTTTTTGACACTTTACGCTGACTGTCTTTTTGACACTTTACGCTGACTGTCTTTTTGACACTTTACGCTGACTGTCTTTTTGACACTTTACGCTGACTGTCTTTTTGACACTTTGCGCCGACTGTCTTTTTTACACTTTACGCCGACTGTCTTTTTTACTCTTTACGCTGACTGTCTTTTTTACACTTTACGCTGACTGTCTTTTTTACTCTTTACGCTGACTGTCTTTTTTACACTTTACGCTGACTGTCTTTTTTACACTTTACCCTGACTGTCTTTTTTACACTTTACGCTGACTGTCTTTTTTACACTTTACGCTGACTGTCTTTTTTACACTTTACGCTGACTGTCTTTTTTACTCTTACGCTGACTGTCTTTTTTACACTTTACGCTGACGGTCTTTTTACTCTTTACGCTGACTGTCTTTTTACACTTTACGCTGACTGTCTTTTTTACACTTTACGCTGACTGTCTTTTTTACACTTTACGCTGACTGTCTTTTTTACACTTTACGCTGACTGTCTTTTTGACACTTTACGCTGACTGTCTTTTTGACACTTTACGCTGACTGTCTTTTTGACACTTTACGCTGACTGTCTTTTTGACACTTTACGCAGACTGTCTTTTTGACACTTTACGCTGACTGTCTTTTTGACACTACGCTGACTGTCTTTTTACACTTTACGCTGACTGTCTTTTTACACTTTACGCTGACTGTCTTTTTTACTCTTTACGCTGACTGTCTTTTTTACACTTTACGCTGACTGTCTTTTTGACACTTTACGCTGACTGTCTTTTTTACACTTTACGCTGACTGTCTTTTTTACACTTTACGCTGACTGTCTTTTTTACACTTTACGCTGACTGTCTTTTTTACACTTTACGCTGACTGTCTTTTTTACACTTTACGCTGACTGTCTTTTTTACTCTTTACGCTGACTGTCTTTTTTACACTTTACGCTGACGGTCTTTTTTACTCTTTACGCTGACTGTCTTTTTTACACTTTACGCTGACTGTCTTTTTTACACTTTACGCTGACTGTCTTTTTACACTTTACGCTGACTGTCTTTTTTACACTTTACGCTGACTGTCTTTTTGACACTTTATGCTGACTGTCTTTTTTACACTTTACGCTGACTGTCTTTTTGACACTTTATGCTGACTGTCTTTTTGACACTTTACGCTGACTGTCTTTTTTACACTTTACGCTGACTGTCTTTTTACACTTTACGCTGACTGTCTTTTTACCCCTTACGCTGACTGTCTTTTGACACTTTACGCTGACTGTCTTTTTGACACTTTACGCTGACTGTCTTTTGACACTTTACGCTGACTGTCTTTTTTACACTTTTCGCTGACTGTCTTTTTACACTTACGCTGACGTCTTTTTGACACTTTACGCTGACTGTCTTTTTGACACTTTACGCTGACTGTCTTTTTGACACTTTACGCTGACTGTCTTTTTGACACTTTACGCTGACTGTCTTTTTGACACTTTACGCTGACTGTCTTTTTTACACCTGTCCTTTTCCTAATCCTACTGTCTTCCCTCCTGCCTTGACCAACTGTATTCCTTCCTTGACTATCCTTACTTTACTTGGCTATCTTTCTTGACCTTCCTCGACTATCATGATTACTATACTCTTCACCTTCACACCCTCCTGGCCTCTAAAAACCCCTGAACCCCATCTCACTCTCAACTCTCCACGCCAACACACCTACCCCCCAACTGCAGCGTGAGTCAACACACACACACATACACACACACACACACACAAACACAGTCAAGACCAGGACTCACATTGTTCTGGTCATGGTCACAGATGAACAAGACGTGGCCCTCCCAGCGACTGCCATTACAGCCTCCAGGGATGACGGGACCCCCAAGGAAGGTCAGCATCAGCCAGTGCTCTGGGGGAAGCCAAAGAAATCACAAAGTGTGTACAGTACATCGATTACCAAACTGAGCCATGTGTAGGAATCAAAGGATGTGGAGAGCACTTGACATTAAGAGAAACGTGAAGAGGAGAGAAGGGGGTGAGGCATTGGAGAGAGCTGTTAGAGTGGAAGTTCCAGGTCGCCGTCCACTGGGCAGGCCAAGGAAGACATGGAGGCAGTGTGTTGAAGAGGATCTGGCAGTATTGGGCATTGAAGAAGTTGAGGCAACGGATAGATAGTTGGAAGCGTATCATCGGCCGTCTAACCTCGTAAAAATTATGGGAAAAACTGACGTTAATTAATTAATTAAAGATGAAGAAGAAAAACTTGAAATGCTTTTGGTTCAGTGTTTTGGTCTACAATTCCTCAATACTCACTGTCGCTGGACACAACTGTCTGGTTGTTGTAGCCGAGGGCGACGGGGGTCTTGCCTGCGCCTGTTTTAGCAAGACTGACATTTGGCTGTTTAGGCAGATCTGCACAAACGGCAAACTCATATGTGTTCCCCTTCTCGTCCTTCACCTCTCCAGAGCTGACAAAGATAAAGAAAAATTACTATAGAAAAATAATACAATACAATTATAAAAAATATAATCTATACGTACATCTCAGATTCAAGTACAGGGAGGTCCCGAAGATACGAGCAGTTAGGTTCCACCTGGCATACTCATAAAGCAAAATCTCGTATAACGAAACACATAACTAATGGTAAAATATAGGTTTGGTTCCAGGACCCCATCAATTAAAAAAATTAAAAAAATAAAATAAAATAAATAAAAATTAAAAAAAAAAAAAAAAAAAATTTAAAAAAACGTGTTTTTCAAGCTAAAATAAACTCTAGCAAACACAACAAACACACAGCGTCTATATTACCCACACTGCACTACCTATTCTGTAGAAAAAGCATTCTGAAAGAGAAAATAGCACACAAAATAACATAACTGCACATTAATTAAACATAAAACATGCATAACAAGCAAAAAAGACGTTGTACTGTAGGGGACGCCGCGTGATACAAGAGAAGGTAGTGTAGGGGTCCCAAGATTGGGGCCTCACACCTGGCTAATTACCCCTAAGGATCAGGCCGCGCCATATGCTTAATTACCCTTTAGGTCACGCCTTGCTAGGGGTGACTTGACTGAGGTCCCAAGGTTGGAGCCGCACACCTGGCTAATTACCCCTAAATGTCAGGCCGCACCATATGCTTAATTACCCTTCAGGTCACGGCTTGCTAGGGGTGACCTGACTGGGGTCAACCAAATCCCCCTTTGTCCAGACTGGGAGTGGTAGGGCGAGTACTTTGAACTTGATAATTTGACTCACCCCAGTTTGAATGTCGTAGCATTGTATTTTCGATCTCGTATATTGAAAATAGACCCTAATTTACACATCTCATATCATCGGATTCTCGTATACCAAATGCTCGTATAATGGGACCTCCCTGTACTACCTGAGAGTCACTTATATAATCTCAGTGTTATGACATGACCCTTTGTTAGCAGCAGTCCTCACATGGCTAAGGTAGTTCTGCACATTGTTAGAGCATTACCCTTGATGCTGATTTCTTTCACTGGACGAGCCTTGCTTAGAACAATAATGGCTTCAATATTACTAATGAATGAATGAAAAATATCCAGCGTTAGAATACAGTAAAACCTCTCATATTCGGACTAATTGGGCCAAGGAGTGGTCCGAGTAATGCAAGGATCCGAATAATGGGGGGATATGTAAAAAAAAAAAAAAAAAAAAAAAAAAAAAAAAAAAGAGAGAGAGAGAGAGAGAGAGAGAGAGGAGGAGGTCCGAATAATGTCAAAGTCCGAATAATGAGGGTCCGAATACGAGAGGTTTTACTGTACTTTGATGCTGTTGGTTTGAGGCATGATTCAGCAGTCATTGGTAACTAGCCTTTATCTTTCATTTCAAGTTTATATGCTGCATAGCCTAGGACGAAATTTTATTTGGAGTCATGTTATTTTTTCTTCCTTCTAACAAATTACTATTATAGTTGTTATTGTTTTACTAAGTGTGTTTGTGTTTTTTATTGTACAACTGTGTGTGTGTGTGTGTTGTGTACATGCAAGCACATAGATGTCATTGTGAAAACACTATGAAGTTCTGTAGTGATTCATTAGACACAAATGAGCCATGATGTACAAGAATCTATTTCCCAACACCCACGCCTGTCACTCAACACCAGACACATGTCCATAATATAGCATAACATAACATAAAATGGGCCATAATATCAAGTGTGGCCAAGTATGTTATCTATTGTAATCATCACCAACAAAAGTATAAACTAATAACATGGAACAGGATAAAAAACTAAATAAAATAATAAATAAATAATGTGTCAGTTATCATGTCATACAAAGTATCTGTGAGTCCCTATGCAGAGATAGTGGCAGTCCAAAACTCTAGATAAGATAAGATTGCGTACGCCGAGCAGCCTAACCTAACCCTACCAGTGCCTCTCCACCCTCCTGCTGCAGCCTGGCTAACCAAGGCTCCCCACACGGCAGCCTTATCCTTGCCCTCATGCAGAAAGAACCATCACTAGTGCTCCATATAGATTTGCAAGAGAGTTCCAGCAATACAGCTCTTAAAAACAAGGATTTGATAACAGCAAAAAACACTGTTGGGTAGTGATAAGTGATACAATATCGTTGTTGGGTAAAAACACTGTTGGGTAACTAGTGATTCGATATATCCCAACAATGGCCAACAAAAAATAACCACATAATAAAATGACATGAATGAGTGAAGTGTTGAAAATGACATGATTGACTTGGGTTGGTGAGGTGGAGAAGTTATACCAAAATAGTTGCTCCCTCCTGAGTACAAGATGGCTCCAGCAATGGCCAGCTTGCCCCCTGTGGCTGAGCATAGTGAGCTGGTGGAGGAGATGCAGTACATAGAAAAGCTGCCTGTGACGGAGCGCATCAAGCTGGCACAGAAGCGGCGGAAACAGCAGCTCTCCAACTATAACAAGTGGGTCAAGACTGATGTGCCCCCCCGGCCGGCAAAACAAAAGCCTCGCAGGGGCATTGCCTTCTCTGTGTTGTCCAAGATGATGGAGGCGGCCACCCGGGGTTCACATGAGGAGATGCGCACCTTGCTCAAGACAGGTACCTATCACTACATCACTATCTATTCTCTCACTATACTTACACTATACCTACTCTCACTATTATCACTACATGTGCTCCCTCTCTAGTGTTACCTGTGGCTGGTTTTGTCTGCTCAGTGACATGAACTCCAGTACTGGGTTAAGGAAAACTTTAAAAAATCCTGCAAGTATCAGTGTTCCATAAGCAAATATGTATTTTATTATGTCCTAAACTATGTCCTTTTATTTTATTTTATATGTATTTTTTATGTCCTAAATATCATCCCTTACATTTCATTTGTCTTAAGAAAACATAAATTAATACATATGTAAATAAACACTTGCCTACTTATCTATTGATTTGATATGAATCATTTCCAGGTATTCAATGATGATAGAAACCTGATAAGGTTTAATTTCCTTCTTTTCATGATGAGAGAAGGCTTATTAGAAATTATTATGAGAAAGTCCATCACGCTGCAATCTAATGAGTGGCTGGCTTTCAGACCTCTCGGTTCTAAAATTAGGCTTGAGTGAATAGACTATATTAGCCAGGATTCCTACACCGTAGTTGCCTGGATGATGCGGCAGGTCTGATGTTCATGCCCCTTCTTTGAAGGCCCTGAATTTGCTGAGGTTTCAGTGGTCATAATCAACCTACACCTCGGCTGTTCTTTTAAGCTTTCAGCTTCTTTCATTAATGGTCACTTACCCACATTCCTCTATACAGGAAGAAATGTTCAATATGTCATGAGTGGCTGCTGAGGCCATCATCACAATCACTGCCTTTACTACTTAACATACAAATGAACTGAATGATACATGTAACAAAGATAAGGTGGATGAGATGTCTCATGGGACTGCCTTGACTCTTCCGGCAGGCATTGATCCCAACATGAAGAATCACGACGGCCTCACGGCACTGCATCAGTGTTGCATTGACGGCACGGTGGAGACGGTAGCGCTGCTGCTCAAACACGGCGCCGACGTGAACGTGACTGACCAGGACATGTGGACGCCCCTGCACGCAGCTGCCACCTGCGGCCACTTCAAGGTGGTGACGCTGCTGGTGAAGGCCGGAGCAGACGTGACGGCCGTGAATGGCGACGGCGACATGCCCCACGACATCACCGAGGAGGAGGTGACTCTGCAATACCTCAGGAACGAGATCATGAAGCGGAATATATCGCCCGAGGATCTGGAACAGATACGCAGCCGGCCGCACGCCAGGCTGCTCGGGGATGTCGAGGCCGTCCTGGCGGCGGGCGGCGACCTGGACCGGCCCGTGGGCCAAGGTGACGAGACCTTCCTGCATGTGGCCATTGCTGAGAGGCACAATGATGTAGTGAAGGTACTGCTAGACAACGGGGCGTCTGTCACAGTGCAGGACAGGGACGGGTGGCAGCCAGTGCACGTGGCAGCTTACTGGTGCAATGACGACGCCTTCAACATGTTGGCAGCACAGCTTGAGGTGGTTTTACGAGCTGAAACCAATGATGGCGAGACACCCTATGAACTATGCGACGACCCTGACCTCAAGCTGGACATCCTTCACATCCTGAAGGACCGCCGGGACAGCAGCCACAGCGGCCACTCCTCCATGGGTGACCACAGCCACACTGAGGATGTCATGGACAGACTGCCACCACCAACCCTCCCTTGGGATGACGACTCGGAGGACAACGATGACTGGTCCAACCCATTACTGGATGACGAGCCCCCCAGCCCCCTTGTCAACATGGAGGCCACCGAGATGCACTCAGACCGCAGGAGCTCCATCAAGGGCGTGAAGATCAGCGCACCCCTCAAGAGGCAGAGCAGCGACAGAAGCAGCACCAAGGAGAGGCACGCCATGGCCTACGAGGCCATCAAACCATCACTATTGCACAGGCGGGGCTCAAGGGACACTGCGCTTCCTATCCAACACTCTCTCTCCCCTGACAACTTCCGCCACTTTTATGAAACAGTCCATCCTGACACAGAAATACCTGAACCTACAACAGACCTGAAGGCGCCACAAGACCCTACATCTGTTGCTACTCCACAGTCGTCTCAGCCCATGGCACAGGCATCACAACCATCAACATCCACTACAGAGCCTGGTGATTCCCCAGACACAGTCACGCCCGAGACCACCACTGCGAAGACCACCACCAATAACGGGGTTGCTGATGACAGGACCAAGGGAGCAGAGACTGAGGGGCCGAGAGAAGGGGTGATGCTGCGGCCCCGGAAGAAGAACGCCGCCCCGCCACCTCCCCGCGGCTCCCTCCAAGACCTTAAGAGACAGCGCCAGGAGGAACGGGAAAACAGACTCCAGCGCGGCCACAGTGCCATGGAGGAGGGCCGGCCACACTCCACCTTCTACCAGGCCAACAACAGACCCTACACAGCCCCGCCCAGTGACTCCATGATCCGCTACAAGTACAAGATGGCGCCAGATGAAGCTGTTAAGCAAACATTAATCAGACACAAGAAATGCATTGTGATGTGAGGTATTATAGTCTCTCTTTTTTTTTACGAGGCAAAAATTCCATTCTATCTTAAGGTTTCGTGCTTAAAATGATGCCTATGTTTACCTGATAATATGGTTAACTATGATAAAATACAGCTGAAATTTGGAAGAAGCGTAGTATTCCCTTCTCCGGGCATCAAATATTAGTCAGTACGCAGCAAGGGGACAGGATTTTTCACCTCTTTAAAAAAAACAGAGTATAGTTCTGGTGAATGATGGTTGCTCAGATTACTAACTACTTGGTTGTGCTGTAATTACCTTTAATTCATACTTCATACACACAGGAACTACCTCGTGTAGGTCTCCCGGCCTCTTGTAGCTTCCTTATTTTCTTAGTATGTTCCTCTCTGTATCTTGCTCATCTTTCCCGTATTATGTTGTCTTCTAAATCAATCTCTGTGATGTGGCATTAATGTTACCATGTTAATTTGCACATACACTTATCTAGCACATCTTTCTCGTATTATGTTGCCTTCTAAATCAATCTATGTGATGTGGCATTAGTGTTACCTATGTTACTTTGCACATACACTCCACCTAAAACTTAAGGTTACCACCATAAATGGGTATATTTTATAAAGCTGTAAATAATTTGGATGGGAAACATAAAGCATTCAGTGTCACATGTCATAATACAATGTCTTTAATTGAGGTTCCTCTGACTATGTAATATCAGCAATAGTAATACTAATCAAAAGATAAATGCAAGAAACACTTTTTTGAGGTTTGCACAGGAAAAAACTACGTATCTCCATTAGGAAAAGCGGTACATTTCCAGATGAACACCCAACTTCCTTTGGTGGACAAAAATATTTTTTTCTGGTGAGTTTTGAATTAATCTGCTAACCGTTTCTGTCGCAAATAGCTGTTTTGTGTGATTTGCAACAAAAATGACAAAAAAAACCAGATTGGGCCTAACCTAACCTAACCTTTACCTAACCTAACCTATATCAAACCTAACCTAACATATACCTAAAATAACCTAGCCTTTACCTTAAAAAAAAACTATAAATTGCGACAGAAACGGTTACAAAAGAACATAAGAAAATAAGGAAGCTACAAGAGGCCGTCAGACCTACACGAGGTAGTTCCTGTTTTTACCCCCCTCCCCCCATATTTTAGGCATATATGCCCCCCTCCCTCTAATATACTGGCATAGGCCTAAACACGGGGTAGGCCTAGTTCATGGGACACTAACAGACATACATGACCTACATAAAAGCAAATAATGGACGTAAGAAATCATCATTCCTCTCTCTCTTTAGCTATAACAGCCAATATTTCACCTATTTGAGCCTATTTTCGGGTTTCTGCATTGATATTCTCCCTATTTACCTTTGCTCAGCCTTGCATACAGCCAGTAATCCCGTGTTTTAAGGCTAGTAATGATCCCATAGCCATGAACACCTCCCGCGGCCCCAACATATGTAAACACGCCGTGACGTCACACAGCCGTGACGTCACAGGACGGCGGCAGCCCAGCACCTTATCCCTTCATTAACCAAAACACATCAAATACATTAATTAATAAATCAACACGGATAAAGTAAAATAAAGATAAATGGGACACAATAAGCCTAAATAAACAATGAAATAACGAGGAATTAATGAAATATTGGGTATCAAAATATGCCCGAAAAACCTCAAATTCACCACAACACAGATTGAATTTTTAACCAAGGCTCTATAATTCGTGAAAAAATATGGGCAAATAGTATATGATGTGTGTATCTTATAAACAGTAACATATCCTCGTTCAGTGTTGAGACCAAGAAGAAAAACAAATTTTGTTTTTTCGATAATCTGACCCTTTATACGACTGAGTCAGATGTATTCCTTCACTAATAACGCGAAAAACACGTCACATAGGCCCACACAAACACAGTGCGACTGTAGGCATAGCTAATTACACACAAATAACCTCACAGCTCGAATACAAGGAAGAAGAAGGTTGACGTTAAAATGTAAGCAAAAAACCCCTCAGACAAAAAAAACAAAATGCATCCACCAAGCTCGCGATTTATACATAAAACGATGCGGAAATATCGAAATATATTTAAACGCACAAAAATCCCCTTTTATTTAGTGTAAAAAAAGAATTATCAACAAAATATCGTAAAATGTACGGAGTTACAAAATGATTGCATCATATTTCTTTTACGTAGGCCTTAAATATCGGAGACTTTTTTATGAAAAATTATTAGAAAAGCTGGGGTTTTCAACAAAGCTATGCAATCCTATATCAGTGCACGAATAAAAAAACGATTGTTCGTTTTAGATACGTAATCGGCAATTCGTCACCTCAGGCTTCCCAAGAGCCAATCAGGGGCCTAGCTACGTTGTTAGCCAATCAGCGTTCAGGAACCAACTGGGCGGCCATGTCTACTTATTATCCCAGATATACAGACATATTTAAGAGTAAATAAGGTGAGATTTACCCTTAGAGAAGCTCTCTAACACGTAGAGAAAATTAAGCTAGCTCACTTCCAATGTTATTTTGAGAGATCCTCTATCGGTTAGCAGATGAATTTAAAACACATCAAAACTTACCAGAAAAAAATAGTTTCGTCCACCAAAGTGAATTCGGTGTTCATCTGGAATAACACCAAAGCATCACATAGTAAGCGAACAAAAATCGAACTTGTCTGAAAATCTTGCTGTAGTTATAAACAAAATTTTCACCCATTACCTTTGTTGCAGAGAGTTTCGTACATAAGTTGTTTCGTACCCAGAATTTGTTAGTTGTTTCGTACACTGATTTTTAGATTTTTCGTACATACCTGGTGTCGAATCGTAACTCTAATAATCAAGTTCAACTCTGAGCTGAGTGTACGAAACGACTATGGTTTCATATAGACTACGAAACAACTTTTTGGTGTACGAATCAACTGTGTACGAAACGACTTTGTGTACGAACTGACTGACTGTACCCATTTACCTTTGTCCCATGATCGGGCTGAGGGTCTGCAGGAGGCTTTCTTGCTCGAGGCGTTTCTTCTGGTCCGTCACTGTCTTATCCACCACACAGCCCCCCCAGGCCAGCCCCACACAAGCCGCCGCCGCCACCACAACCACAACCACCACACGCATCATGTCACCCAACTGTCAAAGTGTAGGGGATAGATAGATATAGATATTATAGTTTTAAGGCTACTGTAGGGAAAGACACACCCTAAGTCAATCACTGTCAATGCAATACGCTTCAGACTCAAAACTGTTCTTCTTAGGTAAATGTGGCTTGAAAATTCGCTTCCTCTATCTTACTGTAGAGGAAAGATACACCCTGATCACTACCGTAGATAACACTATAGTCGCCAGTCACTTGCCACTGCACTAATGTCGCCAGGTACAATATATTACGAATTTTAGCCTCACTACTGATTTGTATGTGCCAGTGAAGACGCATGCACAGTAGTTTATATTATATACATCGCACTGCATGTCTTCAGTGGCACATAAAAGTCAGTAGGGATGCTAAAATTCGTAATATATTGTGCCTGGCGACATTAGTGCAGTGGCGAGTGACTGGCGACTATAGTGTTATCTACGGTAAGGCAATGTCAATCACTCAGTCAATGCAATACGCTTCACCGACTCAAATTGTTCTTAGAAATGTGGTTCTAAAATTCGCTTCCTTTATTTTCCCCCTGCTCACGAGACTGACACAACGGCCAACTTCCAACTCAGCACACCACTGACTTTATATTCATTTACACCCCGTCACACCTCGTCCCAGCGCTCTTAAACAATTCACTCATACACAGTTAGGTTGTCGATGATTTCCTGGGTTTCAAACGTACTATAATTCACTTTTAGGCGTTCAATGATAAGCAGTTTGCGGCCTGTGGGACGTAAAGTTGTAAACAGTGCAACAGCTGATCTCACAGGGCGCACGGCTGCCTAGTGACCTTCAGTGTTGCCATCCACATAATAAGAAGCCTATATAGATTGATTAGCTGCCATGAACGCCCAAATTCAACCCAAAAAGCCCAGACTAGAGATACAGATGGAAATATTCCTTATAAAACAACAATTATAAGTCGCTCCTGTGCCTATAATATATGCCTTATAGTGACAGTCAGTGCTGCCATCCACATAATAAAAAGCCTAGATTAGCTGCCAAAAACGCCTAAATTGAACCCAAAAAAACCCATACTATACGAATATAAATACTGATCAATTTCTCCTCAAAACAAGCATTGCAAGATAAAACAGCCACCCATGAGCGTTGACAATGCGCCTCTCTCCTTCATCCTGTCGCCGTCATGTTCTATCACGAGTTCTATCAGACACTATCTCGACTTTTTGCTTCCAATCGTCCGTGATTTGCCTGATTTCAATGAGCTTTTGAGTAATGATGTGTTTGTTTGACCAGAACTTGTCTACACACCATGACCTGACACTCCGTCTACCGTAGTTTCTTACAATTTTTTCATGTTTCAATATCTCAATCTCATATTTCTTTGTCTTGATTTCCCATATCTCTGTCTCCTCCTCCTGTGTGTGTGTGTGAGAGAGAGAGAGAGAGAGAGAGAGAGAGAGAGAGAAAGAGAGAGAGAGAGAGAGGTATGCCCGGCGCTGCACTGGTAAAGTTCCTCCCACACACTCTGGTTTGGCATCCAAGGAATGCGATAGAACAGACGCTCACCTGTAAAAGCAAAGGCAATGCGCTATCAGTAGGGAAGGTGAAAAATGTGTTATCTACTCGTTAACAATATATAGGCTACCTATATGTATGTGAGCAATAATACTAATAAAAGCTAAAGGAAACTAAAATGATGGTTATCATGATGGTAAATGATGATGATGAAAAGTAATGCCTCCACAGGTTAGCGACGCTCCTCGCTCAGCTGTTCTATTTGCGTGTGGTGGGCCGCTGCCGCACTTTGGGGGCTCGAGCGAGATGCTGCTAAAAATACTAGTTTGTCTCAAGTCCCTGACGCCTTCATACCGGCCGAGGGTGCTGGGATCGCTCGGGCCCTATAGTGACTGCCTGTACGAGTGTCTTCAGCAGTGCCCGCGACGGCCTCTGCAGCGGCAGCTATAGGCTAGGTGCGAGAGCCTTTGTCTGGTAGACTATGAATCCCATCGTTATACAGCCTGTGTAGACTCAGCTCTGTGACTCCAGATACAGCCTGTGTAGACTCAGCTCTGTGACTCCAGATACAGCCTGAGGGACATTGGCTGTGCGGGCAGGAATAGCCTGTGCAGCGTGCAGGAATCCATCACAGTGCACCCGGAGAAGTCAGTGCCGCATCGAGGCACCGGCTGTCCGGAACACAACGCTGCAATCATAGCGACAGTTTACTAGTAACGGCTGCCAGACCTCTATCTTTATATTGACACGCTACATTATGCAGCAATGCGTTAATATGACTGCTGCGGCGCTGCTGTTACCTGTATTAATCACAAACACTGCGACTACTAGGCCTACTACTGCACCAAGAGCCTCAACACCCGCTACTGCTGCTACTACTACCAACTATAACTACTACAACAGCTACTACTACTACCACTAATAATAATAATAATAATACCGCCAAAACCATCACGAGCACTGATAATAGCATTACTAATAATAATGAATATAATGCATTCATTTCGCAGTGCTGATGTGATGCAATAACTTTAAATGCTTCCAATTATATTTTCTCGAATAACGGACTGAACTCTAAGACAAGATAAGAATAAAGCAACATACAATAATCATAATCTGCAGAGTTCGGCGGGTGAGAAAGTTGGATTAGTGTTTCCTTCAGTGAGTCTTTCCTTCCAACACGTGAAATAATAACAACATACAATAATCAAAATATGTATGCAGAGTTCCGCGGGTGATAAAGTTGGATTGGCATTTCCTTCAGTGAGTCTTTCCTTCCAATACGCGAATCACCAAAGATTTCTGCAGCTTTTCGACGTCTTCGCGGCGGCGGGGTCGGGCGCGCGAGGCAGGGGCGATGGCGGAGGTGCAACATTTACCCGCGCAAGTGTCGGCGCAGGACTACATGACCAACCTGATGGTGGACGCCGACGAGGAGGATGACGTGCGCCTCCACCTGTGTGCGCTGTGTGGAGACGCTGGGGGGCTGCGACGTGCCCTCCAGGACCCCGCCGCCCGTGCCTGGCTGGACCACCGCGTGCGTCCCTACCTCTCCCCGCCCCTCCGCCTCGCCGTCAGCGGTGAGTTACATAGGAATATATGTAGGAATAAGGCAGACAGACATTTAGATATACACGCACAGACAGAAAGACAGAGAAATAGACAGACAGACAGAGAAATAGATAGACAGACAGACAGAGAGATAGATAGACAGACAGAGAAATAGACAGAAATAGGTATACAGACAGATACAAAAAAGAAGGTATACAGACAGATAACTAAAGAACGTTTAGGATATAAGAACATACGAACAGAAGCCAAGCACACTAAGGGCATAAGAACATAAGAAAATATGGAAGCTACAAAAGGCTGAGAGACCTACACGCAGTGGCGTAGCTAAGGGGGGGGGGTTAAAATCGCCCCCCGGGCCCCCAAGAGAGGGGGCCCCCCAAATGCATCATTCAATCAAACAAAACTCCTGTGATCCTCTACAAACTTGGCTTAAACTCCTTGGGGTTTGTGTTTAATTTGATCTGTATCTTTTGAGTACCATCATAGGCTTTTTAATTCGGATTAAAAAGGATTTATGGGCATTGAGTCTCAGAAAGTGTCAAAATGCACCAAAATATGTTCATTTTCCAAAAATTTCCCGAATCCCCCCAGCTGGTTGCCTCCCCCCCAAACACCTGCAAACAATAGAGGGGGCCCCTCCAGGATGTAAGCCCCCCGGGCCCCCAAATGTCTAGCTACGCCCCTGCCTACACGTGGTAGTTCCTGTTACTTAACTCTATACCTACATCCACCTTTCATCCCCATCCATGAATTTATCCAGCCTCCTTTTAAAGCTCCCTATTGACTCCACACTGACGTTCCACTTGAAGAGTTCTAAAAGGACATGTGTATTTTAAATTTTAAATAGCTGCATGTATATGTGTATGTATTCGAATCAAATCAATGATAACGCAAGTGAACACACGTTCGTAAAACGCGTGTATCGGTGGCTTAATTAATGGTGTTCATGGTGGGGCAGGTGGGAGTGAGGAGTGCGTGAGTGTGTTGGTGTGTGCCGGCGCCAGCATCGAGCTGGAGGACGTGAAGGGGCAGACCCCGCTCTTCGTGGCCACCTCACAGAGGAAACCCAACATCATGAAGGTTGGACTACCACTGCACTTATGTGTACCCCTTATGGGCTCTTATATACTATCTACACTGTTTAATATCGCGCCAGAACATGAAATTACTAAACACCTCCATTGTCCTCCAAGGCTCAATATAATGGCTAGTCTCACTACTACCGTCAATAACACTATAGTCGTATAGTACTATAGTATATATATATATATAGTACTATAGTATAGTACTATATAACACTTCCTTGCCTTTCTTTCCTTAATTAAGGGTTTTTGGTAATGTTTGTGCTGTTTTATGAGGTTATTTCCTTGACTTTCCATTTGTGCTCCTTGTGTTTTCAGGTTCTGTTAGAGTCTGGCGGCAACCCTGAGGGCAGCAAAAAGAACCGCTGCTCGCCCCTGCTGGTGGCGGTGCGCGACGGCTTCACGGAGGGCGTCAGGGTGAGACTTCAAGCCACAGAGACAGCCACTTCTTGACCTAACAATATAAACACTAACAACATAGGAACATAAGAACATAAGGTCAATTTAGGGTAATTTTGTCGGTGACTGATTTTTGTTGACAAGACGTAATTTTGTTGATAAGACGTAATTTTGTCAACAAGACGTAATTTTGTCAATAAGACGTAATTTTGTCAATAAGACGTAATTTTGTCAACAAGACGTAATTTTGTCAATAAGACGTAATTTTGTCAATAAGACGTAATTTTGTCAATAAGACGTAATTTTGTCAACAAGACGTAATTTTGTCAATAAGACGTAATTTTGTCAACAAGACGTAATTTTGTCAATAAGACATAATTTTGTTGGTAAGACGTAATTGTGTCAATAAGACGTAATTTTGTCGATGAGACGTAATTTTGTTAATAAGATTTTATTTTGTCGATAAAATGTAATTTTGTCAATGAGACGTAATTTTGTTGATATGACGTAATTTTGTCAATAAGTGTAATTTTATCGATGAAGTAATTTTGTCGATAAGACTTAATTTTGTCAATGAGACGTTATTTTGTTGTTAAGATTATAAGACATGATTTTGTCGATAAGACTTAATTTTGTCAATGAGACGTAATTTTGTCGATAGGACATAATTTTGTCAATGACGTAATTTTGTCAATAAGACGTTATTTTGTTGATAAGATTATAAGACATAATTTTGTCAATAAAACGTAATTTTGTCGATAAGACGTAATTTTGTCGATAAGACGTAATTTTGTCAATAAGAAGTAACTTTGTCAATAAGACTTAATTTTGTCGATAAGACGTAATCTTGTCTATGAGACGTAATTTTATCAAGGAGGTAATTTTGTCAATAAGAAGTAATTTTGTCAATAAGACGTAATTTTGTCAATAAGACGTAATTTTGTCAATAAGACGTAATGTTTTTGCTAAGACGTAATTTTTTTGATTAGACGTAATTTTTTTGCCGAGACGTAATGTTGTCAATGAGACGTAATTTTGTTGATGACGTAATTTTGTCGATAAGACGTAATCGAATAACCTACAGAGACTTGTCATAACCTAACTCAAGATCAAGAACTAGAACTGTCGCCAGAAACAGGAACACTCGCCGACGTGAAAAATTGGAACACCCGCCGACGTCAGCGAGAATTCCTATCGGCGACAGTTCCAGGTACCGCACTAACTACCTGACGACTGAGTTCATTCCAATCATATACCACCCTATTTGTGAACCAGTTTTTCCCTATTTCCAAATGAATGGATACCCAGGTTAACACTACCCCTGCCCTCTCCTTCCCAGCTCCTCCTCCAGCACGGGGCAGACACCGAGCCCTTTGAGCAGATCTGTACCTGTGTGCCCGGCTGGCCCCTTCACCACTCTGTTGTCTACGCGCACTTCCCCTGCTTCCTGGCGCTGGTGAAAGGCGGGGCGGCCACCAACCTCTCCTTGCTGCCCTCCCAAGTGTGCTCCAAGATACTGGCAAGGCTGTCCATCCCCCACGCCATCCTCAAATATGCAAAGTGAGCATGCATGTTTGTATGATTTATATAAAGCAGATTTGATTGATTGTAATGCCAAAAAAGGGGAAATATGCCAGACATCAGAGGTCATATGGGACTATGGCAAAGCATACAAGAAGGGAGGGGTTAGAGAGAAAGAGTGAACCGGTGAGGGAAGGGGCAGGGCATAATATATATAAAGCAGAAAATACTAAAACTGGGACCTTTGAAAGAGATGTGATATGTGATATGAAGCATGAAAGGACTTGGAGGTATTAAATAAACCCTTGCTTTTGTCGTGTGCAGGGACTACCCAGAATTCGTGTCTCTTTACTATGAGAGTGGAGGCAACTTGTGGCAGCTCAATGCAGGCGGCGTCACGAGCTCCGAGGAATTCCCTGAACATTCCGCAGCCAAGGAACTGATGAAGACACTCCTGGGTGAGTAATAATGAGACTACATAATTTCAGTCTCTCGTCTGATAAGAACATTGATTCTTATGTCCTTATGTTCTTAACCCTCTCTCCCCCAGGCACACCGCTCAGCCTCAAGGCACAGAGTCGCCTCACCGTGCGGCGGTTGTTGGGGCGGCGAGGGCTACCACACATCCCCTCCCTGGACCTGCCCGCCTCCCTCACCGCCTTCCTCAACTATGAAGAGTTTTCTCAACATTTACAAAAACCCAGAAAAGAAATAAATGTACATGATCAAATCTCAGAAGAATAGTTTTTTGAGTTTATATGGTTAATGTACTTTCTACTGTCATTGTTTTGTACAAGATGCCATCCTGAAAACAGAATCATAAATACCATCCTTTTATACCATCAATTATCATGCAAGCTTCCCATGCTAAACTTTTTTCTTCATAATAATATGATAAATTGCAAGAAGAAATGTATAGCATTGGTACTAAACAATTTCTCAAAAGAAGTTTGCCACAAGAACTCGTCTCATTGAATCATCAATTTTTATAGAATTCCGATACGTAAAACATAATATTTCAACTGATGAACAAATTCTGCTTCAAGTGATGCAGAGCTAACCATTGTGAACTAACCAAACTAATGCGACATTTGAAGTAGTGTTAGTCATCCATGTACGTGTCTTGAGTGACTGTCGCCTGCTGGCCTCCGTGACGTCACTTGAGGAATTAATGCACATAACATTTTAACGTCCTTTTATACATAGTATGTTACTGTATATTTAAGAACTGTTGCTGTCTAGTCAAAGAAGTGCTTTATATGTTGTTATACTTGGAATGTATAAATACACATTTTATTTAAAAAAATGCTTATTAGAGTTCAATCCTTGTCCTCTGAAATCACCACGGTATGAGAGGAAACGTATGAACCCTCACCACACCACGGTAATTAATAGCAAGGCACATCACATATATATACTTTGTGCCTCAAGCTATACAGGTTTGATGCAGACCACATCACATGAGTGTTACTACATATCAGACTTAGTGAGGGGAAAAAATACACTATTAAAAGACAGTGGTCAAACACATAGAGAAAGTTTGATTGCATGATACAAAGAGAAATGAGATGAAAAGAAGGGTATGATGTTATAGCAATAAGACAAATGCTGTGACAAAAAGGATTTGGTGGAAAGATATCTGAAAGAAAGGAAAAGTAAGTCCACCAGAATGTGCAAGGAAAGGTCATCTGAAAAGGAGCTCATTCAAGGATAATACAGGAGCTCATTGCAACTCTTTCTTTGGCCAACAATCCCGAGGTAGCCAAGGAGCAGGCATGAAAATAGTTGTACGTATTTCAATTCACCTAGAAAACATAAATGCTACGTTGAAATAGGAGAACAGGAATGATCTGAGGATAGTAGGATCAGTTGAGTTTATGACGTGCTTCAATGTTTCTCTACTGACAAATGCGAAGTCACTGTAAATGAAAAAGACATAACAGAAAAAAACTGAACAAAGTCAGGAACTACCTCGTGTAGGTCTCACGGCCTCTTGTAGCTTCCTTATTTTCTTATCTTCTTAAATTAGACAACAATATGAAACAGTTCACCACATTCACCTCCGTATTCCAGCATTGCCAGCCATAAGATGAATCATTATAGGCCCTGTATGGATAAAATCAATCTTACAAAATCTGGTACAAATTTTATTACATTTTAAGGCTTAAGCTAGGTATAGGTATTATAAAGATAAAAGAAATATATGCATTTAATACTAAATAAAGCTCTGTTTCTTAGTTATTTCTATTAGGGAATGACTGGCAGATCCTGGAAGAGTATCTATTATTCTATTCAGCACCTACTGGGCTAAACCACCGCTGTATAAAACTTGGCATAAGAACATAAGAGCTACAGAAACTACCATATGTAAGTCTCGTGGCCTCTTGTAGCTTCCTTATTTTCTTATGTTCTGATGTAAAAACCACCGCTGCATTACACTCAACATAAGAACATAAGAACATAAGGAACTACCACGATGAACTACAGGAACTACCACGTGTAGGTCTCGCGGCCTCTTGTAGCTTCCTTATTTTCTTATGTTCTGATGTGAAAACCTCCGCTGCATAACACTTAACATAAGAACATAAGGAACTACCACGATGAACTACAGGAACTACCACATGTAGGTCTCGCGGCCTCTTGTAGCTTCCTTTATGTTCATATGTTCTGATGTAAAAACCACCGCTGCATAACACTTGACATAAGAACATAAACATAAGGAACTACTACCAAGAACTAAGAACTACTCATGTAGGTCTCGCGGCCTCTTGTAGCTTCCTTATTTTCTTATGTTCTGATGTAAAAACCACCGCTACATAACACTTGACATAAGAACATAAGAACATAAGGAACTACTACCAAGAACTATAAGAACTACCACGTGTAGGTCTCGCGGCCTCTTGTAGCTTCCTTATTTTCTTATGTTCTGATGTAAAAACCACCGCTACATAACACTTGACATAAGAACATAAGACATAGGAACTACACCAAGAACTATAGAACTACCACGTGTAGGTCTCGCGGCCTCTTGTAGCTTCCTTATTTTCTTATGTTCTGATGTAAAAACCACCGCTACATAACACTTGACATAAGAACATAAGGAACTACTACCAAGAACTATAAGAACTACCTCATGTAGGTCTCGCGGCCTCTTGTAGCTTCCTTATTTTCTTATGTTCTGATGTAAAAACCACCGCTGCATAACACTTGACATAAGAACATAAGGAACTACCACGATGAACTACAGGAACTACCACGTGTAGGTCTCGTGGCCTCTTGTAGCTTCCTTATTTTCTTATGTTCTGATGTAAAAACCACCGCTGCATAACACTCGCTGTCTCGCTGAAGCAAACGCGGAGGAAACATATCCAAATAAACTGGACCCTCGATTTAACGGACTTTGGATTCAACGGACAAGCGGACCAAACTATTCAATACGTCCGCTGCTTGAAAAATGTGTCCGCTAATACACCACCTCGGACTCAGAACAGAAGCCTTCCGAGTCCTGCATACAGCGCTACATAGAGTTTATGCTAAGTAAAACAAAAAACTACAACTATTTTCATGTTTTTGTTTTGTCATGATTTGTTTTGTCGTGTTAAGTATGAAAAATAATAGCGTCCAGCTGTATTTTTTTTTTTTTTTTTTTTTTTTTTTTTTTTTACATCACAAAGGACTGGCAAGAAAAGAAAAAAAAAAGAGAGAAAAAAAAAGCCTGCGAATACCAAGCAACGGACACTTCAATTGCCCGTTTAGTCTGTTAAATCGAGGGGCCAGAGTATCAGTACAGACTAGACTTCTTGACGCAGCGACACACTAACACACAATCACACGCTAATATAAAACGTGATTATAAAATTTTCATAAATGATTGCACTCTATTGTTTCTGGCGATAAATAGCGTACGTATATGGAATATCTAAAAGCTATTTTGGTTTGTAATACTAGCTTTAGAGTCTCTTCTATGCACTCTGCTATGCTTAAACACATAAATGCCTCTAAAATAATCCTCTAAAATGCCTCTAAAATATGCAATATAGTAATACTGTGCACAAAGCCTGTGTAGTAGTAGAGGTGTTTCAGAGATCATGGACGAAGGCTACAGTGGGAGGGAGACAGAGACATGAGCACCAGGGACAGACAGGGCAATTTCGATATTATTCCAGTTTGACACCGAATTCACTTTGGTGGACGAAACTATTTTTCTGGTGAGTTTTGATGTGTTTTGAATGAATCTGCTAATCGTTTCTGTCGCAATTTTTTTTTTCTTAGTTGGGTAAAGGTTAGGTAAAGGTTCAGTTAGGTTCAGTTTGTTTGTTTTTGTCATTTTTGTTGCAAATCACCCCCCCCCCCCCACCCAAAAAAAAAGTGACAGCAATTAGGTTAGCAGATTAATTCAAAACGCATCAAAACTTACCCAATAAAAATAAATAAAAAGTTTCGTCCACTAAAGGAAGTTCGGTCGATGTTCATCTGGAAATTTACCTTGATTTCCTCACCATAGGAAACAAGAGGGAGCAGAAGCACCATAAATTACAGGAATTACCACGAACTACCACGGGTAGGTTTCATTGCCTCTTGTAGCTTCCTTATTTTCTTGTGTTCTTATAAATGCTGTGGACCTTATTCTCCTGGTTCACCTTTGCCCTCTATCCACTTCTGTCTGTCAAAACTATGTCCTTTTAAGGTGATGAATTGCACTATGGTGAAGTGGGACAGGGAGGGAGGGAGGGAGGGAGGGAGGGAGGGAGGGAACCACACTACTCTAGGGTGGGGAGCATGATTGGCTGCTCTGTTAACCCCTTGAGGCCCAGAACGTAATTTTCATTGTAATTTGGGTACCATTAGACAATTTTTAGTCAATATAAGCAATATTTTATAGATATGACCTGCTTAATAACCTTGACCACAAACTAATTTGGTATATTAAGTGACTTTTCTTAATCTTATGGCTCGACAACAGACAATTTCATATAGCAAAGGAAAGATCTGGGCGTGAAGGGGTTAAAATGGAATGTCTGAGAGCAATATACAGATGGTTTAAATCCATATGTAAAATGGCAGATCTATAGCTTCTATGTTAACATATATTTATATTGTATATGGCACTTAGAGAAATTTGATACACCTCTGTATTGTAGAATTGACAGAGATAATGGAAAATATAGTTTTTTCAACCCTTCATTGAACGCATTAAAATTTTCGACATTATCATGGAATAGTCTGATGGCTTTTTCAGCTTTCTTTTTGATATACAATGAGCCACACCTTGAGTTAATTACTGCAGAAATTTCACGTGATATTTTAAGTATACGGCATTTTTTTAAGTAGATTAGGAGGGCATGATGTGGACTGTTGCTTCACGGTTACAGAAAATTATTTGTTGGGTTAAGATTCTGGACGAAATGGTCTTGAGAAACCATCAGAAGGGTGGCCCGGGCTGTCAGTCATTGCTGTAAAAAAAAAAGAGAGAGAAGAGAGAGAGAGAGAGAGAGAGAGAGAAGGAGAGAGAGAGAGAGAGAAGAGAGAGAGAGAGAGAGAGAGAGAGAGAGAGAGAGAGAGGAGAGAGAGAGAGAGAGAGAGAGAGAGAGAGAGAGAGAGAGAGAGAGAGAGAAGAGAGAGAGAGAGAGAGAGAGAGAGAGAGGAGAGAGAGAGAGAGAGAGAGAGAGAGAGAGAGAGAGAGAGAGAGGAGAGAGAGAGAGAGAGAGGAGAGAGAGAGAGAGAGAGAGAGAGAGAGAGAGAGAGAGAGAGAGAGAGAGAGAGAGAGAGAGAGAGAGAGAGCATGGTAGTCAGTAATACGGCAAACTCATATTCTTACAGCACCACTATTGCTTCTTAATTGGCCTTGAGGAAAAAAATGTTAGTGTGTTAAAAAGAAAACGACAATTAATACATAGATAGAATAATAATAATAATAAATAGAATAATAAATAGATCACAATGATAAATAAGTTATAAAGATTTTTCCATGCAAAACATATAACTGACTCAAATTTGATCATAAACATTTCAACTATATTGTTAGGTTAATGTAAAAATTGGTTATCGTTTTTAACATTGAAAAGACTAACTAATTATATTAATGCTGTAATTTCCTGTAATAAAATGGGGGTATAACTTCAACATTTATACAATAATAGGTATAATAATGACGTATTTTGGGAGATTATATCATAGGACATCCAATGGAACCTAATTGTAGGAGAAGCAGAGAATTACTTAAGAGTTACTTAAAACAAGAATTTATTTTAATTTAAGAGAATTTAAAGAGAATTTACTTAAAAAAATTACTTAAGAGAATCAATAAAAGAGATGAAGCAGAGAATTACTTAAAGGTAGCTCAGGATAACTTTCTAAAGCAGGTAATGAGAGAGCCTACTAAAATAAAAGAGACGCTATCTAGATTTGGTATTAAGAAATAGTGATGTTCAGCCATGGAGGTCGAGGTTGGGGATCATTTAGGTAACAGTGATCATTGTAACATTTAACTTACCAACAACACAACATTTGATTAATTTCATATTTTAACAACTTAACAATGGATTATTTTTTTTTGTCTGGCGAGAAAGGAAGGTTATAGAAGCACTAACATGCAGAAGGTGCCTCTCTTTAATCTCTTGAGGCCCAAAACGTAATTTCCATTATAATTTGGCAACAACCATTAGACAAATTTTAGTGACTATAAGCAATATTTAATAAGCTATGACCTGTTTAGTATCCTTCTCGACTAACTAATGTGGTATATTCAGTTACTTTTTGTAATTTTATGGCTTGACATACAATTTTTTATAGCAAAGGTTAAGATCTGGGCGTGCAGGGGTTAAGAGGGAAAGGCTATGAGGGATTAAAAACACCTGGTACTATAGGTTACCTACATGAGCCTGTTCTTGCTCTGAGGTAGTCACTGAGGCATGAATAGACATCTAGAAATAATAATAAATAACAAAGGAGGTGATGGAATGGGGAACCTTCAAAGCCAACGCCACCAGATGTCTCCGTCACTTCACTTGCACTCTGACTAAACTACATTTATATCAAGAACTGTTTTAGTTGTTGTATTGAAGTGTAATTATGATATGCCCCAAAGAAGCACGGGGAATTTACGGTAATTGATAGATCATTCAGACTCAAAGTGCAGAAGGACTGATCGCTAGAGACATCTGGTGGCATTACCTTTTCAGTAAGTTCCTCATTAAAGGCCCGTCCACACTAGGCATTACGATGTGCATTATACTGCTGGAACTCTATTTTGGTGTTGAGTGATGCTGGAGAGTGATGCTGGAGAGTGATGCTGGGAACAAATATAGCACGGGGCATTTCTGCAACGTAATGCGCGCATCAGTAGCCGTCTGGCTCTCTCTGGTACAAGTCAGCCAATGTATGGTTCAGTAAACTCCCACATCATATGCTGCAGGAAGTAATGCGCGCATCACGCCAAGGTGTAGTGTGGACACGCCCATTCTGCATCACTTCCCGCAGCACATAATGTGTATTATAATGAGCATCGTAATGCCTAGTGTGGACGTAGCTTAAGATCAAATAATGTAAATAAATAAGGTCATGTGAGAGTGCCATGCAAAGCTACTTACTGTGTGAACCCCCTGACTACAGCGGCACTAATACCCGCCGCCTCTAGCACTCCGTCCCCGAACCTTGCCCGGGGTCGGAGTCTGCCGAGCCCCCCGACACCAGGGTCTCCCCCGAGCTCGTGCTTCCAGTAGAGTGACGCCAAGAAGACGTCACTCTGGGAGGAAGTGTTAAAAGTGAGAGTGCTGGGAAGTGTGGAGCAAAGTTGTCTTTTTAGCATGGAAATATTTGCTCATAGATGCACCATGTGATGTCAAACGTATCATTATTTGTGATATACGTTTAACCCCTTGAGGACCAGAACGTAATTTCCTTTGTAATTTGGGTACCGTTAGACAATCTTAAATGAATAAACAATGTAATTATTTGTGATATATGTTTAACCCCTTGAGGACCAGGATGTAATTTCCATTGTAATTTGGGTACCATTAGACAATTTTTAGTGAATATAAGTAATACTTTATAGATATGACCTATTTAGTATCCTTGTTGACTAACTAATTTGGTATTTTAAATTACTTTTCGACATTTTATGGCTCGACAACATACAATTTTTTATAGGAATTTTTTATATTTCTTTTTTAAAGGCAAGATCTGGGCGTGAAGGGGTTAAAGACCACTTCATGAGTTTTTTGATATCTGCTCAAAAGGTCCATTAATTCCTAACTTCTCTCAACACATGGTGAACAATGACTTTGCCCAACTTCTTCAGCAACCATTAAGTATCAAAGCAAAACCCATGCTACTCGACAACCTGAACCCCGAGACAAACACACAACACACACACACACACACACACACCACACACACACACACACACACCACTCTATAAGAATAAATCCTAACTTCTATGAAAATGGTATTGGATGCTATCATGAGGCACTTATATGCATATTTCGTCAAGCCACTGTCATTGACCACACTGACTCATTAATCATCATTTCAAGTGGCAGGTTCCATATTTATTCCATCTTTCAACTTCCAAAATGCCAAGTCAAATGTCAAATTTCAAGATGTGCCACTCCATAAAGAATCAATAAAACTGTCCAAGTGATAGCTGCTGATAAAACAAGTGTACATCAATTATAATATATACAGTATGCAAAAGAATGAGGATATATAGAAATGATGAGTAGGAAACTGATGCAATGTGACATAGAATGACAGTGCAATACAGTGTTAGACTGATGTGTGACAACAATGTACAGTTGACAGATGTGACTCAGGTAATGTTACTGATGAGATCTTGGTGCAGGTCAGTTGTATTATGACTGTGTTATTGTATTTCATCCTCAGTTGTAGTAATTAGCGTAATATTTACAGCAATTATTCAATACTGACCTCGTATTCCTAAGCATCAAGGCACATAGGCATGAATTCTAATCTTTTTGTGATATTTGGAAATTTTTCTGTTCGGACGAAAAGTATTCCATCACAGAAACGAAATAGAGCATGACTGGAGAAAAATCCGAAAAACACAAAATTACGTAAGGCCTCATAACCCAATAACCACTCTCCACCTTTCACAACACTCCCTCCACCCCTCATCAAACCACCTTCACCCACAATACCTCTACCACTTCCTCCACCACTCACACCCCACACTCTATATACACAACACCACTACCACTACCACAAGACACCACTTCAACTACCATACCTAAGTGCCTATACCTCTATACCCAATACCTCTCTATCTTACCACCTTCACTCACTATGCCTCTACCATCAGCTTCACCACTCACAACCCACACTCTGTACACACCACCACCACCACCACTACCACAAGCACACCATGCACAACCCCTGCAAACCACCACCAACCATACAAGCTGCCTATCTTACCACCTTCACCCACACCACCACCACCACTCATATTCATACACTGCACCCACCACCACCACCACAAGTACACCATGCACAGTCCCCGCAACCCACCACCACCCATGCACAGTCCCTGCAACCCACCACCTACCCTGTCGGCACGCGCAGTGTGGAGCATGAGGACACGGTGCTGCATGCGGAGAGGTTAGTAGTCGTGATTAGTTGTTGTTGTTGTTGTGGTGGTTTTTATATATAGTTGTAGTGCTTCATGCCAAGGCTATACGTGCTATAGACACACATATGCAGACCTAGACTTATTACCTATAGTTTTTTTAACGAGGCGAAAATTCCATTCTACCTTTGAAGTAAAAAAAAAAAGGAAGGAAAATGGTTAAAATGGTTAAAATGATGCCTCTGTTTACCTGATAATAGGGTTAACTATGATAAAATACAGCTGAAATTTAGAAGAAGTGTAGTATTCCCTTCTCCTGGCATCAAATATCAGTCAGTAAGCAGCAAGGGGGCAGGATTTTTCACCTCTTTAAAAAAACCATAGTATGGCCATATGTACTTATTCTTACACACGCAGTCACACAGGCCAACACACACGCTGAAAATATCACTTTTTTTCTGTTCTAAGTGTGTTATCAAATAGGACTTCTATATCATTTCCTCATCACAACAATCTGATTTAGTCACTCACTATCTGTACAGTTGTAATCTCTTACTATTCTGATGGTCCCAACTTGTCTGTGTCAAACATCTCTTTCTTGAACTTCCTCACTTCATATATACTTCTGACTACAAAGATAAAAACAAATAATTCTGTCAATAAATCATATCTCACATCTCTTTCTAGCAATATATCCCCAAGGTATAGCTGTTAAAGTACCTATTTATAATATCAACTACTGTCAATAACACTATAGTCGCCACTGCACTAATGTCGGCAGGCGCCATATGTTACAAATTTTAGCATCACTACAAACTTGTATGTGGCACTGAAGAGGCATGCACAGTATCTTATGCTATGTACGTGTCTTCAGTGGCACACACAGGTCTGTAGTGATGCTAAAATTCATAATATACGGTGCCTGGCGACATTAGTGCAGTGGCGACTAGTGTTACTGACGGTAGACTGATAAGAAAATGATGAGGAACCCTGGTTGTACTGCATAGGTATAAAATTTAAACTGATCTCCAACCTGCACATTTCCTTACTTTAGCTATATCAAACATTCCAAATCAGTCACTGTATCCTTTCTTCCACTTAAACGACCACCGTCAAACTTTAATGAAGCCCCTCTAACCATCATCTAAATACCCACAGAAATATCTCTCATATGCTCCCCTTCTAAATACCCACAGAAACATCTCTCATATATTCCCCTTCTAAATCTCTCATATATTCCCCTTCTAAATCTATCTCATATATTCCCCTTCTAAATCTATCTCATATATTCCCCTTCTAAATCTATCTCATATATTCCCCTTCTAAATCTCTCTTATATATTCCCCTTCTAAATCTCTCTCATATATTCCCCTTCTAAATCTCTCTCATATATTCCCCTTCTAAATCTCTCTTATATATTCCCCTTCTAAATCTCTCTCATATATTCCCCTTCTAAATCTCTCTATATATTCCCCCTAAATCTATCTATTTTCCCCTTCTAAATCTATCTCATATATTCCCCTTCTAAATCTCTCTTATATATTCCCCTTCTAAATCTATCTCATATATTCCCCTTCTAAATCTCTCTCATATATTCCCCTTCTAAATCTATCTCATATATTCCCCTTCTAAATCTCTCTCATATATTCCCCTTCTAAATCTATCTCATATATTCCCCTTCTAATTTTAAAATCCCTCAAATATCTCTCATATATTCCCCTTCTAAATCTCTCTCATATATTCCCCTTCTAAATCTATCTCATATATTCCCCTTCTAAATCTCTCTCATATATTCCCCTTCTAAATCTCTCTCACATATTCCCCTTCTAAATCTCTCTCATATATTCCCCTTCTAAATCTCTCTTATATATTCCCCTTCTAAATCTCTCTCATATATTCCCCTTCTAAATCTCTCTTATATATTCCCCTTCTAAATCTCTCTCATATATTCCCCTTCTAAATCTATCTCATATATTCCCCTTCTAAATCTCTCTTATATATTCCCCTTCTAAATCTCTCTCATATATTCCCCTTCTAAATCTCTCTCATATATTCCCCTTCTAAATCTCTCTCATATATTCCCCTTCTAAATCTATCTCATATATTCCCCTTCTAAATCTCTCTCATATATTCCCCTTCTAAATCTCTCTCATATATTCCCGTTCTAAATCTCTCTTATATATTCCCCTTCTAAATCTATCTCATATATTCCCCTTCTAAATACCCACAGAAATATCTCTCATATGCTCCCCATCTAAATCTCTCTCATATGCTCCCCTTCTAAATATCCACAGAAACATCTCTCATATATTCCCCTTCTAAATCTCTCTCATATATTCCCCTTCTAAATCTCTCTCATATGCTCCCCTTCTAAATATCCACAGAAACATCTCTCATATATTCCCCTTCTAAATCTCTCTCATATACTCCCCTTCTAAATACCCACAGAAACATCTCTCATATATTCCCCTTCTAAATCTCTCTCATATACTCCCCTTCTAAATACCCACAGAAACATCTCTCATATGCTCCCCTTCTTATAACTCCCTTGTCTCCTCCTAAACTCACTCCCTTGGTCTCACCTGGAGGGCCTCACAATGAGGTGGTTCACAGTGATCATGGGCGCCAAGCCTTCCGTGAACCTGCTGTAGTTGCGTTCCAGTTCACGGTGGTACTCGCGCATGTCCTGGCCTATCAGAGTCTTGTTCCTCCGCAGGGCATCATAGCATCTGGGGGAGTCGGGTTAAGAACATAGAGAACATTAGAAAATAAGGAAGCTACAAGAGGCCAAGTAAATACAGAGGCAATGTTCTGTTATGTAGACTAATTATTACTGAGGTAGATGGAAAACAAATTGGAGACAGACATGAAAGTAAAAGCAGAAAGTGGGTTTATGAACATAAGAACATAAGAACATAAGGAAGCTACAAGAGGCCGCGAGACCTACACGTGGTAGTTCCTGTTACTTAATACTACCTACATCCACCTTTCATCCCCGTCCATGAAATTGTCTAGCCTCCTTTTAAAGTTCCCTTGCTTGGGTGGTTTGGGTTGCAATGCATGACGTCACAACAACAACATCACATCAGCAAAGAGAAGATTGATACACAAGAGGACATACAAAAAAAATAGAAATGCATCCCTGCACAATACATGGCATTAGTTGTTGAAGAGATAATGATAAACGCCAATCACCTTATCATTGATGTATATAAAAAGTGTCATGACATTGATGTATGATTGATGCAACAGTTGAAAGTTTCCTGATTCAATGACTGATTGTTAGCTACATCACTGCCTTGAAACTCCTCTAAGTGATGCCTCTCTAGTTAGTTAGTTGGTTTATTGACAAAAATATAAATTACACTTATATTAACTCTTTCACGTCACCATTGTCATTCACTTTTTGTTGTCCCGCGTAAACCCATTGTCACCCGAAATGTCGCGCGCGGGAAAAAAGTTGTACTTCCACCGCGTCTAGAAACTAAACTATCAAAGGTATCGAGTTCAATTATGTTTCGTTTTTAAGCTAAGATCATTTCCTATATCATACAATGTTCAAAAAATACGCTAGCGTGAAAATAACTTACAAAACCTCGAGTTAGAAGTGAAAAAAAAAAAAAAAAATAACACCTTGCGGCAAAAAATAATATGCAAAAAATCAACTTATCATCATAGAAGATTTTTCTACATTCCATGACATAGCTGAATAAATTTCCTTTCCAATGAAGTATAATATATTGTAATTCGCTCAAAAATAAAGCCATACAACGAAGTGAAAGATAGAGTAAAGTTTTTCTTTTTAATAAATATATTGTATAATATAATATTATACAATATAATATTATACAATATTATATTATACAAAATATATTTTAATATAATATATTGTAATTCGTTCCAATGGTCACGTGAATCTCACGTCAACCGCGCGCTTTTTAAGATTTTTAATAAATATTTTAAAATATTACTTTTGGATGACCTCAAAGACGTCATTTGTACGTATGGCTACAGTACCGATGACGTCAAAAGTATTTTACAAAAGGTTAAGACACTAGCCATTTATTTTTTTAATAAATAATTTAAATTTGACCAAATTTGAATACCCAAACGAATTTAATACGATGGCTGCATCGTACGGTGATGCTAAAGAGTCATGTAGTGAAAGGTAAGCAAGATGGCTACATTATCTTTTTTATCTTAAAACACTTTTGAATGGCTCGAAGAAGATTGATCTTGGATTTAACAGTGAAGTGCTGCCTCTTCTGTAGCAAAGAGGAAGATGATGCGAGCATAAACCATCTAACATGGTTACGATGGACTGATACCATCTCTTGGAGAAGTTTTAAGAGGTTGGCATGAATTTGTCTTATGCAGGGTGGAGGCTACGAGCTCTCAGCGGTCAGAGAAGATGTGAACCCACACCAAGCCCGTTGCCCAAGAAAGCCCTGAAGGTTAAGGTTGCATGAGAATTATCTCATAAGCTCCAATAAATGTAAAAAACCATTAAAACAACAAATTTAAAAAAAAAAAACATCAAAAAAAACAACCAATTACCCAACAAAAACTTTAAAGAAATAAAATAACTAAAAAAAAAAACGTTCAAAAAAAAAAAAAACCCTACCAATAAAAAAATATAAATAACTTTAAAAATAAACAAACCTACCCAAAAAAACAACCCTCCCTAAAAAATAAAACTTAATTAAAAAAAAATAACGCAACCACACCACAAAAACCTCCCAAAAAAACTAAAAAACTACAAAAAACAACAACACCACAGACACCCCCATCCCCCCCAAAAAAACTGAAAAAATTCAAGACAGTCAGGCATTCACCTGGAGCACCATCTGGAGAATCTTGTGGTCGGGCGGGTCCTGGTAGATGGCGCAGGACAACTCTTTGGTCTTCTTCTGGATGTCCTCAATGGCCACTTCTATGGGCGTCAAAACCCACTGTGGAGGGAGAGGACAGAGCAATATTAGCCACAGGAACTACAGGGACTTCAGGAACTACAGGAAACCTTACAGGAACTACCACGAGAGGGTTAGAAACATATTAGCCAGAGCTTCTTTTTTTTTTTTACATCACAAAGGACTAACCAAATGCAAAAAAAAGTGGAGGGAGGGCAGAAAAATATTAGCGAGCATTTTTTTTTTTTTTTTAACATCACAAAGGACTGGCCAAGGGCAAAAACAGTGGAGAGAGGGCAGAAGAATATTAGCCAGAGCATGGGTAGGACTGCAGGTTGAGGCTTAGATTGTATGTAGAGTTGGTAAGAAGAAGAAGTAGATGAAGTAATTGGTAGAGTCTATTTGGTACTCGTTGCCTTATTTCTAATGTGTCTTGTAACCAGAGGCAGGTGATTATTATGCCTCTGTTTTCAGGCTTCTGTGGTTTGCATAACATACAAAGCCTCCTATTTAAAAGCCTATTTTCTATTCCTCCCTATTTTGCTTCTCTCTAACTTCTGCCAAACCTTTACTCAACATCCTCATACAGTCCTGTCAGAAAAACCTCCTTAATGCAGCCCTTTCGTACCCGTCCAGCTACTTACCGACATTCTGTCCACCACTTGGATGCGGGTTTTGACGTAGGGGAACATGTGCATGGTGGTGAGGATAGTCTTGCGCTTGTACTGCTCGTTCAGCTCCCCGTGCGCCCTGCCGTCCGGGGTGAAGGGCGTCGCGAAGATGAACCGCTCTGGGGGGGAAAATACTGGTCGTCGAGTCATGTTTCTTCTTCATAGGGATTTTTATACATCATAGGGTAGGGAAATAGGAAGAAAGACATATGTGAAGCTCTTATATTCTTTCACACACACACACACACACACACACATATAAACAAACCTAAAAAAAAAAAAAGAAACCCTAAAAAAAAAAAAATTCCCCCTCTATAAAAAAAAAAAAAAAAAAAAAAAAAAAAAAAAAAAAATTCTCCAAAAAAGAAAAGGAAAAAAAATCCCTCTAAAAAAAAAAAAAAAAAATAAAAAATTAATACCAAGAGAGTTAGCGGGACAGATGAGAACACTTACTGATATGTTGTAGTTCTTCTCACTTTCTTTCTCACACTCTTTCTTTCTTTCTTTCTCACTTCTCTTACTCTCTTTCCCACATAAAAACAAAAAAACCATACCAGGAGAGCTATCGAACTGACTTATTGACTGACTTAAATGACTTACTGACTGATTTAACTGACTTATTGATTGACTGAACTGACTTACTGACTGATTGAACTGACTTACTGACTGATTTAACGGACTTACTGACTGATTTAACTGACTTATTGACTGATTTAACTGACTGACTGATTTAACTGACTTATTGACTGAATGACTGATTTAACTGACTTATTGGTTGACTTAAATGACTTATTGACTGACTGATTCGCAGATGATGACTTATATTCTTTCCCACACACACTTACACACACACACACACACACAAAAAAAAACCCACCAGGAGAGCTATCAGGGCATATGAGAACACTTACTGATGTTGTAGTTCTTCTCAAAGGAGGTGACGCGGTCCTTGTACTCATAGTCGTCAAAGTAGGGCTCCACGTAGGTGATCTGGATGCACGCCTTGTCACCATTCAGCTTGGTGACGTCCACCGTGTTGCTGTCCTTGATCATCAACAAGTTCTCGGCACCAAAACGGTCAGTGTAGAAGCCCTAAAAGAAACAGATTACTGATTATAAACAGCACCAAGATGAGAACAGTGAAGTATGAATCAAGTTAAACTGTTTTGTGTATTTCTGATCTTAACCCTTTGAGACCCAGAACGTAATTTTCATTGTAATTTGGGTACCATTAGACGATTTTTAGTGAATATAAGCATTATTTTATAGCTATCACCTGTTTAGTATCCTTATCGAATAAATAATTTGGTATATTAAGTTACTTTTCGTAATTTTATGGCTTGACAACATACAATTTTTTCTAGCAAAGGAAAGATCTGGGCGTGAAGGGGTTAAAGACTACCAGACTATATACCAAACAAATCTAACCTCTTTTATTTCTGTACATGTAGTTGAAGAATTAAAACCAGGCCTGAAAGTTGCGAGTATTTTACTGGCCATGGCGAGTAAAAATTATTTCTGGCGAGTGAGAAATAATGTTTCGACTTGTCAATGGCGAGTGAGACAAAGAATTTTCACGAACACCACGAGGCAGCCTGGCACTTCCCACGTGGCTCCAAAGCGCGCCGCCCCCTTGCACGGCCTCATCCCCACACCACGTAGCTAGTGGCTATCCAACTATCTTCCTGGCTGGTAAATTTTTTTAAACCCTTGAGGCCCAGAACGTAATTTCCATTGTAATTTGGGTCCCATTAGAAGATTTTTAGTGACTATAAGCAATATTTTATAGCTATGACCTGTTTAGTATCCTTGTCCACTAGCTAATTTGGTATATTTAGTTACTTTTTGTAATTTTATGGCTAACAACAGACAATTTTTTATAGCCAAGGAAAGATCTGGGAGCGAAGGGGTGAAGTAGGGGAGAGCGGGGCAGGTTGCATCGAGGGTAGGTTGCATCATTGCCTCTAACTCACATTAACTTTTTTTATTATTATTATTATTGTTGTAGTTGTAGTAGTAGTAGTAGTTTATAGTAGTAGTAGTAGTAGTATTAAGACGATGTACGTGTGATAACATGCGAGTTAGAGGCAATGATGCAACCTGCCCTGCTCTCCCCTACTCGCCAGTGGCTGGTAAGATAAATTGTAGACTTTCAGGCCTGATTAAGAGAGAAAAAGCTTAAGCCTATTTATAGTGTTCCGTCACCAAACACAATGTTGAAAAAGTGGTTTACATGAAGGCAGATGCTGTTACCTCTAATCTATGGGATATTTCTAGGGGGTTTACATTAAAGCAGCTGCTATTACCTCTAGTCTATGGGATATTTCTGGCAGCTTGGTCAACATGGGTTCCTTGTAGACAAATTCCTCGCCATCCAGGTCTCCAAACTTTGAGCCGTAGAAACCCACTCGGAAGTAGGTGCCGAATATCCTGCGTCCCTCCAGCGCTTTAATCTTGGTGAATGCTTCCTTCAGCTTGGAATGAATCTTGATCAGCTTCTCCCAATCTCGGTTCTTTTCGGCAATGGGCGTCATGATCTTGTACACTTCATTGAGACACTCGAACACGCCCGCCTGTAATAATAATAATGATGATTTTATTATTACAGACAGGCATATAGACAAAAAAACCAACAATAACAAGACAAGGAGTTAACTTGAGTACTAGAGCAAAACAAAAAATACATAATATAGGCACATTAGGGGACATCGTGATATAGTAATGCCACAGCAGGAAGACACTTAGCTATGAAGACAATAGGACAAAAAACCAACAATAACAAGACAAGGAGTTAACTTGAGTACTGGAGCAAAACAAAAAATACATAATATAGGCACATTAGGGGACATGGTGATATAGTAATGCCACAGCAGGAAGACACTTAGCTATGAAGGCAATAGGACAAAAAAACCAACAATAACAAGACAAGGAGTTAACTGGAGTACTAGAGCTAAACAAAAAATACATAATATAGGCACATTAGGGGACATCGTGATATAGTAATGCCACAGCAGGAAGACACTCAGCTATTAAGGCAATAGGTTGTTCGGGTTCAATGGTACATGGTTCAATTATAATGGTTCATGGTACAATTATAATGGTTCATGGTACAATTATAATGGTTCATGGTACAATTATCATAAGTAACGGGTTCAAGCTGGAAAAGCGTACATTTAAAAAAGAAATAGGGAAAAACTGGTTCACAAATAGGGTGGTAAATGATTGGAATGGACTCAGTCGTCAGGTAGTTAGTGCGGAGTCAATAGGGAGCTTTAAAAGGAGGCTGGATAATTTCATGGATGGGGATGAAAGGTGGATGCAGGTAGTGTTAAGTAACAGGATCTACCACGTGTAGGTCTCCCAGCCTCTTGTAGCTTCCTTATTTTCTTATGTTGTTATTCCGGTATGTCCGTCACTTCTTGTTCTACCCTGATTTCTAGCCGTAAGAACTTTAAGAGAACAGTAAGGACAGAGAGGAGACAGAGAGACAGAGAGAGAACAGTAAAGACAGAGAGCAGACAGAGAGACAGAGAGAAAACAGTAAAGACAGAGAGCAGACAGAGAGACAGAGACAGAGAGAAAACAGTAAAGACAGAGAGCAGACAGAGAGACAGAGACAGAGAGAAAACAGTAAAGACAGAGAGCAGACAGAGAGACAGAGACAGAGAGAAAACAGTAAAGACAGAGAGCAGACAGAGAGACAGAGAGACAGAGAGAAAACAGTAAAGACAGAGAGCAGACAGAGAGACAGAGGACAGAGAGAAAACAGTAAAGACAGAGAGCAGACAGAGAGACAGAGACAGAGAGAAAACAGTAAAGACAGAGAGCAGACAGAGAGACAGAGAGACAGAGAGAAAACAGTAAAGACAGAGAGCAGACAGAGAGACAGAGAGACAGAGAGAAAACAGTAAAGACAGAGAGCAGACAGAGAGACAGAGAGACAGAGAGAAAACAGTAAAGACAGAGAGCAGACAGAGAGACAGAGAGCAGAGAGAAAACAGTAAAGACAGAGAGCAGACAGAGAGACAGAGAGACAGAGAGAAAACAGTAAAGACAGAGAGCAGACAGAGAGACAGAGAGACAGAGAGAAAACAGTAAAGACAGAGAGCAGACAGAGAGACAGAGAGACAGAGAGAAAACAGTAAAGACAGAGAGCAGACAGAGAGACAGAGAGACAGAGAGAAAACAGTAAAGACAGAGAGCAGACAGAGAGACAGAGAGCAGAGAGAAAACAGTAAAGACAGAGAGCAGACAGAGAGACAGAGAGACAGAGAGAAAACAGTAAAGACAGAGAGCAGACAGAGAGACAGAGACAGAGAGAAAACAGTAAAGACAGAGAGCAGACAGAGAGACAGAGACAGAGAGAAAACAGTAAAGACAGAGAGCAGACAGAGAGACAGAGAACAGAGAGAAAACAGTAAAGGACAGAGAGCAGACAGAGAGAACAGAGAGACAGAGAGAAAAAACAGTAAAGACAGAGAGCAGACAGAGAGACAGAGAGACAGAGAGAAAACAGAAAGACAGAGAGCAGACAGAGAGACAGAGAGCAGAGAGAAAACAGTAAAGACAGAGAGCAGACAGAGAGACAGAGAGACAGAGAGAAACAGTAAAGACAGAGAGCAGACAGAGAGACAGAGAGACAGAGAGAAAACAGTAAAGACAGAGAGCAGACAGAGAGACAGAGAACAGAGAGAAAACAGTAAAGACAGAGCAACAGGAGACAGAGACAGAGAGAACAGAAAGAGAGAGCAACAGAGAGACGAGAGACAGAGAGAAAACAGTAAGACAGAGAGCAGACAGAGAGACAGAGAGACAGAGAGAAAACAGTAAAGACAGAGAGCAGACAGAGAGACAGAGAGACAGAGAGAAAACAGTAAAGACAGAGAGCAGACAGAGAGACAGAGAGACAGAGAGAAAACAGTAAAGACAGAGAGCAGACAGAGAGACAGAGACAGAGAGAAAAACAGTAAAGACAGAGAGCAGACAGAGAGACAGAGACAGAGAGAAAACAGTAAAGACAGAGAGCAGACAGAGAGACAGAGACAGAGAGAAAACAGTAAAGACAGAGAGCAGACAGAGAGACAGAGACAGAGAGAAAACAGTAAGACAGAGAGCAGACAGAGAGACAGAGAGACAGAGAGAAAAACAGTAAAGACAGAGAGCAGACAGAGAGACAGAGAGACAGAGAGAAAACAGTAAAGACAGAGAGCAGACAGAGAGACAGAGAGACAGAGAGAAAACAGTAAAGACAGAGAGCAGACAGAGAGACAGAGACAGAGAGAAAACAGTAAAGACAGAGAGCAGACAGAGAGACAGAGAGACAGAGAGAAAACAGTAAAGACAGAGAGCAGACAGAGAGACAGAGACAGAGAGAAAACAGTAAAGACAGAGAGCAGACAGAGAGACAGAGACAGAGAGAAAACAGTAAAGACAGAGAGACAGAGAGACAGAGAGAAAACAGTAAAGACAGAGAGCAGACAGAGAGACAGAGAGACAGAGAGAAAACAGTAAAGACAGAGAGCAGACAGAGAGACAGAGAGACAGAGAGAGAACAGTAAAGACAGAGAGCAGACAGAGAGACAGAGACAGAGAGAAAACAGTAAAGACAGAGAGCAGACAGAGAGACAGAGAGACAGAGAGAAAACAGTAAAGACAGAGAGCAGACAGAGAGACAGAGACAGAGAGAAAAACAGTAAAGACAGAGAGCAGACAGAGAGACAGAGAGACAGAGAGAAAACAGTAAAGACAGAGAGCAGACAGAGAGACAGAGACAGAGAGAGAACAGTAAAGACAGAGAGCAGACAGAGAGACAGAGAGACAGAGAGAAAACAGTAAAGACAGAGAGCAGACAGAGAGACAGAGACAGAGAGAAAACAGTAAAGACAGAGAGCAGACAGAGAGACAGAGACAGAGAGAAAACAGTAAAGACAGAGAGCAGACAGAGAGACAGAGAGACAGAGAGAAAACAGTAAAGACAGAGAGCAGACAGAGAGACAGAGAGACAGAGAGCAGACAGAGAGACAGAGAGACAGAGAGAAAACAGTAAAGACAGAGAGCAGACAGAGAGACAGAGAGACAGAGAGAAAACAGTAAAGACAGAGAGCAGACAGAGAGACAGAGACAGAGAGAAAACAGTAAAGACAGAGAGCAGACAGAGAGACAGAGAGACAGAGAGAAAACAGTAAAGACAGAGAGCAGACAGAGAGACAGAGACAGAGAGAAAACAGTAAAGACAGAGAGCAGACAGAGAGACAGAGAGACAGAGAGAAAACAGTAAAGACAGAGAGCAGACAGAGAGACAGAGAGACAGAGAGAAAACAGTAAAGACAGAGAGCAGACAGAGAGACAGAGACAGAGAGAAAACAGTAAAGACAGAGAGCAGACAGAGAGACAGAGAGACAGAGAGAAAACAGTAAAGACAGAGAGCAGACAGAGAGACAGAGAGACAGAGAGAAAACAGTAAAGACAGAGAGCAGACAGAGAGACAGAGACAGAGAGAAAACAGTAAAGACAGAGAGCAGACAGAGAGACAGAGAGACAGAGAGAAAACAGTAAAGACAGAGAGCAGACAGAGAGACAGAGACAGAGAGAAAACAGTAAAGACAGAGAGCAGACAGAGAGACAGAGAGACAGAGAGAAAACAGTAAAGACAGAGAGCAGACAGAGAGACAGAGACAGAGAGAAAACAGTAAAGACAGAGAGCAGACAGAGAGACAGAGAGACAGAGAGAAAACAGTAAAGACAGAGAGCAGACAGAGAGACAGAGAGACAGAGAGAAAACAGTAAAGACAGAGAGCAGACAGAGAGACAGAGACAGAGAGAAAACAGTAAAGACAGAGAGCAGACAGAGAGACAGAGAGACAGAGAGAAAACAGTAAAGACAGAGAGCAGACAGAGAGACAGAGACAGAGAGAAAACAGTAAAGACAGAGAGCAGACAGAGAGACAGAGAGACAGAGAAGAAAACAGTAAAGACAGAGAGCAGACAGAGAGACAGAGAGACAGAGAGAAAACAGTAAAGACAGAGAGCAGACAGAGAGACAGAGAGACAGAGAAAACAGTAAAGACAGAGAGCAGACAGAGAGACAGAGAGACAGAGAGAAAACAGTAAAGACAGAGAGCAGACAGAGAGACAGAGACAGAGAGAAAACAGTAAAGACAGAGAGCAGACAGAGAGACAGAGAGACAGAGAGAAAACAGTAAAGACAGAGAGCAGACAGAGAGACAGAGACAGAGAGAAAACAGTAAAGACAGAGAGCAGACAGAGAGACAGAGACAGAGAGAAAACAGTAAAGACAGAGAGCAGACAGAGAGACAGAGAGACAGAGAGAGAACAGTAAAGACAGAGAGCAGACAGAGAGACAGAGAGACAGAGAGAAAACAGTAAAGACAGAGAGCAGACAGAGAGACAGAGAGACAGAGAGAAAACAGTAAAGACAGAGAGCAGACAGAGAGACAGAGACAGAGAGAAAACAGTAAAGACAGAGAGCAGACAGAGAGACAGAGACAGAGAGAAAACAGTAAAGACAGAGAGCAGACAGAGAGACAGAGAGACAGAGAGAAAACAGTAAAGACAGAGAGCAGACAGAGAGACAGAGACAGAGAGAAAAACAGTAAAGACAGAGAGCAGACAGAGAGACAGAGACAGAGAGAAAACAGTAAAGACAGAGAGCAGACAGAGAGACAGAGAGACAGAGAGAAAACAGTAAAGACAGAGAGCAGACAGAGAGACAGAGACAGAGAGAAAACAGTAAAGACAGAGAGCAGACAGAGAGACAGAGACAGAGAGAAAACAGTAAAGACAGAGAGCAGACAGAGAGACAGAGAGACAGAGAGAAAACAGTAAAGACAGAGAGCAGACAGAGAGACAGAGAGACAGAGAGAGAACAGTAAAGACAGAGAGCAGACAGAGAGACAGAGACAGAGAGAAAACAGTAAAGACAGAGAGCAGACAGAGAGACAGAGAGAAAACAGTAAAGACAGAGAGCAGACAGAGAGACAGAGACAGAGAGAAAACAGTAAAGACAGAGAGCAGACAGAGAGACAGAGAGACAGAGAGAAAACAGTAAAGACAGAGAGCAGACAGAGAGACAGAGACAGAGAGAGAACAGTAAAGACAGAGAGCAGACAGAGAGACAGAGAGACAGAGAGAAAACAGTAAAGACAGAGAGCAGACAGAGAGACAGAGACAGAGAGAAAACAGTAAAGACAGAGAGCAGACAGAGAGACAGAGAGACAGAGAGAAAACAGTAAAGACAGAGAGCAGACAGAGAGACAGAGACAGAGAGAAAACAGTAAAGACAGAGAGCAGACAGAGAGACAGAGACAGAGAGAAAACAGTAAAGACAGAGAGCAGACAGAGAGACAGAGACAGAGAGAAAACAGTAAAGACAGAGAGCAGACAGAGAGACAGAGAGACAGAGAGAAAACAGTAAAGACAGAGAGCAGACAGAGAGACAGAGACAGAGAGAAAACAGTAAAGACAGAGAGCAGACAGAGAGACAGAGACAGAGAGAAAACAGTAAAGACAGAGAGCAGACAGAGAGACAGAGAGACAGAGAGAAAACAGTAAAGACAGAGAGCAGACAGAGAGACAGAGAGACAGAGAGAGAACAGTAAAGACAGAGAGCAGACAGAGAGCAGACAGAGAGACAGAGACAGAGAGAAAACAGTAAAGACAGAGAGCAGACAGAGAGAAAACAGTAAAGACAGAGAGCAGGACAGAGAGACAGAGAGACAGAGAGAGAACAGTAAAGACAGAGAGCAGACAGAGAGACAGAGAGACAGAGAGAAAACAGTAAAGACAGAGAGCAGACAGAGAGACAGAGAGACAGAGAGAAAACAGTAAAGACAGAGAGCAGACAGAGAGACAGAGACAGAGAGAAAACAGTAAAGACAGAGAGCAGACAGAGAGACAGAGAGACAGAGAGAAAACAGTAAAGACAGAGAGCAGACAGAGAGACAGAGAGACAGAGAGAAAACAGTAAAGACAGAGAGCAGACAGAGAGACAGAGACAGAGAGAGAACAGTAAAGACAGAGAGCAGACAGAGAGACAGAGACAGAGAGAAAACAGTAAAGACAGAGAGCAGACAGAGAGAAAACAGTAAAGACAGAGAGCAGACAGAGAGACAGAGACAGAGAGAAAACAGTAAAGACAGAGAGCAGACAGAGAGACAGAGACAGAGAGAAAACAGTAAAGACAGAGAGCAGACAGAGAGACAGAGACAGAGAGAAAACAGTAAAGACAGAGAGCAGACAGAGAGACAGAGACAGAGAGAAAACAGTAAAGACAGAGAGCAGACAGAGAGACAGAGAGACAGAGAGAAAACAGTAAAGACAGAGAGCAGACAGAGAGACAGAGAGACAGAGAGAAAACAGTAAAGACAGAGAGCAGACAGAGAGACAGAGAGACAGAGAGAAAACAGTAAAGACAGAGAGCAGACAGAGAGACAGAGACAGAGAGAGAACAGTAAAGACAGAGAGCAGACAGAGAGACAGAGAGACAGAGAGAAAACAGTAAAGACAGAGAGCAGACAGAGAGACAGAGAGAAAACAGTAAAGACAGAGAGCAGACAGAGAGACAGAGAGACAGAGAGAAAACAGTAAAGACAGAGAGCAGACAGAGAGACAGAGACAGAGAGAAAACAGTAAAGACAGAGAGCAGACAGAGAGACAGAGACAGAGAGAAAACAGTAAAGACAGAGAGCAGACAGAGAGACAGAGACAGAGAGAAAACAGTAAAGACAGAGAGCAGACAGAGAGACAGAGAGACAGAGAGAGAACAGTAAAGACAGAGAGCAGACAGAGAGACAGAGACAGAGAGAAAACAGTAAAGACAGAGAGCAGACAGAGAGACAGAGACAGAGAGAAAACAGTAAAGACAGAGAGCAGACAGAGAGACAGAGACAGAGAGAAAACAGTAAAGACAGAGAGCAGACAGAGAGACAGAGAGAAAACAGTAAAGACAGAGAGCAGACAGAGAGACAGAGACAGAGAGAGAACAGTAAAGACAGAGAGACAGAGAGAAAAACAGTAAAGACAGAGAGCAGACAGAGAGACAGAGAGACAGAGAGAAAACAGTAAAGACAGAGAGCAGACAGAGAGACAGAGAGACAGAGAGAAAACAGTAAAGACAGAGAGCAGACAGAGAGACAGAGACAGAGAGAAAACAGTAAAGACAGAGAGCAGACAGAGAGACAGAGAGACAGAGAGAAAACAGTAAAGACAGAGAGCAGACAGAGAGACAGAGAGACAGAGAGAAAACAGTAAAGACAGAGAGCAGACAGAGAGACAGAGACAGAGAGAAAACAGTAAAGACAGAGAGCAGACAGAGAGACAGAGAGACAGAGAGAAAACAGTAAAGACAGAGAGCAGACAGAGAGACAGAGAGACAGAGAGAAAACAGTAAAGACAGAGAGCAGACAGAGAGACAGAGAGACAGAGAGAAAACAGTAAAGACAGAGAGCAGACAGAGAGACAGAGACAGAGAGAAAACAGTAAAGACAGAGAGCAGACAGAGAGACAGAGAGACAGAGAGAAAACAGTAAAGACAGAGAGCAGACAGAGAGACAGAGACAGAGAGAAAACAGTAAAGACAGAGAGCAGACAGAGAGACAGAGACAGAGAGAAAACAGTAAAGACAGAGAGCAGACAGAGAGACAGAGACAGAGAGAAAACAGTAAAGACAGAGAGCAGACAGAGAGACAGAGAGACAGAGAGAGAACAGTAAAGACAGAGAGCAGACAGAGAGACAGAGAGACAGAGAGAAAACAGTAAAGACAGAGAGCAGACAGAGAGACAGAGAGACAGAGAGAAAACAGTAAAGACAGAGAGCAGACAGAGAGACAGAGACAGAGAGAAAACAGTAAAGACAGAGAGCAGACAGAGAGACAGAGACAGAGAGAAAACAGTAAAGACAGAGAGCAGACAGAGAGACAGAGAGAAAACAGTAAGAACAGAGAGCAGACAGAGAGACAGAGAGAGAACATTAAGGCCAGTAAGAGCATGTAAGGGCAGTAACCCCTCAAAGAGACTCACATCGTGCAGGAACGCGCTGGCCTGCTCCAGAAGACCCATCAAGCCATTCTCTGTGAAGTATTTCCCCGTGCAGATACCCTCCTCATCGGGACTCAGCACATCATCGGAGACTGTGGGCAGGAAAGGGGCAAAAACATAAGAACATAAGAACATAAGGAAGCTACAAGAGGACTGGACTGAGGGAGAAATGGACTGGCTGAATCAAACAAGATAAGAACAAAGACGACGTATCATAAGAGGTCATAAAGGAAAAAAAACGGAAAAATAATGAGAGGAAATAAAAGTAGTAAATAAACCATTGACTAGCCTCCTAAAGTTGGGAAAAGCCACGTAGTAAGTGTATAGTCTATTTTTTTTAATAAGGCAAAAAATTCTGCCCCCTTGCTGCTTACTGACTGATATTTGATGCCAGGAGAAGGGAATACTACGCTTCTTCTTAATGTCGGCTGTATTTTATCATAGTTAACCTTATTATCAGGTAATTAGGTGACTATAAGCAATATTTTATAGATATGACCTGTTTAATATCCTTATCCACTAACTAATTTGGTATATTCAGGTACTTTTCGCAATTTTATGGCTAACAACAGACGATTTTATATAGCAAAGGAAAGATCTGGATGTGAAGGGGTAAAACAAAAATAGACTATAGGCAGTGTGAGTCCATCTATCCATCATAATCCATCGTCGAGTGGCCGAAGAAACCCACATGCAGCAAAAATAAATAAATAAATAAATATATAAAAAAAAAATAATAATGACATTTCCGATCACAAACACAACAAGGCTCACCGGCGCTCTCCTCTAGGACGTTAGGGGACAGCTTGCTGAAGGTGACGGCGCCGATGGGCAGGTGTGGGCAGTCCTCCAGCATGTAGAGGTACTCGGAGACCAGGGCCGCGCTGTGCACCAGACACATGGCGGCCTCCGCATGCTGGGACCTCTCGCTGTGCTTCTGGGCCATGTTTGCCAGCCAGGTGAGGCGCAGGTCCGGGGAGTTCTGGTACCCTCGAGCTGGGGAAGGAAGGAGAAGGGGTGGGTTTGGGTGGATGCAATGTGGATGAAGGTGTAGTGTTGGGGTGGATGCAATGTGGATGAAGGTATGCAATGTGGATGAAGGGGTAGTGTTGGGGTGGATGCAATGTGGATGAAGGTATGCAATGTGGATGAAGGGGTAGTGTTAGGTGGAAGCAATGTGGATGAAGGTATAAGGAGATTGAGATTGTTGATAAGGTATAATGAGATATGGTATATAGGTATATGTTGATGTGGATGAGGATATAAAGAGATGGTGATTGTTGATGGATGTGTTGACTGTGTGTGTGTGTGTGTGTGTGTGCGTGTGTGTGTCTGCAGCAAATACGACATTCTACCCAGTCTACATAGGTTATATCTCCATTACGTTTCTGTCACAGCCTTGTATTAGTACCGCCCATCATCCTGACAAGCCTCAAGCCTCACCTATCCTGTACATGAGGTCGAGCAGCATCTCGGGGTCCTCCTGATACTCCTTCATCTTCACCGTGTCCGAGAGAATCATGTGTAGGTTGAAGACAAGATCCCGAACCTGCAAGTTAATAATAAAGATTAATCATTTTATTCTCACCCGAAGGCATACAGGAAAAACAACAACAACAGACATGAGGGAATGAACTTAAGTACTAAAACAAATGAAATGGTTAGTTAAGGAAGGGTTGAGTTATATAATAATGAGGTGAGACTCATAATTATCACTATCATACGTACCTTTAAAAACACACATAAACATAGATATCGATACAGAACCTTTAAAAAACCTTTCAAAAAAACACACACACCTGCTCAGGGAAGGCTAGTTTAATAGACAGATTAGTTTAAAAGACAGACTAGTTAAAAAAAAGGGCCTCATAAAAAATACAGAGTATATACATATAGAGGAATAGTGTATACACACACACACACACACCTGCTCAGGGAATGATGTGTCCTGGAGGTCTGTGTCCTCCTCGGCATAGGTGAGGATGGTCTTGAGGGAGCGGCGGAGGTGGGCCTCGTTGAAGGTCTGCGAAGTGCCCACCAGCGAGCTCAGGGACATGGTCACCTGCATCTTGACCCTAGCAAAGTTCTGGAAGGGAGGGTAAGATAGGGTCATGTCAGTAATCAGTAGAATCGGGGTAGAACAAGAAGTAACGGATTCAAACTGGAAAAGCGTAGATTGAAAAAGGAAATAGGGAATAACTGGTTCACAAATAGGATGGTAAATAATTGGATGACAGGCTACGATGATTAAGTGGTATTAAATAGCCTACAGGCGCTATAGCTTTCAACGGAAATAAGAAAAGAAAAAAAAGTCCTGCTTCCCGTGATAAAAAAGAAAAAGAAAAGTTGTGTGTCTCGTGAATTCTGATCCCATGACTTCACTGCCCGTATTCGTAGTCACATACCATCATTGTACGTGGTCATTGTTCACTTTTTGTCTTGTCCTAATTAAATCAATATGTCATGCCAGCTCTGTTGTGATTGCAATAGGAGTACTGTATGATTGCTCTAGTACTTTCCATGGCAGCTACAAGATCAAGTGAATAATTTTGACTGAGTAGAAATGGAACAAAATCATAGCAATTACCACGAGCAATCATGGCATGTGACTACGAATACGAGCACACATCTCATGGCTGTATCCAATCTCTAATGTACAGATAGCATAAGAACAACATAAGAAAATAAGGAAGCTGCAAGAGGCCGCGAGCCCTACACGAGGTAGTTCCTGTACAGATGAAAGTGAAAATTAATTGAAAGACGATTGTACAACACATTAATTAAGGAACAAACTTCACAATGGCAAATATATATCTTGCCTTTCTTTCACTGTACTCACATTTCCTATTTCAAAGTTGTGCCGCATCAGCAGGTAGAGGGAGGCCGCTGCGTGGGACCTGACCGTGCAGATGCAGGAGGAGCAGTGTTTGAGCAGCTGCAGGCACAGGTCGGCACACTGCTCCGTCTCCTCGTCAAACAGCAGACTGGGGAACTGGAGGCAGAAACACTCTAGTCAATTGCTAAACACAGAAGTCAAGTGCCATGCATGGAAAGAGTTCATTCTATGATTGAGGTATACATCTTTAAGTAGCACCTTATAGGCACAGAATCTTCCTTTCAAGATAAGAGGAAAATAGTGATACGGATGATGATTATTATGATGCAGTTCAGGCCTGTCATCACCAGCTTTCACAGGGAGGAGGTGCATTTTGGGCCTTATGTAAGACCAGTATAAGTCACACAGTAATGCTAACCTTAGCCACGAGGGCGCGCTGTGTGTTGAACATGTTGGTGAGGGTGGTGGTGGACTGGTTGGAGGCCAGCGCGTGGAGCAGCACGCGGAACACCACCATGAGCAGCCCTTGCAGGTGCTCCGCCGTCGTCAACACCTGTGGAGGTAAGTAATAAGAACATAAGAAAATAAGGAAGCTACAAGAGGCTGCGAGACCTACACGAGGTAGTTCCTGTAAATATGTAATATGTCATCTAAACTCATGAGTACATCATGATGGTATAGAATCTAGGGTTGCCATAGTTAATAACATGAGATTGAAGCATGCTGAAAAAACAAAAAACACTATGAAACAGCTATGTATGCTAACAAGGTGTGGAATGATGGAAATGCCGAGGATTGGAACTGCAGTCCTCTTGTTTGTGAGCCAAGCGCACTAACCATCACACTTCATGTAGAGGTTTTAGATATAGGATCTGGCAGCATTGGGCATTGAAGTTGAGGCAATGGATAGAGATAGTTGGAAACATATCATCAGTTGTCTAACCTCATACAAATTATGGGTAAAAACTGATGTTAAACAGAAAAAGAAGAAGTGTAGGTTTTGGAGGATGCTAGCTGGTCCCGTACCTGTACAATGTTTTCCAGGGTGTCTAGGATGACCATGTTGGCCTCAGCGGCCAAGTGGCCCTCCACCTGGGACTCCTGCTCCAGCTCCTGCTGCGGGGAGCGGTCCGCCTCCTGCGTGTGGTGGCGCCACGGGAACGACTCCTTGCGCCACCGCAGCTTCTCCCCGCCGCCTGAGGGGGACGGGGGGTTGCGCTCTGCTGGCCAACCCAAGGGAAAGTAAAGATTAATCAAAGAATAGATTATTGACCTAACCAATGCAAATAAAAGATTAACCCCTTGAGGCCCAGAACGTAATTTCCATTGTAATTTGAGTACCATTAGACGATTTTTAGTGAATATAAACAATATTTTATACATATGACCTGTTTAGTATCCTTGTGCACTAGTTAATTTGGTATATTCAGTCACTTTTCTGTAATTTTATGGCTAACAACAGACGATTTTATGTAGCCAAGGAAAGATCTGGGCGTGAAGGGGTTAAAGAAAGAATAGATTATTGACTTAGCCAATGGAAATAAAAGATTAATGAAAGAATACCATTTGATTACTGACTTGTTAAGCTTGTCTGGATTTGGACTGAGTTGCATCATATACAGGCTTGCGCGGATGATCTTTACGCCAGAATCCGTTCATCAAGATTTACCGCGCAGATTTAAAGTTGCTTCCCAAGCTATACAAATATGCAGAAGGCATGAATCGTATGTCTGACAGCGACGTACATCATCTTGCACACTCACCGGTGTGTGGGAGGGAGGGTTTCCCTCCCTCTCCTCCCTCCATAGGCGGTTGACAGTTTGCATGATTTTGAGCTTATAGCCTGCAGCGTTCACCTACATCCCGTGTTTTTGCCTGTTTTTGCTGGATTACATAATGGGTGGAAAACATACAGATGGCACAACGATTCAAGCAATCATTGATCTTTACAAGGCTGGGATCAATAATAAGGAAATTTGCAAGCTTAAAGGACTATAGCTTAGAACAGTGCAAAATTTGATCCGCCGATTTAAGGCTGGCGGAGAGGTGAATCTCCCGCTCCCAAAAAAACAACCTGGGAAACAAAAAAAAACGTGTAACAGAACCAGGAGCGTGTTAAGGCGACAGCTTAATGCCAATCCTAGCCTTACAGCCAGAGAACTGAAGGAGGAAAATGATACTCTTCTTGGTAATGTGTCGCTTCGTACTGTACAGGAAACTTTGAAACGTGACCTTGGCTGCAGGTGTTACCGGGCGCGGAATAAGCCACTGATAAATGCCCGCCAAAGGAAGAAAAGGCTTCACTTTGCAAAGAAATACAGAGATTGGCCTCTCGACACGTGGCGGGCTGTGCTGTGGAGTGACGAAAGCACATTTGTGTGAGTGGAGGAGGACCAGCAAAAGTGTACCGTCGCCCCGGCTCAGACCCCACCGAGCCTCGCTACACACGAAAAAGCACAAAACACCCTCCCAGTTTAATGGTGTGGGATTGCTTTACTTTTCATGGTATTGGGAACTTAGTTATTTTCCCAAAGAACACAGCTGTTAACAAAGTGGTGTATTTTGATCTTTTAAATGACCACCTGGAGGCCTGCTTTGAAAAGACACAGGCACAGATTTTCCAACAGGATGGAGCATCCTGCCACACAGCTCGAGATGTGATACAGTGGCTTGATGACTGCAAGATTGGGAGAATAGATGACTGGCCAGGTAATTCTCCCGATATATCACCCATAGAAAATTTTTGGGCCATCATTAAAGGCAAACTCCGCTCACGTGACACCTCTACACTCACCAAGCTTGAAATGGAGCTCCGAAAGTGTTGGGAAGAATTTAAGCCTGAGTTCCTTCAAAATTTTGCTGACAGTGTACCACGTCGCCTTCAAAGGGTCATCAAGAGGAAGGGCTACGCAACGAAATACTAACTACAATTGTAAGTGTTGATATTCTACATTATTTTGTTATAAACATGGTGTGTCATACGTGTAAACATTCCCTTTTCGGAGGCGCGCACTGATTATCCACGCAAACTGTAAATAACAAATATCTAATATAGGTGCAGTATTTGGATTTGATTTCCTCTCGTTAATTAGAATTCTAGATGTTCCCTCTCACAATAATAATCATATATCTTAATGTTCTTGAATGCAAAATGATCAGTTATTAATATCTGATGACAAACAAAAAATTTAATTTCAAAAGAATGAAAAACTGAGGCCTAAAAATATGGAATTTCACAAATGATCTGATGCTATTATTCAAGAGCACTGAACAAAAGACTTTATATCAGATAGATTAGTGGTTATGTATTGCTAAGTAATGGAAGAAGACATGCTTAGAATTCCATCTAATCATAGCTATGTACATCTGCCAAATGTTGAATTCCCCATACATAAAAGTGTATCTAAATATTAATCAGTAAGTAATCCCACAGTAAATTTTGTTAAGTTGGCATCAATTAAGGTTCTCATCTTGCTGAGTGACACAGGTTACGTCAAACTCAGACTTTCCAAAACAATTCTCCCACAAAAAACAACCTCCAGTCACTAATGTACCTACTATAGTCCATTTTTTTAGAGGCAAAAATTCCATTCTATTTTAAGATCTCATGGTTAAAATGATGCCTCTGTTTACCTGATAATAGGGTTAACTATGATAAAATACAGCTGAAATTAAGAAGAAGCGTAGTATTCCCTTCTCCTGACATCACATATCAGTCAGTAAGCAGCAAGGGGGCAGGATTTTTCACCTCTTTAAAAAATAGACTAATACCCAAACATAAACACATCAAAATCAAGTAGTGTACCATAGACCAGTGTATCTCTCTACAGTGGAGATATAGTGGTCTATGACTGTACATATAGACCAGGTTTATGATAAGAGGTGCAGTGGCGTGAATACTTCCCCTAATACAACAGTACTTGGCTCTTGCTTTTGGGGCCAGGAGTAAAAAATAATAATAATAATAATAAAAAAAAAATAAAAAATATATATATATATATATATAAAATTTTGGACTGGGATTTTTACTTTTTCATTATATTCAAAGTAAGGCCATTCATAAAGTGTGAACCTGCACTATTGTTTGATATCTTCCCATTTCATTAGTCCATATATTATGTTGTTTTTTCTTGTATGCCTTCGGGTGAGTATAAAATTATTATTATTATTATTATTAGTGGAGTGCAGGTGCAGGAATATGTGAGGTAAGGGTGTGACAAGGTAAGGAGAGGACAATGAGAACAATGATCAGCCAATGGGATGGAATATAGTGACTGTCCGTGTGGTGTGGCATCATAAACACAGGTCAGACAGCCATAGGTCAAAGGGTCACATATACAGATGCTATGCTGATCCTCCTTGACCACAGACCATAATATTAATAAATCACGATAATCATTAGACATGACATGTGGTACCGTATTTTACGGCTTATGACACTGCATCTTGGAAGACGTAAAATACGGTAATCCATGCAACTGTGGAAAGTATTGCAGACAAGCCATCCTTCCATCATATCCCAGGTTGGTAGAGAGGCTGTGGCAAGATGTGTGCATGACTGG
>JACEEZ010016126.1:1115000-1117500 GCA_016584305.1 Chionoecetes opilio | reverse complement strand
ACCAAATAACTTGTCAAATAATCTTCGACTGCAGTCATAAACGAACTACATAATGATATATGCAAAAGAAGAAATTTATATCCATAATAATATGTTACTATCTTAGACTCAAAATAGCTTAAATTGTGTGTCAAGAAGGGAACAAAGAGTGAGTCTGATAATCTAGGTACTTGATCTCGAGTGCGGTGGAGAGGTCTGACATGACCAGGCCCACCAGGAAGTGCTGGCGCCGGAAGGAGCTGGAGAGCACCATGAAGGCACTGCGGTCGCCGCCGAACACTGTGGAGATGAAGGATGACTGGCTGGTGGTGGAGCCAATCTGTGCGGGGAGAAAGAACGAACATAGTAACATAAGAACATAAGAAAATAAGGAAGCTACAAGAGGCCGTGAGACCTACACGTGGTAGTTCCTGTTATTAACACTACCTACATCCACCTTTCATCCCCATCCATGAATTATCCAGCCTCCTTTTAAAGCTCCCTATTGACTCTGCACCAACTACCTGACAACTGAGTCCATTCCAATCATTTACCACCCTATTTGTTAATCGGATTTTCCCTAATTTCCTTTTTAAATCTACGTTTTTCCAGCTTGAATCTGTTACTTCTTGTTCTACCCTGGTCAATAGCCGTGATAACTTTTCCTACATCACCTTTATTGTATCCCTTTATCCACTTAAAAACTTGTATCACTTCTATGGCACTGACCGAGGGGCAGGGGGAGGAGGGGGCTGAGATGGCAGACAGGGGGGTGCAGAAGGGCAGGTTGAGTGCCACAAAGTGCTCGTGGCAGCACACGATGCGCACAAAGTCCAGCTGGGGGGAAAAAGTAATCCTTAGTGAATGAGAGAGAGCAAAAATATAAGTATTAGTGAGGAAATATGCACAGAAACAAGTCACCAGTGGGAAGGATTACTCTATATTTGTATATTATTCTAAGAATATAGTCTTTTTGAATTTTTATATTAGATTTTGACTCATTATCTGTAGGGAAATATGATTTTATTCTCATATAACTAGTTTTTAAGAATTTCTATTAGATTTTGACTCATTATCTGTAGGAAAATATAATTATATCTCATATAACTAATAGGATTGTTTTGAGTCAGTGGTCACCTTGAGGTTGATGAGCTGGCCGGAGTCGGGCAGGGAGATCTTGCTGTTCATCTGCTTGCAGTAGTTGTGGATGAGCATGAAGACGTAGCCGCGGTCCATCACCGAGAGCAGGTCCATCAGGAAGAACGCCAGGCTACTGTTGATGTTCTGCACAAACTGCCAAAGGAGTGGTGGGGTAATAATTAAAAGTCTAAGTCTAGTTAAATACGAAATTAAGTTAAATAATTAAAACTCTAGTTAGGTAATTCACGAAAATAATTAGAAGTCAAGGGAGTGGTGGGATAGTAATTAAAAGTCTTAAGTCTATAGTCTATTTTTTTTAACAAGGCCAAAATTTCATGTTATCCTAAGGTCTCATGGTTAAAATGATGCCTCTGTTTACCTGATACTATGGTTAACTATGATAAAATACACCTGACATTTAGAAGAACTGTAGTATTCCCTTCTCATGGTTAAAATGATGCCTCTGTTTACCTGATACTATGGTTAACTATGATAAAATACACCTGACATTAAGAAGAAGCGTAGTATTCCCTTCTCATGGTTAAAATGATGCCTCTGTTTACCTGATAATAGGGTTAACTATGATAAAATACAACTGACATTAAGAAGAAGCGTAGTATTCCCTTCTCATGGTTAAAATGATGCCTCTGTTTACCTGATACTAGGGTTAACTATGATAAAATACAACTGACATTAAGAAGAAGCGTAGTATTCCCTTCTCATGGTTAAAATGATGCCTCTGTTTACCTGATACTAGGGTTAACTATGATAAAATACAACAGAAATTTAGAAGAAGCATAGTATTCCCTTCTCCTGGCATTAAATATCAGTCAGTAAGCAGCAAAGGGGCAGGATTTTTTGCCTTGTTAAAAAAAATAGACTATAGTTAAATACGAAATTAAGTTAAATAATTAAAACTCTAGTTAGGTAATTCACGAAAATAATTAGAAGTCAAGGGAGTGGTGGGATAGTAGTTAAAAGTGTTTCAAGTAAAAGGGCAAAAGAATACACAGGCAAATTCCTTCTAAAATAACAATATAATCCTGACAACACTATCATGTCTCAATTTCCTATCTATTAATCACGCAGTATATATTTAATGAAGAATATGTTGTCGAAGCTTCATAACACCATTCAATAATGTAAAAATGCAACTTTTCACCATTCATTACAATACTTTGGGGAACATACTATTTCATACTGCAGAGGCCTCCCTATGTAATAATAGCTTGCAGGCTCCTCACTTCTCTGGCCTCTCCCCCTTGCAATACTGTCATTACTTATCTATTTAGAAAAAATCACTAAAATATTGTCACTAGGCCTATCAGTAATAATTTCAAAATGCAAAACAAATCTTTCATCATTTGCCCCAAAAAATAAT
>JACEEZ010016126.1:1077500-1110000 GCA_016584305.1 Chionoecetes opilio | reverse complement strand
GTACTATTAGGTCTTGTCTTACACTTAAGCAAACCGACAGAAATATTACATAACCACTATTTTTTCGCACTCTTAAAGTATTCAAGTCTAAGGTGATACAATGACTGTGTTCTTTGCCAATAGTAGATATTCCCCCCCACACTGCCGCCCGCCACTCACGGAGACGCGGTTCACGATGGTGCCGATGGTCTCGAAGCATGACTGGGCGATGTTGACGAGGGTGCCGGCGAGGGTTGGCGGCCACACCAGCAGGGAGATGAGGCGGTCGAGCAGCACCGGCAGGAAGCGCACCAGTGGCTCCGCATTGCAGTTCAACAGGTCGCCCATCCTGCATGGGTGTGAGGGAGGAACACTGCACTCAGGGGGGACTGATTGCATTCATTCATTCATTAATCTACACTCATGGCTCCACAGGAACTACCGTCAATGACACTACAGTCGCCACTGCACTAATGTTGCCTGGCACCATATATTACAAATATTAGCATCACTACAGACTTGTATGTGCCACTGAAGACACGTACATAATAATTATAAACTACTGTGCATGCCTCTTTAGTGACACATACAAGTCTAGTGATGCTAAAATTTGTAATACGTATATGGTGCCTGGCGACATTAGTGCAGTGGCGACTATAGTGTTATTGATGGTAGTGGACAACATACTATAAAAAGTTTTTGCGTATGTGTAAAGCAAATAACAATGAATAATGTGACATCCTTAAAGATCTCTCTCTCTTTCTCTCTCTATCTATCTCTCAAACACAAAACCTTGAAACATGTAACATCCTGATCCGTGGCACCCTGCTCTCTCTGCCCCACCCCTGAGGATCTCTGCCCCACCCCTGCGGATCTCTGCCCCACCCCTGAGGATCTCTGCCCCACCCCTGCGAATCTCTGCCCCACCCCTGCGAATCTCTGCCCCACCCCTGAGGATCTCTGCCCCACCCCTGCAAATCTCTGCCCCACCCCTGCGAATCTCTGCCCCACCCCTGACACCACACTACTCAAGGTCACACAAACAACAAGGGCACACTCACGCTTTCTTCAGCTCCCCCTCCATTTTGGACTCCCCGATGCGCGCCGGAATGTTCCCTTCCTCAACCAATGTAGAAATAAGCAAGGTAAGGTATAGTTATTATAATAAAATATGTATGTACGATAATAAAAAGTGTATGGAGAGGAAACAACACAGAGGTAAGTGGGCACAGGGAAAGATGGGTAATATAGGAGGCAAGGCTGGAAAGATGGTAACATAGGAGGCCAGGCTGAGTCATTACCTGGGCATGGACGGAAGATATGGCCTCCACATTGACCGTAAAGAGACCCTTGTGGTTGTCCACCCACTTGGTGCCGGGCAGCTGGATGTCGGCCGTGATGTAGGGGTAGTTGCTGGGCGGGCGCTCCATCATGACCGGCAGGCTGTGTTCACCCGTCTGCAGGCTGCCGTCGCGGTACACGGGAAGCCACTGCGGACACACAGGAGGTGGTGTTAACGTAGTAAAAGGTAAAGATGGGAGCATACGCAATGCTGCACGTGGGATTCGGTGCTCATCTCCATGGCATTAGCCCTTAGAGCCTGTGGTGGGTGAGGACCCGTTACCCTGGGACACAGGGCTAGTGTGACATCTGGGTTACCAGTTACCTTCCCCAGGTTATCCCAGGTACCCATTTATATACCCCGAAAGGAAGGAAGAACAGCTAGGTAGGCTGGTCGCCGACTTGCCATGGCCCGGATTCGAACCAGGGCCCGCAGATTCGTAGTCAATTAACGTTAACGTAGTCATTGTCTTTAAATAGTTGGATGTCTATGTTAATGTTATGGATGTTAATAATCTCTCTCTCTCTCTCTCTCTCTCTCAGGCTTTCCCTTTCCCCCCACATCTTCCAGGGACTCACAGTGTATCCCACGGGTGTCTCAATGGTCTTCTCTTCGTTCTTCTTCTGGCAGGAGATGTGGTAGAAGGTGAACAGAATGTGGTGCTGATCCCCTAGCACCGCCGGCAGCTTCACTTTGAACTCGTCGTAGAAATCCGGGGACTTGTTGTGGTAGGTGACGGCGGTGTAGGCCTCGGAGGTGAACTCAGGGCAGGAGGACTTGCCAAACATGACTGAGAGGGCCCCGTGCTCCTCCTCCCCCGCCATGAACTGTATCTTGACGGCAATGTTGCGGGCAGATCCTGAAGTGGGAGAGGATTATTATTATTATTATTATTATTATTATTATTATTATTTTCTTTTTTTCTTTTTTTTTTCTTTTTCTTTTTTATCCTGAAAGGTGAGAGGATTATTTTTTTTTTTTTTATCCTGAAAGGTGAGAGGATTTTTTTTTTTTTTTAATTTGTTTATTTTCTACGTTGGAGCCTATAGTGCCTGTAGGCTATTAGAATGGTTCTAGTGTATCTAAAGGATCTTCTCTAAGTATTGTTATGACTGAAGGGGGAGAGGATGGTTGTAATGTATCTAAAGAACATTTTCTGAGGCATTGAAGAAGTTGAGGCAATGGATAGAGATAGTTGGAAGCGTATCATCGGCCGTCTAACCTCATAAAAATTATGGGAAAAACTGACGGTAATCAGAAAGAAGAAGAATTCTCTGAGGACTGGAATGACTGCATCCCCTATTTTAACATTTTAACTCCAGTTTTTTGAAGTGAAGATAACATCCTTGCACTCAAAGCTCCTAGGTTTCTATCAATACAGGAGTGAAAATTTGTAGGAATCAATAAACAGTCTTCAACCAAGTTTTTTTTTTTTGACACCAAGTATTTTTTCATAAAACATTGCTGAAACCAAAAAAAGGTACTTACATAGACCCCTATATCTGAGTGGTCTATGGGCTCTATGGGAGATACATATGAGAGTCTTTGGGAGATACAGTGATCTATGGGCTCTATGGGAGATACATATGAGAGTCTTTGGGAGATACAGTGATCTATGGGCTCTATGGGAGATACATATGAGTCTTTGGGAGATACAGTGGTCTATGGGCTCTATGGGAGATACATATGAGAGTCTTTGGGAGATACAGTGGTCTATGGGCTCTATGGGAGATACATATGAGTCTTTGGAGATACAGTGGTCTATGGGCTCTATGGGAGATAATATAGAGTCTTTGGGATACAGTGGTCTATGGGCTCTATGGGAGATACATAGAGGTCTTTGGGGATAAGTGGTCTATGGGGTCTATGGGAGATACATATGAGAGTCTTTGGAGATACAGTGGTCTATGGGCTCTATGGGAATACATATGAGTCTTTGGGAGATACAGTGGTCTATGGCTCTATGGGAGATACATTGAGAGTCTTGGAGATACATGGTCTATGGCTCTATGGAAGTACATATGAGAGTCTTGGGAGATACAGTGGTCTATGGACTCTTGGAGATACATATGAGAGTCTTGGAGATACAGTGGTCTATGGACTCTATGGGAGATACATATGAGTCTTTGGGAGATAAAAGTGGTCTATGGCTCTATGGAATACATATGAGAGTCTTTGGGAGATACAGTGGTCATGGCTCTATGGAGATCATATGAAGTCTTTGGAGATACAGTGGTCTATGGGCTCTATGGAGATACATATGAGAGTCTTTGGGAGATACAGTGTCTATGGGCTCTATGGAGATACATGAGAGTCTTTGGGAGATACGTGGTCTAGGACTCTATGGGAGATACATATGAGTCTTGGAGATACAGTGTCTATGGCTCTATGGGATACTATGAGAGTCTTTGGGAGATACAGTGGTCTATGGGCTCTATGGAGATACATATGAGAGTCTTTGGAGATACAGTGGTCTATGGGCTCTATGGGAGATACATATGAAGTCTTTGGGAGATACAGTGGTCTATGGGCTCTATGGAGAACATATGAGATCTTTGGAAATACAGTGTCTATGGACTCTATGGGATACATATGAGAGTCCTTTGGAATACAGTGGTCTAGGGCTCTATGGAGATACATATAGAGTCTTTGGGAGATACAGTGTCTATGGGCTTTTATGGGAGATACATATGAGTCTTGGGGATACAGTGGTCTATGGGCTCTATGGAGATACATATGAGAGTCTTTGGGAGATACAGTGGTCTATGGGCTCTAGGGAGATACATATGAGAGTCTTTGGAGATACAGGGTCTAGGGCTCTATGGGAGATACATATGAGAGTCTTTGGAGATACAGTGGTCTATGGCTCTATGGGAGATACATATGAGTCTTTGGGAGATACAGTGGTCTATGGGCTCTATGGGAGATACATATGAGAGTCTTTGGGAGATACAGTGGTCTATGGGCTCTATGGGAGATACATATGGGAATCTATAGGAGATACAGTGGTCTATGGGCACTTACTATACTATAAAAACATGGCTTATCTCCTCACCTGGCCTGTTGTTGAAGTTGAGTTCCTTGGGGGCTATAAAGAGCAGGTTGCGGCAGAAGTAGTGAGGCACCAGGATGTCCCGCGGCGGGAACTCCACCATCTCCTTGATGGGACGACACTTCTCATCTTCACCCAGGGACAACAACATAACAACATAAGGAAGCTACAAGAGGCTGAGGATACTTCCAGGTTGGTCTTTATACACTAAACACTACACACTACTACACCCACCACTGAAGTAATTTCCAAATAAATTTAGTAGAAGTAAGAAGTTGTTGGGTATGAATCTCATGGTTATCAATGACTTTGTACACATAGCCTACTAATGAAATATAAAAGGGAAAGTTTGGTTTTGAATCTCACTAACTCGTACTCTCATAAGAACATAAGAAAATAAGGAAGCTACAAGAGGCCGAGGATACTTCCAGGTTAGTCTTTATACACACCTGTCATTAGGGCCATAATTCCATAGACAATGCTGCTATTCCTATAAGCTACATTTCCCCTTTTTCAACTATCTAAATCCATACAAACTTTTCATAAACTAATCCATATACAAACTAATACATACATACTATACAAACTAATCCATATAAACTATCTAAAACTATTTAAATCAACTATCTTTTCAATCTATCTATCTAAGTTTATCTCTCAATCTGAAACTTTATAACTTACTGAATTTTGATAGCAACTTAGCCAATCAACTATCCATTAAGTCAAGAATCCCTAGTTACCAAAGCAAAATTCATGCATGATATTAACCCGTTGAGACCCAGAACGTAATTTCCATTATAATTTGGCTACCATCAGACAGTTTTTAGTGACTATAAGCAATATTTTATAGATATAACCTGTTTAGTATCCTTGTCGACTAACTAATCTGGTATATTCAGTTACTTTTCGTAATTTTATGGCTAACAACAGACAATTTCATATAGCGAAGGAAAGATCTGGGTGTGAAGGGGTTAATGTATCTGAATTTTTTATATACACTAAAGGATACAATCAAATATTTGTGTATACATATATGACACTACAGTCTGGTGCTTCACAACTTTATACAGATAGGAGAAACATGCCCCGTGGATGTGATTGTAGTGGCAAAAATAACTACATGTGAAAATCATAAAAAATACTACACACTAGCCTTCACTTTAAATGCTAAAATAGTTCGTGAATTATAAAATCGTAATACCGGTCTAGGTGTCAGATATACAAATGTGCAAAAGATCCATTTCATGCCAGGGAAGAAATGCCTCCTGATAGAAAATAAAACTCGGCTCTTTTTATGATGGAAACAGTAGAAAGAGATGAACAAAAACTGAACAAGTGCAAGTGACAACCAGAGAAGGGCCAAAAGGCTAAAAAGTCAGTGAATTTAAAGTCGTAAAGCTGGTCTAGGTGTCAAATATACAATGGGCAAAAGATTAATTTCATGCCAAGGAAGAAATGCCTCCCGTGAGAAAACTGAAAATGTGAAAGTGACAACAAGAACAACAAGAGAAAGGCAATCATGACATAACAGGAGCAAACAAGCTACCGTAGATAACACTTTAGTCGCCAGCTGCAATAATGTTGCCAGCCGCCAAATATTACGAATTATAGCATCACTACTGATTTTTATGTGCCACTGAAGATGATACACAGTAGTTTATATCATGACTGTATAATCTACCCTGTTTCAGTGTTATTTTATGCTTTGTATCTGCAAGTACATACGGTTTCAAATTTCGCAACTAGTTTTATTTTCCGCGTGACGACGACGGCGGGAGGACACTCTAAACATAAATACTAGCTGGCAACCTTAGTGTAGTTCGCCACTCTGGTGATATTTTTGTAATTTGGTCATTTATAGCCATAATATAACATGGATAAAGACACAAAATGACAGACTCTCCAGATAGCCCCTTCTAACTTTCCTGAAATCATGGATGTAGAAATATAAGTGTTAACGCCACCAGACTTCTGTACATTGGAAAAAACGTTGTCCTGGCGACTTTAGTGTTATCTACGGTAGAGTGGAGCAACCCAAGATTAAGACCAAGCAAGCTAGAGTGGAGCAACCCAAGGTCAAGGCACTTACACTCCTTGTCCTCCTCCTCCTCTGTGTCATCTGCTGCAATAAGGTTAGACGAGGTTATGCAAGTAGTCACCACCACCACCCGAGAATGCTTCAAGAAAAAAAAAAAAGGTCTACAGGCGCTATAGGCTCCAACGTATAAAAAAAAAAAAAAAAAAAACAGCCCGCCACAAAGAAGTGTTCCTACTCCAAGGCTTTCTCGGCATTCTCAAGCGGTGGTTCTCAGTACACTGGAGTTATTAGAAGAGCATTTCCCAACCTGGGGGAAATTTCAGGATTCTAAGGGGGTAATTTAACCTGAGGGACATTTAAATGACTAGCTTTTAGTTGACAGAAAAAAAGTCTTAGAATGCAGCTATTGACTTTTCTTCATGAATATAAAGATATAGACTATAGAGGACAGTGTCTATATACTTGTGTTATTAAGCAGGTCAAGGTTGTGTTTTGGCTACTTTTTTCCTTGTCCACATGAAGGGGGAAATCCGGATGGTTGAACTGGTTGTAGGGGAAACAACAGAACAAAGGTTGGGAGCCACTGTATTAGAATGTTACTTGATCTACATCATATTAGTCTAACTTTCATTAGTCTCATAGTGTTATCAGTGTTAGGAATAATGCTGTGGAATGAAGGCAAGTTTGTAGTCATACCACAATTACCACATCCCCCAGCACAAAGCCACCCTTGGCACACACATTCCACAGGCAAGAGAACACCCCACACCATCTTTACTCCCATTAGTACTGAAATGCACTACATGTATACCCATTATCACAATATATACACCTCCTTAGACCCTTTACTTAGGCAGGACACACACCTCAATCCATACACCCACAATGTAAACCCCGGTAAGTTATTGGCGTGACATCAAAAGCCAAGGACAAGAGTTAGGAAATGCTTGAGGCCTACCTGATGACTGTAAATCACTCCATCATACAAGACATTATTATATTAGTTGGTGGTTTAGTTATGAACACGTAACTTCATAAGGCATTCGATTATAACTTCATTCTATTAATTTTACCATGAGCAATCAATAGAACAGGGGAAGAATACCCTATTGATGAGTTATTTAATGAGTAGTCAAGTTGTATGTACAGGTTGAAGTTCCCAAACTCGGCAACACCCAAAACTCGGCTATGGTTCCGGATTTTCCAAAACACGGCAGAACACCCAAAACCCGGCGCGAGTTGCCGGTCGGCCGCTAGGTGCCACACTAGGCCGCTTGTTTTTTCCCGCCGATTTGTTTGTTGTTATTGTTCAGTGGTGTTGTGACTGTAGAGTTGTGTATACTGTTATTTTTGTACTTTACTGTCTGATGGTATTGCTCCCAGTTCACACTACTGGTGAAGTGAAGAAAGAGAACATGTGTACTGTTCTAAGAAATACCTTTTGAGAGTTGATGCTTTTTTCCCCTTAATATATCTACGTTCTAAAAGTCGGAAAATTCCATTACTCGGCTCGGCGCTGGTCCCGAGGTTGCCGAGTTTGGGAACTTCAACCTGTATTAGTAGTGGCCACAGATAAAGTAAGTTAATATATATCATAACATTACAATAGCACAAGACCATTAAGGAAGGAAGTGTAAGGAAGGTAAAGGAAGAGAACCATCTGAGTAGAGGGTAGGAGTAAGGAAGGTAAAGTGAAGTGGGTTGAGGGTGTTAAGGCAAGTAAGTCACCTGGGTAGGGAGTGAGTTAGTGTGTTGGGAAAGGAAGGGAACTATTGGAGTAGAAGGTATGTGTAAGTTAAATGGGTAAAGTAAAGTATCTATATGGTAAGGAAAGTAAAGTTAAGTAGGATGAGTGTGTTATTAATTAAGACAAGTAAGTCACCTGGGTAGGGATGACAAGAGAGAGAGAGAGAGAGTTAGAGAGAGTGTATGAGTGTGTTAAGGCAAGTAAGTCACCTGGGTAGGGATGACAGAGAGAGAGAGAGAGAGAGTTAGAGAGAGTGTGTGAGTGTGTTAAGGCAAATAAGTCACCTGGGTAGGGGTGTAGCTTGACCAGTTCTGAGGTGAGGCAGTATATATATAGCGAGAGAGAGAAAGAAAGAGAGAGAGTTAGAGCAAGAGAGTTAGAGAGTGTGTTAGGGCAAGTAAGTCACCTGGGTAGGGGTGTAGTTGACCAGCTCTGAGGTGAGGCAGTACTTGGGTTGGTCTGCACGGAGGGAGATAGCCGAGAGCTTGAGAGAGGCCGGAGGCACTTTTCTGAGCTGGTTGGGGGTCCCGCTTCAGGTCGGCAGGACTTAACGGTCGGTCGTCGCGTAATTTTCGCCTTACTGCCCCGGGATGCAAACTCTTCTTACTGTTGTGCTTAGGTTGCGATTTAACACGTTCTACTTTCTTCTGCAACTCAAAACTCCTTACTTTTTTTTTCTTGTTTTTTCGTGAGGTTAATACAAGCTTTTTAATCCTTTCTATGTTTCTTCATAAAAAGTCTAACACTTATATTTGTTTTTCTCAGTTTTTCGGTCATGAGGTTAATGGAACAAGCGTTTTTCTAATCCCTTTCTATCGTTTCTATCATAAAAAGGAATACTCAAAACACCCTTACTATTTGTTTTTCTCTGTTTTTCAGTCATGAGGTTAATGGAACAAGCGTTTTTTAATCACTTTCTACTGTTGCTATCATAAAAAGGAATACTCAAAACACCCTTACTATTTGTTTTTCTCTGTTTTTCAGTCATGAGGTTAATGGAACAAGCGTTTTTTAATCTCTTTCTACTGTTGCTATCATAAAAAGGAATACTCAAAACACCCTTACTATTTGTTTTTCTCTGTTTTTCAGTCATGAGGTTAATGGAACAAGCGTTTTTTAATCACTTTCTACTGTTGCTATCATAAAAAGGAATACTCAAAACACCCTTACTATTTGTTTTTCTCTGTTTTTCAGTCATGAGGTTAATGGAACAAGCGTTTTTTAATCACTTTCTACTGTTGCTATCATAAAAAGGAATACTCAAAACACCCTTACTATTTGTTTTTCTCTGTTTTTCGGTCATGAGGTTAATGGAACAAGCGTTTTTTAATCACTTTCTACTGTTTCTATCATAAAAAGGAATACTCAAAACACCCTTACTATTTGTTTTTCTCTGTTTTTCAGTCATGAGGTTAATGGAACAAGCGTTTTTTAATCACTTTCTACTGTTTCTATCATAAAAAGGAATACTCAAAACACCCTTACTATTTGTTTTTCTCTGTTTTTCAGTCATGAGGTTAATGGAACAAGCGTTTTTTAATCACTTTCTACTGTTGCTATCATAAAAAGGAATACTCAAAACACCCTTACTATTTGTTTTTCTCTGTTTTTCAGTCATGAGGTTAATGGAACAAGCGTTTTTTAATCACTTTCTACTGTTTCTATCATAAAAAGGAATACTCAAAACACCCTTACTATTTGTTTTTCTCTGTTTTTCGGTCATGAGGTTAATGGAACAAGCGTTTTTTAATCACTTTCTACTGTTTCTATCATAAAAAGGAATACTCAAAACACCCTTACTATTTGTTTTTCTCTGTTTTTCAGTCATGAGGTTAATGGAACAAGCGTTTTTCTAATCCCTTTCTACTGTTTCTATCATAAAAAGGAATACTCAAAACACCCTTACTATTTGTTTTTCTCAGTTTTTCGGTCATGAGGTTAATGGAACAAGCGTTTTTCTAATCCCTTTCTATCGTTTCTATCATAAAAAGGAATACTCAAAACACCCTTACTATTTGTTTTTCTCTGTTTTTCAGTCATGAGGTTAATGGAACAAGCGTTTTTCTAATCTCTTTCTATCGTTTCCTTCAAATAAAACAGCTTAGTTTTATTGATCTTCTCTCTCTCTCTCAGGGGATGCAAGACTTTCTTACTGTGTGTTATTATTTACTCTCTGTTTTTTCCTATGTGACGTAAATACAACAAGCTTTTTTTTCTTTGTTTTCTGTTTTTTCCTACGTGAGGTTTTTTTAATACAATTTTGATGAATTTTTACTAGAGAATGTGAGAGAAAGAGAAAGAGAGAGAGAGAGAGAGAGAGAGAGAGAGAGAGAGAGAGAGAGAGAGAGAGGAGAGAGAGAGAGAGAGAGAGAGAGAGAGAGAGAGAGAGAGAGAGAGAATTTGAAGTACCAATTACTCCATTTTAACAATACTCACCAGAAACTCTCCTTTTCATAAGAACATAAGAAAATAAGGAAGCTACAAGAGGCCGCGAGACCTACACGTGGTAGTTCCTGTTACTTAACCTACATCCACCTTTCGTCCCCATCCATGAAATTGTCTAGCCTCCTTTTAACCCCTTTACGCCCAGATCTTTCCTTTGCTAAATAAAATTGTATGTTGTCAAGCCATAAAATTATAATAAGTAACTGAATATACCAAATTAACTAGTGGTCAAGGATACTAAATAGGTCATATCTATAAAATCTTGCTTATATTCACAAAAATCGTCTTAAGGTATACCCAAAGTACAATGGAAATTACGTTCTGGGTCTCAAGGGGTTAAGCTCCCTATTGACTCCCCACTAACTACCTGACGACTACCTTTTCCTTTGTGAGGTTAATGCAACAAGTTTAGTAGGGAAGGGAAGGGAAGGGAAGGGAAGGGAAGGGAAGGGATGAGAAGGGAAGGGAAAGGAAGGGAAGGAATGAGAAGGAAGGAAGAGAAGGGAAGGGTAGGGTAGGGTAGGGAAGGGATGGAAAGGGAAGGGAAGGGAAGGGAAGGGAAGGGATTGGAAGGGAAGGGAAGGTAAGGGAAGGGAAGGAAGGTAAGGGAAGGGATGAGAAGGGAAGGGAAGGGAAGGGATGAGAAGGGAAGGGAAGGGAAGGGAAGGGAAGGGAAGGGAAGGGAAGGGAAGGGAAGGGAAGGGAAGGGAAGGGAAGGGAAGGGAAGGGAAGGGAAGGGAAGGGAAGGGGAGGGGAGGGGAGGGGTGGGGAGGGAAGGTTTATTTTCATCTCTTTCTGCTGTTTCCATCATAAAAAACAGCTTACTTTATTTCCCCCCTCTGTCTCATGTTGTTGTGTTTTTTCCTGTAGACCTTCGGGTGAGAATAAAATCATTATTACTATTACCTGCTTGAAGAAGGAGGACACAGTGAGGGTGACGGGCCGGAAAGAGTCGAGGCACGTCCCGAACTCCTCCGGCGACCAGCTGCGCCGTTTCTCGTTGAAGCTGCGGCGTTCCAGGGAGCCCCGCCGCTGTGAGGGAGCCGGAGCCACTCTTCCTCTTCAGCTCATCATAGCTGGACGAACTCTGCTTGCGGTCTGGAGGTGCAAAGACAGCGTGGTAATGCAGATGTATGAACGATAGAAGAGGGATGATAGGAGTACAATGGGATGATAGAATTCTAATGGGACGATAGAAGTACAAGAGGTCATGAGAAGAAATTGAAAAGGACCACACACATAGAGGACATAAAAAAATACAGCTTCCCGTATAGAAGCATAGAAGCCTGGAATAACCTTGATGCAGAAGTGATTAATGCAAGAAGTATTCTGGACTTCAAAGACAAGCTGGATAATAGTAGATTTGGAGACAGGACAGTCACGAGAATAACTCTTTACCTGCATGTTACAACTAGGTCAATACAACTAGGTAAATACACACACACATACATATACACACCTAGACTGTTGGAGCCAGAAGGTTCGCGCTCGGGTGCATTCTCCCGTTCGCTGTGCACGCCATTAAATATGTTCATGAGGTTGATGGCGGTCCAGGCGAGAGGCATGCGGTACTTGCCCAGGCGCTCACAGCAAGCCACCGCCGCGGACTTGAGCTTCTCGCGGTTCTGTTGGGAGGGTGAGAAAAAATTGAAAATAAAGATAAAAGATGAAAATTAGAAGACAAAATGAAAAAAGAGAAATGAGTAGCTATGGATGAGGGAAGATGATGGGTAAAGATGGGTGTGATGCTAAGGGAAGAAGAGGGGTGAGGACGGGAAGAAGAGGGGTGACTATGAAGGGTGAGGGAAGGCTGTGATGAAGGGAGAGAACGAGAGTATGAAAGGCAAAGATGGTATATGAGAGAGAGAGAGGGAAAAAATGAATGGTTGGTAAGAAATGGATGTATAGGAACTGAGAGGAAGATGACACCAGGCAAAGAGATACGAGGTGAAGAAATAATAAACGTCCAAAAAATAGACTTAATTTTCTTTTTCTTTTTTCTTTCGAGAGACGGAGACGGAGACAATAGACACAACACTCACGGCATCATCCTTCATGTAGGGTCCCACCACGTCGCTGATGTCGCCCTGCAGCACCTTCTCCAGGCGCACCACCAGGAACAGGTCGCTGGAGGGGTAGGTGATGTCAAACACACAGGTGCGGCTCAGCGTGGAGATGTCCTGGGGGGGAGGACGGAGGTGAGTGGCGGGAGGGGTGAGGGGTGAGGGAAGGGAGGGAGATGAGTGGCTGAGAAATTGATGGGAGTTGAGTGGCTGGAGATGTGAAAATTGATAGATGAGAAATTTGGAGATGAGAAATTGATGGGAGTTGAGTGGCAGGAGAAATTGATGGGAGGAAAGGAGAGTTGAATGGTGGAAGAAATTGATGGAGTGTAAAGGAGTGACTAAGAAAGGGAATTGATGGACGGGTTGATGGAGGAATTGAGTAGACACACACATATACATACTGTACATATAAAAACACATACTGTACATACAAACTCATACACATACACATACACACACACACACACACTACACACCCACAGGTTGATGGAGGAATTAAGAAGTGACATACATACATACATACATACATACATAGGTACACACACACACACACACCTGATATGGAATGTGTGAGGTCAGCATCCTCTTCAGTGGTTCCGGATTCATGTCAAAACAGAAATTCTCGGAGACCTTTTTCTTGTCCCGCAGGTTGTACAAGGCCATGGTGGCAAAGATGGGCTCAATCTCGAGCTCGAGGCGCAGGTTGATACACTTGACCTGTATGCGGTGGGCCTGGTGGGGCAGCGGGACCTCCGGGTACAGGCGCCGCTCTATCAGGTCCTCCTCGTCCTGGGGCGGGTACAGCACGAACAGCGAATCCTGGGGGGTGGAGGAAAATGAAGGTTTTTTTTTTTTTTTTTGAAGGTGAAGGGTTTTATTATTTTTTTTTGTAGGTGAAGGTTTTTTTTTGGGGGGGGGAAGGTGAAGTATTTTTTTTAGGAAGGCGAAGTAGTTTTTTTTAGGAAGGCAAATTTTTTTTTTTTTTTAGGAATTCCATTCCAATCATTTACCACCCTATTTGTGAACCAGTTTTTCCTTATTTCTTTTTAAAATCTAGGGTTTTTCAGTTTGCATTTCCCCCCTCATACTCACCTGTCTGTTGTCCTGCCGTGCCTGCTGGTTATTGGTGTCCACGGTGTCGAGCGGCACGCGGGTCAGCAGCGCCGGCAACAAGGGGTCGGCCACGGAGTTCCGCAGGTCAAACACCGAGGAGGCCCAGCTGCCTCGAGGGGTGTCCGAGAGGTGCGAGGAGTGGCGGTTTCCCCCGGGGTCGTGCTGTGGGGGTGAGGGACGGTAGAGGTCAGGGGAGGGGGAGGAGTGGCGGCTTCCCCCAGGGTCGTGCTGTTGGCCTGAACGGTTGGCCCTCGCCACCAATCACACACTGTCCTCAATCACTGCCTACAGGCGCTCAAACACCCCATCCTCACCCTATCACCACTGCCATGTCCTCGGTCATCCTCCAGATCCACTTCAAACTCGGGTGGATGTGAGGCGTGGAGTTCTGAGAGGTGCCGCGCCACCACCTGGTTGAGGGCCGGCACCGAGGTGGAGTGGTGGACATACTGGCGGCTGATGTGGAGCCAGTCCCTCGTGTAGCAGCGCACACAGTCTGCCACGTGGGCGTCGTAGCTGTCCCTGCAATGGGTAATATTATTATAACTCATACTTCCCCAGTTAACCCTTGAGACCCAGAACGTTATTTCCATTGTAATTTGGGTACCGTAAGATGATTTTTAGCGAATATAAGCAATATTTTATAGATCTGACCTGTTTTGTATCCTTGTCGACTAACTGATGGTGGTATATTAAGTTACTTTTCGTTACTTTATGGCTCGACAGCAGACAATTTTTTTTATAGCCAAGGAAAGATCTGGGTGTGAAGGAGGTAAGACCTGGAGTGGGACAACCAGCCTGCCACTCACCCTTGCTCGGGCACGATGGGGTGGATGGTGCGGATCTGGCGGGGGATCAGCGACACCACAATGTCGTCGGGCGGGAAGTAGAGGATCTTGCTGTGGGGGTCGCGGTCCGCCTCACACTGGTGCTGGTCCACAAAGTCCTCGTAGTCCACCGGCTCCACATTCTCCTGCAGGGTGTCATTCTGGGGGGTTGCGATGGAGGAAAGAGTGTAAATTTTGACTGTAACAACTGGTTATTAATACAACCTCATAACCCAGCGGTCGGCAACTTGCGGCTCCTGCCACCTACTACTTAAAGATTTCCAAATTTTGTTAAAAAAAAAAAAAAAAAAAAAATACCGACATAGTTAGCCGCAGTACAATAGTGTATGTGACCCAGGTCCTGGCTCTCTAGGAAAATATGGGGATGAATTCTTGTACTTATTATTATTATTATTATTATTATTATTATTATTATTATCGTTATTATTAAAGTGTATTTGATTATCTTGTCTGTGGGTATATTTAACTCCCATATGGTATTATGAAGGAGGAATATTTTATTGCTTCGTAATTTCCATTCATAATTTACACTGTGGCTCCATCAGCACTGCTTTTCTGCCAAGTTTGAAGAAACTGGCTCTTCTCGAATTCTGGGTTGCCGACCTCTGCCCTAACCTAACCCCCCCCCACCCCTCTATGTGTCCCCGATGTAATTACTACTCAAAACAACAAGTCAATCCATTCTCCCTCCCACACCTCTACAACTCCCACCAGGCTCCTCTATTCTCCCTCCCACACCTCTACAACCATCACCAGGCTCCCTCCCGCACAGCCTCCCATGGGGCTCACCACTCACCAGACTCACGGCGGAGAGGGTGGACACACTGGTGGAGCGCGACGGATCCTTGCCCGTAGTGTTCGAACTGACCGTCCGCCGTACATCAGCTGCATGGTGTCTGCAGGGATCAGGGACACACAACACACTCTTATCACATGTACAAAACACACACACACACACATACACACACAACACAAGAGTCATAACCTTTACTGCTGTGTGAGAGATAAAAAGATAAAAAAATTACTAACCTAACCTCACTATAACCCAACCTAACCTTACCAATAACCTCCTAGCGAGACCTAAGGACGAGAAAGAACTAGAATTTTATCAGGTTACGTTGGGTTAAGTTAGGTTATATTTAGTGGTTAGTGGGATTAGCAGTGATATCAGCAAGTTTGCTGATGATACTAAGGTAGGTAGGTTATTGGATCACAGTGTAATGTAAACATATTGCAGGGAGACTTAGATAAACTTAACGAGTGGATAGTCAGATGGCAGATGGAATTTAATATTGATAAGTGCAGCGTTATGAATGTTGGTAGAAAAAACCCTGGTAATAGATACACCATACGCAATGTATCGCTGAAAAGATCAGATGGTGAAAAAGATCTTGGAGTAAGGGTGAGCCCAGACCTCCGACCTAGGAAACAATGTATTGAGGCTAGAAATAGAGCTAATAGAGTGTCAGGATTCATTACCAGAAGTGTTAAAAGTAGAAGTGCGGAAGTTATTCTAAAGCCTTATCTGGCTCTAGTCAGGCCTCACCTAGACTATGCGGTTCAGTTTTGGTCTCCATATTACAGGATGGATATAGACTTGTTAGAATCAGTGCAGAGAAGGATGACCAAAATTATTCAAGGGATGCGTAACTTTAGTTATGAGAAGAGATTGAAGTTATTAAAATTACACTCACTCGAGACGCAGAGTAAAGGGTGATCTGATAGAAGTTTTTAAGTGGATAAAGGGATTTAATAAAGGAGAGGTAGGAAAAGTTCTTACAGCTATAACCAGGGTAAAACAAGAAGTAACGGATTCAAGCTGGAAAAGCGTAATTAAAAAAAAGAAATAGGGAAAAACTGGTTCACAAATAGGGTGGTAAATGTTTGAAACCGTATATACTTGCAGATACAAAGCATAAAACAACGCCGGAACAGGTTAGATTATACAGTCATGATATAAACTACTGTGTATCATCTTCAGTGGCACATGAAAATCAGTAGTGATGCTATAATTCATAATATATGGCGGCTGGCGACATTAGGGCAGGTGGCGACTAAAGTGTTATCTACGGTACGTAGTCTACTACTTCATTCTACCATAGTTTATATGGTACAATATTATTAATACTTCCATACTCTCTTAGCCCCCCTTCCCCCCCCCCCCCTTGTTTTTTGCACTATGCCTCGCCCCCTTATGAAAAACAGGGTGATTTAGACCAAGAAGTTATTAGTGAGGACACAAACACATCAAAATCTATTAGAATATAAATAAAAGGCTTCTTTTTATAATAGCGGAAAGTTTTGAACCCAGAAATACCCCATTTTTACCCATTTAGCGTGCATATATTGCCTCTGCTTGGGTGTTATATCATGCAATACAGCCCCACACCCTTTCTTACCCCTTACATAGCCTTGAATATTGCAAGGGAACCCGTAAATTGAGGTAAAAAGCAGAAGAAAATAAGATAAGTGAAGCCAGAAATACCCCATTTTTACCCATTTAGCGTGCATATATTGCCTCTGCTTGGGTGTTATATCATGCAATACAGCCCCACACCCTTTCTTACCCCTTACATAGCCTTGAATATTGCAAGGGAACCCCTAAATTAAGGTAAAAAGCAGAAGAAAATAAGATAAGTGAAGCCAGAAATACCCCATTTTTACTCATTTAGCGTGCATACATTGCCTTTGCTTGGGTATTATATCATGTAATACAGCCCCACACCCTTTCTTACCCCTTACATAGCCTTGAATATTGCAAGGGAACCCGTAAATTGAGGTAAAAAGCATAAGAAAATAGGAGAAATAAGATAAGTGAAGCCAGAAATAACCAGTTTTTACCTATTTATCGTGCATATACATGTACTGTCTTTGTCAATGGGTAATATCATGCAATACAGCCCCATAGCCTTTCTTACTCCTTACATAGCCTTGAATATTGCACAGGGAGGCGTAAATTGAGGTATAAATGTAAGAATAAGAATAAATTTCCAATATGGCCGCTGTGACGTCATCAAGAGCTAAATTTTGAGCTCCTCTTGATCTTGACATCCAACTCGAGATCACAACTATTCCCTTCATAATTAAAAACATCAAATAATGAATAAATCAACACGAATAAAGTAAAATAATGATAAATAGGACTCAATAGGCCTAAAAAAACAATGAAATAACGAAGAAATAATTATATATCCCGTATCAAAAGATGGCTGAAAAACCCCCAAATGTACCATTACAAAAATCGACTTTTTACCCAAGGCTCAATAATTCGTGAAAAAATATGGGCAAATACTATAGGATGTGTGTATCTTATAAACAGTAACAGATCCTCGTTTAGTGTTGATACCACAGAGTAAAACATCTTTTGTTTTTTCGATAATTTGACCCTTTTAACCACTGAGTCAGATGTATTCCTTCATTAAATACGTGAAAAATACGTCACATAGGCACACACAAACACACTGCGACTGTAGGCACAGCTAATCACACACAAATAACCTCACCGCTCATTTAGTAGGAAGAAGAAGATTGACGTTAAAATGTAAACAAAACCCCCCTAAAATAAATAAACAAAATACAGCCACCAGGCGCGTGATTAATGCATAAAACGATGCGGAAATATTGAAATATATTAAAACACACAAAAATCCCCCTATATTTAGTGTAAAAAAAGAATTATCAACAAAATATCGCTAAAATCAACGGTGTTACTAACTGATTGAGTCATGTTTCTTTTACGTAGGCCTTAAAACACGGACATTTATTATGGAAAGTCATACGAGGAGCTGGGCTTTCCAACAATGCTATTCAATCTAAAATCTGTCCACGAATAAAAAAGTGGATATTAGTTTTGAAATGCGTAATTGGCACCTCGTAAAATGGCGGCAAGCCCAGGAGCCAATCAGAGGCCTCGCTACATTGACAGCGAATCATAGGCCTGGCTACATCTCCCAGCCAATCAGCGTTCAGGAACCAGCTGGGCGCCGGGCGGCCATGTTTGTTGTTTATCCAAGAAGATATATAGACTTATTTAATGGGACATAAGGTGAAATTTACCCTTAAATACCTTATTTATGGCATATTAGGGACAATAGGAGTATTGTTATTGATAAATATAGGGTGGACGATAATACATTGCCGCCATATTAGCCTTTCAGCGTAATATTCTCCCTGAAATATATGACAGCATAGTTTGATGCCGGTAAATGGAATATTTTGACGTGTTTTCGCTAAAGAGACGTACCCACTAAGTAACCCAGGGTATACCTTGATGCGCTGATCCTAGGTTCGAGTCCTGCGTGCCCGAGATTAGCTTCTATGGACCACTGTATCCCGCGGCGGTACGGGGCTGACGCCGTTATAGTGGACGAGAACTGCGCGTTCGTTCTTTAGGTCAGGCACACACACTGGGGGGCTAACACTACACTCGCTTTACCACATACACCACACCTGTCTTTTTTGTATACACCTGCACGCATACGCCACATACACTCGCAAGCACACGCAACACACACACACACCTGCACGCATACGCAACACACACACACACACACAAATTGGGTTCTCCGCTCCAAAAGTAGTGTATTCCTCGTACTATATGGCGCTTGGCGACTAGTGTTATTGATGGTGGGTGGGTGGGGTGTGTACCGACTGCCTGTATTACCAGTGTGCCTTATGACATCACGGCTTCTGTTGTGCTGAGTAGCCCTCTAGGGTCCTCAAAGAGTGAGTTCAGAGATATAGGGACTCCTAACACAGTAACAAGGGAAGTAATACGTACTTTGACAGCTTCTGGGCGAAGGCTCTTTGGCCTGACGCCATCTTTGTTTACACTGTCACGAACACAGTGGTGCCAACCCAAACACTCATTTGCGCTCCAATAGCCCTACAAAAACCATGAATTAAAAGTCACTACCGCAGATAACACTAAAGTCGCCAGGACAACGTTTTTTTTATTTCTTTTATTTACAGACGTGTGGTGGCGTTAATACTTACATTTCTACATCCATGATTTCAGGAAAGTTACCGTAGAAGAGGCTTATCTACCGGTAGAGTGTCTGTGTCATTTTGTGTCTTTATCTGTGTCATAGTATGGCTGTAAATGAACAAATTACCAAAATATAACCGAGTGGGGACGTTGGTAACGGAGCTACACTAAGGTCGCCAGCTACTGTTTTATGTTCTGTGTGTCCTCCCGCCGTCGTCGTCGCCCGAAAAAAATAACTAGTGAAATTTGAAACCGGATATACTTGCAGATACAAAGCATAAAACAACGCTGAAACAGGGTAGATTATACAGTCATGATATAAACTACTAACTAGCTGTGTATCATCTTCAGTGGCACATACAAATCAGTAGTGATGCTATAATGCGTAATATATGGCGGCTGGCGACATCACTGCAGGTGGCGACTTTAGTGTTATCTACGGTAGTCCTTGAGCCTGTGGTGGATAACAGCCCGCTACCCCGGGACACAGGCCTAGTGTGACATCTGGGTTACCACAGTTACCTTCCCCAGGTACTCATTTATCGACCAACCCCGAAAGGAAGGATGAACAGCTGTTCGGGCTGGCCGCCGACTGCCCTGGCCTGGATTCGAACCCGGGCCCGCAGATTCGCAGCTCGTCGCGCAAGCCACTACACCACGGAGGCGTTTAGTCTTTTTTTTATTATGGTCAAAATGCAGTAAGGAAGCCACGCCCGCTGCCTCTCCTATTCTACTGGGCAGCTGATTGGTGCATTCCTCTTGTCATCACTACTTATCACAATATCTTCACTACTTAACAGCGCCGTGACCACTGGACAGAGCAATCTTCACTACAAAGGAATTTTTGATTTTGTCATCCTCTGTAGTGAAGATTGCTCAGTCCAGTGGTCACGGCGGGGAAGCAGGGGGCGTGGCTTCCTTAGTGCATTTTGACCATAATAAAAAAAATAGACTATAGTGATATGTTGTATACAATAGTCTTTCCATTTTATCAAGTCACTTGTGGAAATTATCAACCAACCACCCTCTCCATTATTAGTAGAGTGGTAGTTTTGTCTCCCACACTTGTGAGGGAGGTAGTGTTCGCTCACCATAGGGGGAGAGTAGGAATGTATAGACATATATATAATTATAATGGTAATGGGTAGACCATGCTAGCGACTAAAGGACTTGAACATTGGAAAGACTATACGGAAGGCTGACATTTGTACCTTATGATTGTTTGTTTTTGTAGGGGAGAGCGGGGCAGGTTGCATCGAGGTGTTGCATTCCTCTGAACTCGCATGTATTTCTTATTATTATTATTGTTGTAGTGTAGTATGTATTTATAGTAGTAGTATTAAGACGATGTACGTGTAATAACATGCGAGTTAGAGGCAATGATGCAACCTACCCTCGATGCAACCTGCCCCGCTCTCCCCTACCAAATGCAAGGTAAGGACAAATTGTGGTATTTCAATATTTTACTGCCTGCGCATCACCAAGCCATGGGACACAGACCACGTACAGTCTGCCTTTCATAAGTTGCCTCAGTTAAGCGTGCAGACATGCCTTTGCAGTCCCCATATCTTATTAACCCCTTGAGGCCCAGAACGTAATTTCCATTGTACTTTGGGTACCATTAGTAGACGATTTTAAGTAATATGTATAAGTAATATTCTATAGATATGACTTGTTTACTATCCTTGTCCACTAACTAATTTGGTATATTAAACTACTTTTTGTACTTTATATGGCTAACAACAGACGATTTTTTTTATGAAAGGAAAGATCTGTACTGGGCATGAAGGGGTTAGGTAAGGTGTTCCTATAATAATAATAATAATAATAATAATAATAATAATAATAATAATAATAATAATAATAATAATAATAATAATAATGATTTTATTATTATAATGGGAGGTAGCTGTTTCATAATTCTGATTTGGAGTAAGTAAGGTGTTCCTATAATAATAATAATAATAATAATAATAATAATAATAATAATAATAATGATTTTATTATTATAATGAGAGGTAGCTGTTTCATAATTCTGATTTGGAGTAAGTAAACAGGTAGCAAGTAAACAGGTAAACAATAAACACACTAAATTATAAGAAAATAAGATGTACAGCTCAGCCTATCTGGGTAGATCATCACTGCTTCCTATCTTCCCTGGTGCAGCCGCTGTCATGTCATTCCCACAGACAAATTACACCTTAATAAAAAGGACTCTCTCTAATGTTCAAAAAGACACTTCTTTTGCTCTTGATATGACTGATATTACCACATGGCGTAGCTTAAGGAGGAGCACATGGGACCTCATTCTTAGACAGGTGGCCATAATCCATAGCTTAGAGCCTTAGACAAAGATAAACACTTTGGTGCAATCCTTGTGTGTGTGTGTGTGTGTGTATGTGTCTGTGTCTGTGTCTGTGTCTGTGTCTGTGTCTGTGTCTGTGTCTGTGTGTGTCTGTGTGTGTGTGTGTGTGACCTGGGAGCAGCAGATGACGTCACAGTTTTGTACCACAGGAACTACCTCGTGTAGGTCTCACAGCCTCTTGTAGCTTCCTTATGTTCTTATGTATGTTCACTTCCTCATCCCAAGAAGGCGTGGTAGTCATCCCTGTGGTAGCCCAGGTCACCAAGGAGACTGAAAAACAAACATTCCTTGTGAGCAGTGGGATGCAAAGATACACGGGAGACGGCACAGCTTGCACACCCTCACCCATAACAACATAAGAAACATAAGGAAGCTACAAGAGGCTGGGAGACCTACACGTGGTAGTTCCTGATACTTAACTCTACCTATATCCACCTCTCTTCCCCATCCATGAATTTATCCAGACTCCTTTTAAAGACCCCAATAGACTCCGCATTGACCACCTGACGACTGAGTCCATTCCAATCATTCACCAAACTGCCAACTGAGCCTAAGGGATCACTGGTGTACAAACAGATTGTCAACCTTTCCGTGTGCTCTCTGCCAGCTTCAGCCTCAACAGATAAGAACATAAGAAGACCATAAGGAAATAAGGAAGCTACAAGAGGCCGTGAGACCTACACGAGGTAGTTCCTGTTATACACTACCTACATCCACCTTTCATCCCCATCCATGAATTTATCTAGCCTCCCTTGAAAGCTCTCTAATGACTCCGCACTAACTACCTGTCTACTGAGTCCATTCCAATCATATACCACCCTATTTGTGAGCCAGTTTTTCCCTATTTCTTTTTTAAATTACGCTTTTCCAGCTTGAACCCGTTACTTCTTGTTCTACCCTGATTAATAGCCATAAGAACTTTTCCTACATCACCTTTATTGTATCCCTTTATCCACTTATAAACTTCTATCAGATCGCCCCTTACTCTACGCCTCTCGAGTGAGTGTGAATTTAAGACAGACGGGCTCCACTGTGTCTTACCTGACGCCCAGTTTGCTGAATGCTGTTGGGCCGCACAAGCAGAGGTAGGTTGTCCTTTCCGCGTTTCTTTCTGGCAACAGTTTCTGCAGCAAGGTTTTGTCTATCCTGCCCCTCAGGCCAGTCCAGGAAGTGCTGCCCTCAGACAACACATGGGTGGCCTGGGGGGGAAAGGTCAAAATGAAAGGCTGTTACTGTCAAGATTTCTTTAACCCCTTGAGACCCAGAACGTAATTTCCATTGTAATTTGGCTACTATTAGACGTTTTTAGTGAATATAAGCAATATTTTATAGATATGACTTGTTTAGTATCCTTGTCCACTAACTAATTTGGTATATTAAGTTACTTTTCGTAATTTTATGGCTAACAACGGACAATTTTTTATAGCCAAGGAAAGATCTGGGCGTGAAGGGGTTAATGTAAAAAATGAAAGGGTGTTACTGTCAAGATTTCTTTAATGTCAAAATAAAAGACTGTTTCAAAACAAAAGAACTTTCCATCCATTACCTTTAACAGGCCATCGCTCTCTTCCATGAGGCTTTCAAACTCCTGCTTCCAAGGTATGTCACTTTCTGTTTTGTTGAAAAGAATAAGGTGAACATTCCTGAAAATAAGAACAAAAGAACATAAGAAAATAAGGAAGCTACAAGAGGCCGCGAGACCTACACGTGGTAGTTCCTGTTACTAACACTACCTACATCCACCTTTCATCCCCATCCATGAAATTATCCAGCCTCCTTTTAAAGCTCCCTATTGACTCCTTATTGAGTCCATTCCAATCATTTACCACTCTATTTGTGAACCAGTTTCTCCATATTTCTTTTTTAAATCTACGCTTTTCCAGCTTGAGTCCATTACTTCTTGTTCTACCCTAGTTAATAGCCGTAAGAACTTTTCCTACCTGTCCTTTATTAAATCCCTTTATCCACTTAAAAACTTCTATCAGATCGCCCCTTACTCTGTGTCTCTCGAGTGATTCCCGAGTTATTCCCTATTTCCTTTTAGCATGTAGCAGAGGACTCACAATTTATTTCTAATGGCCGGGAACATGAGTTTGACCATGGGGGTGATGCCTGTGCCCGCTGCTAGGAGGACCAGGTGCGAGGCAGTGGTGGTGGCTCGCGTCAGCTGGGCCTGCGAGAAGGTCCCCTCCGGCAGGCTGACCTCCAGGGTGGCGCTGGTAGGCAGGGCGTCGAGGATGGGCGTCAGGGCTCCTTCACTGTATACCTGTAAACCATAAGGTGAAATACACATCAACAACTTTATAAGAACATAAGAACATAAGAAAATAAGGAAGCTACAAGAGGCTGCGAGACCTACACGTGGAAGTTCCTGGTACTTAATATTATACTACTTAATAACACCTGTAGGCCATAAGGGAAAATGCACATCTATACATCATCATCATCATCATCTTTCTGTTTAAGTTCATTCCCTAATGTCTATATATTTTGTTGTTGTTGTTTTCCCTGTATGCCTTCGGGTGAGAATAAAATGATTACTATAAAAATTTAACTGGTATCTGTTTTCATATCTCATCTTATGCTTGAGGGAGGCTAGGAACAAGAAAGACAATGATGGAACCTGCCTTAATTAAGAATAATAATTAAATTAACCCCAGGTACCCATTTATCAATCCCAAAAGGAAGGAAGAACAGCTGGGTTGGCTGGTCGCCGGCTTGCCCTGACTCGGATTCGAACCAGGGCCCGCAGATTCGTAGCCAGGCACGCTAGCCACTGCACCACAGAGGCGACCTTTACCTACCTTAATAAAGAGGTGGATGTGTGTGCCCGGCTGCTCCTGTGCGGCGAGGGCGAGCGATGAGGCCACGGGAGTGTAGGGCTTCACCACGTCTGGCCAGCAGAGGGAAGAGGAAGGTGATGAGTCAAGGGAGGCTTACATGGGGCGTCTTTACTTTAACCCCTTGAGGCCCAGAACGTAATTTCCATTGTACTTTGGGTACCATTAGACACTTTTTAGAGAATATAAGCAATATTTTATAGATATGACCTGTTTCGTATCCTTGTCGACTAACTAATTTGGTATATTTAGTTACTTTTCGTAATTTTATGGCTTGAAAACATACAATTTTTTATAGCAAGGGAAAGATCTGGGCGTGAAGGGTTTAATTTAAAGTAATCGTCCAGACCCATTTTTTCTTTGCACAAGTAGATATGGAGATGGGACCTACAAAACACCTAGGTCAATACACACCTTGACTAGGGCTCCTGAGGTACACGTGATAGCCAACAGGCACTGGCAGGTGGGCGTGGTCGGGCGCCTGCAGCACCAACAGGCAGGTGTTGTGAGTGACGGCTTCTCGGCGCACCAAACTGCACTCCACATACTCAATCTAGAGTGGGTAGAACATAAGAACATAAAGTAGCTACAAGAGGAATTCTGAGGATATAAGAGGAGGAATTCGAACTGGCCTGAAACATGTCGAATTATCCGAAGTTTGAATTATACGGGTTCAATTTAGAGAGGGTTTACTGTATACTAAGAGATGAGAGAGAGGGTTATGTTGTATACAGAGACAGGGAGAGATGGCAGCCTCACCTCCCTATCCTTGGCCTTGAGATGCACGCCATGGCCCGCCAGTGTCTTGCCCACCCTGCTCCACCGCACTCCACTCTCACTCTTCTGCAGCAGCACGTCCACCTTCCCTGCACTGCCACTGATCCGCACCTCAAACTCCTGGGCCACGGGTTTGTCCAGCTCCAGGTGCACCACATACACCATGTCCTGGATGTAACACACCACCCTCACCACCTGCAAACACACACATTACTCAGACATTTCCTCTATACACAGACGGTTCCACCACAACAATACTAACAAAGCTAATACAAATACTATACTACCTACTACTAACTAACAAATACTAAAAAAGCAAAGATGAGGTATAAACAAACAACACCCAGAGAATTGATGCCCTGTACATATGAACATAAGAACATAAGGAAGCTACAAGAGGCTGGGAGACCTACACGTGGTAGTTCCTGTTACTTAACACTACCTACATCCACCTTTCATCCCCATCCATGAATTTATCCAGCCTTCTTTTAAAGCTTCCTAATGACTCCGCACTAACTACCTGTACATTCCAATCATTTACCACCCTATTTGTGAACCAGTTTTTCCCTATTTCTTTTTTAAATCTATGCTTTTCCAGATCCCTTTTATATCTATAAAACATTGCTTATATTCACTAAAAATCGCCTTATGGTTGTCAAATTACAATGGAAATTACATTCTGAGTGTGAAGGGGTAAATGTGTGTTGCCGCAGCACTCATAAGAACATAGAAACATAAGAAAATAAGGAAGCTACAAGAGGCTGGGAGACCTACACGTGGTAGTTCCTGTTACTTAATACTACCTACATCCACCTTTCATCCCCATCCATGAAATCTAGCCTCCTTTTAAACTCCCTAAACATACAACAATAATAAAAATGGTGACGTTTGGAGTAGCTTTCGTACAAATGGCTTCTGTCCGTTCTGTCCACACACACGGCATATTGCTTATAAAACAATCAAAATTATTCACAAACCTAAATATTTTTGCATGATTTCCGAATACAGCGTTACGACCGGATTCCAATTTTACGCAGAGAGTTCACTCACTCATTGCACTCACCGCCTCCTCCTTGAGCACCACCACACGCTGTCTGGTGATGTGCTTCCAGTGGGTGTACACGGCCAGGTTAATCACGGTGTTGGTCTGGAACCAGTCATACTTGGGGTTGGGCAGGGGGGACGGGGTGAGGGGGGAGGCCTGCGAGGACTTGACACTAGGCACTGTTGGGACGCCTGTATTTGGCACCGACAGGGAGTTTTTCTGTTCTGTGGCATCTGGAGAGGAGTACATAATAACATAAGAAAATAAGGAAGCTACAAGAGGCCGCAAGACCTACACGTGATAGTTCCTGTTACTTAACACTACCTACATCCACCTTTCATCCCCATCCATGAATTTATCTAGCCTCCCTTTAAAGCTCTCTAATGACTCCGCACTAACTACCTGTACATTCCAATCATTTACCACCCTATTTGTGAACAGTTTTTCCCTATTTCTTTTTTAAATCTATGCTTTTCCAGCTTGAATCCTCATGTAGATGTAAATGACACTCATGTAGACAACTGAAGGTGAAGCTTGTGTGCGTGTGTTTGTGTGTGTGTGTGTAGGGCAGGGACTTACTAGCTGTCTTGTTAGAGTTGCGACCTAGAGGGAGGAAGGAGGGCTTGAGGAAGAAAGGCCGGCCCTCCACCAGCCGCCCCACCAGACACTTCTGCAGCATGCCCTCAAAGTTGACCCATTTATGCACCTGAAACAAACATAGGGAGTTTTAACACCTTCACGCCCAGATCTTTCCTTTGCTATAAAAAAAATTGTATGTTGTCAAGCCATAAAATTACAAAAAGTAACTAAATAAACCAAATTAGCTATAGTGGACAAGAATACTAAACAGGTCATATCTATAAAACATCGCTTATATTCACTAACAATCATCTAATGGCACCCAAATTACAATGGAAATTACGTTCTGGGTCTCAAAGGGTTAATTAAAAGGATGCTGGATAATTTCATGGATGGGGATGAAAGGTGGATGTAGGTAGTAAGTAACAGGAACTACCGATGATGACGATGATGATGATACCCACTTCATTAAAGAGGTCTGTAGCGTCCTTCCCAGCACCGCGCATCAGCTCCTCCTCCCCGCCAGGATGGAACTCCAGGTAGGGCGTCACGTTGTAGACCTTGCCTGCCAGGGTACACAGGCAGGGGGTTAGGGATTACAAGCTTAAGAAGTATTAGAAGGATTACAAGCTTAAGAAGTATTAGAAGGATTACAAGCTTAAGAAGTATTAGAAGGATTACAAGCTTAAGAAGTATTAGAAGGATTACAAGCTGAAGAAGTATTAGAAGGATTACAAGCTGAAGAAGTATTAGAAGGATTACAAGCTGAAGAAGTATTAGAAGGATTACAAGCTGAAGAAGTATTAGAAGGATTACAAGCTGAAGAAGTATTAGAAGGATTACAAGCTTAAGAAGTATTAGAAGGATTACAAGCTTAAGAAGTATTAGAAGGATTACAAGCTGAAGAAGTATTAGAAGGATTACAAGCTTAAGAAGTATTAGAAGGATTACAAGCTGAAGAAGTATTAGAAGGATTACAAGCTGAAGAAGTATAAGAAGGATTACAAGCTTAAGAAGTATTAGAAGGATTACAAGCTTAAGAAGTATTAGAAGGATTACAAGCTTAAGAAGTATTAGAAGGATTACAAGCTGAAGAAGTATTAGAAGGATTACAAGCTTAAGAAGTATTAGAAGGATTACAAGCTGAAGAAGTATTACAAGGATTACAAGCTGAAGAAGTATTAGAAGGATTACAAGCTTAAGAAGTATTAGAAGGATACAAGCTGAAGAAGTATTCAGGATTACAAGCTGAAGAAGTATTAGAAGGATTACAAGCTTAAGAAGTATTAGAAGGATTACAAGCTGAAGAAGTATTACAAGGATTACAAGCTGAAGAAGTATTAGAAGGATTACAAGCTTAAGAAGTATTAGAAGGATTACAAGCTTAAGAAGTATTAGAAGGATTACAAGCTTAAGAAGTATTAGAAGGATTACAAGCTTAAGAAGTATTAGAAGGATTACAAGCTGAAGAAGGATTACAAGCTGAAGAAGTATTAGAAGGATTACAAGCTGAAGAAGTACTATGAAGATTACGAGCTGAAGAACTGAAGAAGTATTATGGATTACAAGCCTTCTCTGTGTGATGGTGGGATGACTGTTCTCTTTTATAGACACAGAATGATCCCACCGCTGCCACCAAACTAAATTTATGAAGAAGTATTATGAAGATTACGAGCTGAAGAAGTATTAGGGAGATTAGAAGCTGAAGAAGTATTATGGATTACAAGCCTTCTCTGTGTGATGGTGGGATGACTGTTCTCTTTTATAGACACAGAATGATCCCACCGCTGCCACCAAACTTGAATTTGACAAAAAATAATTAGACGCAAATCCTTTTTTTTTTTTTGTGTGTGATTTGTGACAAAAATAATTGAAAAACAAATTGAACCTAACCGAACCTAACTGAACCTAATCTAACCTTTACCTAACTTTATATATAAAAAAGAAAGTTATTTGCGACAGAAACGGTTAGCAGATTCATTCAAAACACTAAATAACTCACCAGAAAAAAATTGTTTCGTCCACCAAAGTTAATTCGACGTCAAACTGGAATGTGACCTGTGCCTGACCTAATGACGACCTTTCCGTGACCTTCCTCAATCTGATGACCTTGACTCTCTCTCTCCTCTCTCTCTCGTTCTCTCTCTCTCTCTTATGACCCTGCCACTGACCTTTGAGCGCCATCCACGCGTCCTTCCTTTTGCTGTGTTTGGCAAGCTCCTGGGGCGTGACATCAAGCAGTGAGCCTCCTTTGGTGCCAGTGAGGTCAACGCCAGAGTGACCCAGCTTGACCCAGTCCATAAGGCTGCGGCCTGGCTTGAGGGCTGTCTTGTTCCGCGGGTTGCCTGAAGGTCAAGGGAACAATGAGTGACCTGAACACCTCTTGCTTATGGATCTATTCAACACGTTTCGTTATTCAACACTCACTCATAATAAAATAAACATCATCTATATTTCCATCAACCCATTAACATCCACTCATAATAAAATAAACATCATCTATATTTCCATCAACTCATTAACATCATCAACACTAACCCCTTCACGCCCAGATCTTTCCTTGCTATATATAAAAATCGTATATTGTTAGCCATAAAATTACGAAAAGTAACTGAATATGTATACCAAATAAGTTAGTTGGCAAGGATACTAAACAGGTCATATCTATAAAATATTGCTTATATTCACTACAAATCGTCTAATAGTAGCCAAATTACAATGGAAATTACGTTCTGGGTCTCAAGGGGTTAATGAAAGGCAACACGGGGCCACGTGGCGGACTGAGGGTACAGCGCTGATCCCTCCTCCGCCTGCCAGATATAAACACGAGGCCTAGAATAAGCTGCTGAAACATTAATTAACATTATCGTTACAAAAGTGCAATGTCTACATACTTGTGCTTGTCTTCATCTGAAAGGATTGAAGTAGGTAATGCTAAAGGAACCACTGTACTGTTATCATTAACCTCCAGATTGATAATAAAAATAATAACCTACAGGCTTCAATGTAAGAAAGGAAATTCACTACAAGATCAAATTCCAAATTCCAGGATGAGAAAGTTGTCAGTTATCCTGCGCCCCTGTTGGCACGGCAGACTGTTGCGTCCGTGGCCCGTGGTCTCACCTTTGGGGCCCTTCGCCTTTGCGGGGGCGGGGGTACGGGGGGAGGCCGAGGCTGGCTGGACGGCTATGGTGGTGCCAGTGTCCCCGGAGCACCCTAGAGTGGACCCCATGGCTGGCTAGGGGCTGCAGCGGCGTGCCAGGCTACACCATTACCTGCTCCCTCTTCAGGAACTACCATGCATAGGTTTCATGGCCTCTTGTTTTCTTACGTTCTCTCTCTACAGGAACTACCACGTGTAGGTTTTACGGCCTCTTGTAGCTTCCTTATGTTCTTATGTTCTTATGTTCAGTGTCCTCCCATGCACTTGTCCCGCCAGCACAGAGCACACACCGCCTTGGGGGACGCCTTGCCGCCGGTTGTCCCCCCTCTGGCCCTGCTAACAAGGGGCCTCGGACACTACCTACACACGCTGTTCCTCCGACACCCGCACTCCACACCACAAACAGATGCGCATTGCTCACATTATGCTGCACACTTTACCACGCGTTGAAAAGCTTTCCATATATATTTGTCTACATAATATTACCTGCGTACAAGAACACAGATATCAGTCCACTGGGTAAGTCAGCCACCCTTCTCCCTTCCTCCTCCCCATCTGACAGTCTGTATCATAGGATATCGTCCGTGGATAACTGTCTTGATGGGGGAGACTATATAGTTTTTAGTGGGGGAGACTATATAGTTTTAGTGTTCAGGTAGTGTCGTCAGCGATGCGTCAAACCATAGCCTACAAATGATCGATATTGGTTGCTATTACAGTCACGCTGGGGAGACTATAGAGTTTTAACTATAGAGTTTTTAGAGTGCAGAAGAGACTGGCGAGTAAATGTGTCGTCAGGGAGGCGTCAAACCACACACACGGGCGCAACTTTTTCTAATAACAATCCCAGCTGAGTTACAATCAATCAATCAATGTATAAATAAAAATTATTAGAACAATAAGAGTAATAGTACAAATAATAAAGCATTAAATCTACTGAGTTAGTTAAACGCGGCAAGGCGTCACCGCAGAGTTTTCCCCGCCATACCCGCTTCCCTGCACCGACCTTCTCAGCCATCACTACGTGTTTGCAGAGAGCGGCCGATGGTCAGCTATAATATATAATCCTGTATATATGTTACCCTGTTATAATCCTGTCCTGAGTGTTGTAGTGGCTCTCAAGTCTCAACACACACACGTACACACACACACACACCGTAGGGTACTCCGTAGTGTAGGGGAAGCACGCTCGGCTCACAACCGAGAAGTCCCGGGTTCGATCCCCGGGCGGAGCGGAAACAGATGGGCTGTTTCCTTAAAACCCGAGCCCCTGTCCACCCAGCAGTGAATGGGTACCGGGTGTTAGCCGGGGGTTTGTGACCCGCCTCCCGGGGTGATGGTTTCGGCCAACACTAGAAAGACTAAGGATGAATGATAAGAATGTTGATATGGAGACGGGGCCATACGAGCGTTGCTCAGGCCCTGTAAAATACAACTAGATGAATACAACTAGATGAATACACACACACACGGGCAGGCTACAGGGTGTGGTAGTAGTACGTGCGTGCGTGCGTGCGTCTCAGTTTACCCCGGCAACCACATGTATCGATAAAACCACGGGAAGGAGTAGTCAAACAGCTCAACAGGTCTCCTCTCTCTCTCTCTCTACAGGAACTAACACGTGTAGGTCTCGCGGCCTCTTGTATAATAGCTTCTCTCTCTCTCTCTTTCTCAAGGGAGTTTCATGTGGGCGTATTTCTAGTTACAGTGGCGTGGGTGTGAAGCCGCGGGAGATGGAGGAAATATTAGTAGCAATCTTTCAACTCTCTCTCTCTCTCTTAGGAAAATATTTGTAGTATTTTTTTAACTCTCTCTCTCTCTCTCTCTCTCTCTCTCTCTCTCTCTCTCTCTCTCTCTCTCTCTCTCTCTCAAGGGAGTTTCATGTGGGCGTCTTTCCGGCTATACAGGGGCGTGGGTGTAGCCGCGGGAGATGGAGGAAATATTAGTAGCAATCTTTCAACTCTCTCTTAGAAAAATATTTGTAGTATTGTTTTAACTCTCTCTCTCTCTCTCTCTCTCTCTTGATACCACAGAAGGGGGAAGACGGCGATAGAGCGAAGGGAATGTGATGATAATTAAGCAAATGAGACTGATTTATGGATACGATAATTTCT
>JACEEZ010016126.1:1042500-1070000 GCA_016584305.1 Chionoecetes opilio | reverse complement strand
CCACATGCTGCCCATAACTCTACCTTCGATTGCGAGTGCATCGGAGGACACAGGGGGGCGGCATGAGAATCACAGGCGTCACTATAACAATCCTGCCTGCGCTACCACGGGCGAGGACCAACCATCACAGCCCTCAAGTGAACCTCCAGAGCCTACCATCTCACCCCTGGAGGTCACTGCCTACAGGCGCTATAGGCATAAATGTAAATTTAAAAAAAAAAAAAAAAAAAAAAAAAAAAAAAAAAAAAAAAAAAAAAAAAAAAAAAAAAAAAAAATACCTGACGACTGAGTCCATTCCAATCATTTACCACCCTATTTGTGAACCAGTTTCTCCCTATTTCTTTTTTCAATCTACGCTTCACGCTGACGGGACACACTCACCCGTGGCGGATCCTGTGGCGGGCACGGCCAGGCCTGAGGGGGAGAGGCTGTTCATGGTGGTGGTGGTGGGGGGCGTCCTCCCGCGGGCTGTGGGTGGTGGAAGAACAACTCGTCACATCGGTAAATTTCCTATACCTATACACAAATACTTACACAAACGTACGTACACCCTACGTACACAAATCACTATTAGGCCTATGCTACCGTAGATAACAGTGAAGTCGCCAGTTCAACGTTTCTTTGTTATTTACAGACGTGTGGTGGCGTTAATACTTACATTTGTACATCCATGATTTCAGGAAAGTTAGAAGGGTCTATCTGGAGAGTCTGTGTCATTTTGTGTCTTCATCTGTGTCATATTAGGGCTATAAATGAACAAATGACAAAAATAAAACCGAGTGGCGACCTCACTATACCTACTACAGTAAAGTCGCCAGCTAGTATTTTAGAACAGTTTAGCTAATAACTTGCGCGCAACACTTTGACATCCCATGCTGTGTGACACGCGTACGCACAATGCTCGCTATGATTGATCATGTCTATTCATCATCGCCACTAACCCATCAGCTAAAATACAAGTAGTTTTTAAGTTGTCTAAAAGCCATTACTAGTTTGGCCGCGGCGGTGACAGCGCGTCGCCATGGCAACCTTAAGGTTTGTTGAACGCTGGCAAGGCCGCTGCGTAGATTTCAATCGTTCGCTCGGTCGGCCAGCTGAGTTTCGAGCACAGTTTATTCCAAGGCCAAGGAAAAGAGATTCTATTCTATTGCCTTAGCCTTGGTTCATTCCCTTCCCTTCCATCCCTCGCATGGCATTTTTAGACAGGTTTTTTTTAAAGTCATTAGTACTATAGCAACATTTAGGTGTCATATTCATCCTTGTCTGTTTCGTGGTTCATGAGTTAAGGCCGGTTCCCACTAGCCCGCTTTTACGGCCGCCGTTGCCGTACACCGTCCAACAATGACGTCACCATCATCACCGCTTGAGTGGTATTTGTGGTAACTGGGCACAGTTTGTACCTCCGCTCGAGCGGACACCGCCGAGCGGGAGAGATGACTTGATTTTAACTTTGTACGGCAGCCGTACAGCGGTACGGCGGTGCGGTCGACTTTTTTGTGACGTCATTGTGACGTCATTGTTGTTCATTGTTGTTGTACGGCGGCCATACAAGCGGGCTAGTGGGAACCGGCCTTTACAGTGACTGGTGAAAAAAATAAAAAATAATATTATCTTATTTTTTTTCGATCAGCGTCTTCTCAGCATCAATAAAAGTGAGGTGCAATCAGAGGGCAGCTTTGTACTGAGGCTAGACGGGACTACTTGCACATAACCTTTTTGTTGGAGAATACCTTTGCTTTAGGTGTTTGCTTCCGTACTTTACGTAAAGGCAAAACATTTCAACCACCCACATCCCTACATGGAGATTATTACCGCAATCCCTGATATATATATGATATATATATATATATATATATATATATATATATATATATATATATATATATATATATATATATATATATATATTAAATATATATATATATATAAATATAAATATATATATAAATTTTAAAATAAAAAATGTCTATATTTTTGTTAGCAAATATTCCATCTTTATATTTATAAAAAAAATATTTATATCCCATTGTTTCTTAGACAATGTAGACATATCCCATGCTGATATTTGAAAAACACAAGACTTCTAACCATTTCTTATACAAACTTATATCCCATTCATCTATATTTAAAAGAATTTTTTTTTTCTTTTTTTTTTTCTAAAATTATTGGATTATATTCCATTTATATATTTATATAAAAAACATACTTATATACTATGCATATAATATGTGTCTAGTCTTTTAAGACTCTCTATAGTCTCTGTACTAACTACCTGATTACTGAGTCTATTCCAATCATCTACCACCCTATTTGTAAACCAATTCTTACCTCTCTCTCTTCTTTAAGGCTTGCTACCACCTCTATGTTTGACACTGAACCCGCTACTACCACAGGCTCTTGTCATTCCCCTTGTTTACCTTGACTGAAGTATCATATTACCTGCCTGAACAGTACAAAAAAGAATAGTCTATAGTTACTACACAGGGGGCTACGGAGAATTAAGTTAACGACATATATTATAGTGATGTGCCAGACAGCAATGGTAATATAGAACTACGAGAGGAGGAAAGCGGAAGAAAGAGAGGGTGACATGGTAAAGGGTAGGAAAAGGTTAGAGGTGAAACTTTACCTTACGACCACCTATCATTCCCCTTCCCTCTCTCTCTAGCCTCATACGAAACGATTCCCCCCACTTACCTACATCACTGGGAAGCTAAATAAACATAAGCATAGCCAATATAAGGAACATGGACGTAAGGTAAAGTTTGACCAAGGGTTATATATGGTGAGGGAGAAAGGTCGTGATTGTGTAATAGGCAGAGCGCGTGATGGGACAACCTTCTCCTACTTACCCGACTGTCTCCCCGCTGTTCATATGATCACTATATAACAACAATACTAATAATTTTACGGTAAATACTACTAATTGTATGGTAAAGGAGAAACGTGGTGATTGTGTAAGAGGCAGAGCGCGTGATGGGACAACCTTCTCCTACTTACCCGACTGTCTCCCCGCTGTTCATATGATCACTATATAACAACAATACTAATAATTTTACGGTAAATACTACTAATTGTATGGTAAAGGAGAAACGTGGTGTTTGTGTAAGAGCCAGGCGAGGTGATGTGACAACCTTCTCCCACTCACCTGATTGTCCTCCCGCTGTTCATATGATCACTATATAATAACAATACTAATAATTTTACGGTAAACACTACTAATTGTATGGTAAAGGAGAAACGTGGTGATTGTGTAAGAGCCAGGCGAGGTGATGTGACAACCTTCTCCCACTCACCTGATTGTCCTGCCGCTGTTTAGATGGATCACCGGGGACCCTTATGCTTAAACTTGATCATTGCTCCCTTCCTTAGTGCTACTTATCTCCCGACAAATGTTCCAGGGCTTTAATTCACTACATGGGGCTTGGATGGGCTATTTTAGATGCACGACGGAGGAAGGACGGTCGCCAGTGCATCGTCTGTTTGTTTACTAATTTTTAAAAGGCTCATCGGCTCACACAATCGACACAATTTGAACAGTTTTTGGATGACCAGAGGAAATAAGAGGAAGGAAAAAGAAAGAAATTAAGACAGAATAAGAGACTAACTAAGTAAACTAACTTAAAGACCCAGACAGCAAAAAACTATGAGTGCCGATCAAAAAGGCAGACTCCCGACCCTTCTTCTTCTTCTTGTGACCTTTGAGTATTGCGTCATAGGTCTCTTCAACTTCGCCTCCTGCGCTAACAAACGTGTCAACACTTGTCAACACAACACAAATCTTGTCAGAGAGAGAGAGAGAGAGAGAGAGAGAGAGAGAGAGAGAGAGAGAGAGAGAGAGAGAGAGAGAGAGAGAGAGAGAGAGAGAGAGAGAGAAACGGGAAACTGAAACACCCATTACATTGTCCTAGTTTACAGATGCAAGGGCCGTACTATTATAAAAAAAAATTAAAAAATAAATAAAAGAATATTCGATCTCAAAGCCTTAACTTCTTAGTCTTCACTTGTGTAGGGATTATTTTATTATATTGTACACCTATCGTTTAGTATTTTTGGTACGACCCTTTGTATGACCTTTAAATTCTTAGTTTTCGGTTTTTTAGTCTCCTGAAATCTCCTGAGGTGACAACTGCTACCCTCATGTTCGAGGCATATTCTTCACCAAGTGATCTTTCAGTGGTTACAGGAGCTCAAGACAATGGTGATCTGAACCCTGGGTCTGTAGTTGTAAGCCCGCTGCCCTAACCGCTAGACCAGCACACCTCTCATGTGTATTCATGAAACATATGAATGCTAATTCTTACATTTGTACTACGGTAGTGACGGAAGTAACCACCCCAAGATACTGAGCACCAAGAGTGTTTAAGGCTGTTAGACAAATGAAACAATTATTCAAAAGTTCAATGATACTTTACAGACAAAAAAAAATCAGCCATCAATACAAAACACACCGCTGTAACAAACTCATCTTGCCAAAACAACCAGGCAAGATTCCACCAATATCACCAACCATGGAAAAAATAAATTTGTACATAACTGTATTATGTAACTAATACTGCCAAAAATTGTATCTTTTCTCAATACAGCAGATAAAGCACTGCTGGGGGTCCATCCTTGGCCCTCCTTACTTACCACTTCGTACACTAAGTCATGGCCAACCTACAACATGTTCTAGTTTGCAAGTGTTGGTCATTTTCGCTTCATTGTTCAGGCCTTTGTAGCAACACCCAGGAAAGAACAGTAGAGCATCCATGAATGTAACAGTAATAGAGGTAGCAGCACAAGACAGGGAACAGGGATATCTACATAGGACACAATATTTACAGAGACAATTAATATGACGCCAGAATGGGAAATCACTCAAGTCTTGAAGAATATTTGTAATAAATATATATACTTTTCGTACATCATAATCATGTTTCTCGCCTTTCACGGTGTAGCATAACCATTTCTAGACCACTTCTCCTACCATGCAGCACACACACCCACACACATACAGGAGGGCAGTGCATCTATCCTCCCACTCCTTCTGGATTGCAAGGTCCTATTTTCTGTGAGGCACTCTGGAGTTAGAGCGCCCAGGAAGGCAAGTCTATAGTGTCTCCAGGTGGCCACGTATCTGAACACTTGTCCTCATACTTAACTTACTCTGAATTAAGAAAAATACTTCACCAATACTGGGCTACCCACAAATCCATGCCTCAATATGTATGCTGTGGGAGGAATAGTGATTTGACACACCATTACAGCGAAGCAAAAGTTGGTATTATTCCAGATGAACACCTCATTCACTTTGGTGGACGAAACTATTATTTTCTGGTGAGTTTTGATGTGTTTAGAATTAAATCTGTTAACCGTTTCTGTCTCAATCTTATTTTTTTTTTTTTTTTTTTTTTTTTTTTTTAGTTAGGTAAAGATTAGGTTAGGATAGGTATAGATTAGGTTAGGTAAAGGTTAGGTTCAATTTGTTTTTTTTTGTCATTTTTGTTCTAAGTCACTTAACTCACTTAGACAGAACAGTTAGCAGATTAATTAAAAACACATCAAAACTCACCAGAAAAAAATTGTTTCGTCCACCAAAGGAAGTTCGGTGTTCATCTGGTAATTTACGAAAAAGTTCCTCTCCTTCAGCAAGAGTCCCACCAAGTACAAGTCCATCACGCAGACTTGTGACGCTTCTGACCCAGGACCTCAGATAGAGTAGCCTGTCTCTTGGTGTTGCCTCCTCTGCTCGGTCCAGCTTGACTCTGGTGAGGAGACTTGGGACTAGTTTTTTTCCTGCGTCTCAGGCCATACTCATCTCCCGAGCCCTTTGTACGTAACACCTGTAGAAGGAATAAGAGATATATAACATAAGAATTCATATATAATAAGAGGTTCTGTATATTGATTTAACCCCTTCACACCCAGATCTTTCCTTTACTATAAAAAATTGAATGTTGTCGAGCCATAAAATTAAGAAAAGTCACTTAATATACCAAATTAGTTAGTGGACAAGGATACTAAACAAACAGGTCATATCTATAAAATATTGCTTATAGTCACTAAAAATTGTCTAATGGCACCCAGATTACAATGGAAATTACGTTCTGGGTCTCAAGGGGTTAATGCCAAAAAGGGGGAAATGTACCAGACAGACATCAGAGGTCACATGGCAAGGTTCTGTATAGCATAAGAACATATGAATATAAGAAAATAAGGAAGCTACAAGAGGCCGCGAGACGTGGTAGTTCCTGTTACTTAACACTACCTACATCCACCTTTCATCCCCATCCATGAAATTGCCTAGCCTCCTTATAAAGCTCCCTATTGACTCTGCCTAACGCACTAACTACCTGTCTACTAATATGACTCTGCCTAACGTACTAACTATCTGTCTACTAACGCACTAACTACCTGTCTACTGCGTCCATTCCAATAGGCTTGACTTTACCTTCCTGGTCTGGTTGTTGAATTCCTCCTGCAGTGCCTCGGCCAGCAGTCGGTCGTGGAGCTCCTGCTGCAGCTGCGCCTCCGCACGCTGCTGCTCGGACAACAGCGCCACCAGCGACTCCTGATGCAAACACATTGTACCAAAAAATCTGTTTATTCTCCTATTGAATTCGACAAATTAACCACTTATATACATCTTTTTTTTTTTTTTTTTTTTTTTCATCACAAAGAACTAACGGGGAAAAAAAAAAAAAAAAAAAAAGAAGAAAAAAAAAGAGGTGTATCAAAAAGCCCACTTAGTCGCCCGGCCCTATAAATAAGACAGATCTGCCCATCTCTTATGTCATAATGGGAACTTCCGGCCTTTATGTGCATCATGGGGATACCCGATAACTGACCTTTTTGTGTTACTGAACATCACACAAACTTTACTGAACTTACTTACACACCAGTAGGGGGAGAGCGGGGCAGGTTGCATCGAGGGTAGGTTGCATCATTGCCTCTAACTCGCATTAACTTTTTTTATTATTATTATTGTTGTAGTTGTAGTAGTAGTAGTAGTTTATAGTAGTAGTAGTAGTAGTATTAAGACGATGTACGTGTGGTACCATGCGAGTTAGGAGGCAATGATGCAACCTACCCCGCTCTCCCCTACTCAGCCCGGCGTCCCTTCAATCTTGTTACTGACCAACGCTCTGTGGCCTTCATGTTAAGACAACAGAACACGTACAAAGATAGAGAATAACAAGACATTATCCTTACTAATAGCACAGGGACACAACATGCAACCACAAAAGAACAACCAAGCTCTAATTACCTTGTCCTTATCCCACTTCAGCAAGAGGTCTTCTGGGAGGTCTACAGAACTGCCGTCAACACCTCCACAATTTGTCACTCTTGTCTCTCTGTTTTCCGCTCTTGTCCTACTTCCTCCCCCAACTCAGACTGTTTTCCTCTCTTGACGCCCCAGAAGCAGTGTTTTCTTCTTCTCTTGACATCCCAGAAGTCCTGTTTTCCTCTCTTGACGCCCCAGAAGCAGTGTTTTCTTCTTCTCTTGACATCCCAGAAGTACCGTTTTCCTCTCTTGATGCCCCAGAAGACCCACAACCTCCATTATGGTCGCCAGGCTCAGGGGTGTCCCAGTAACTGTCTATATCAGGGCTCAACTGGAGTTCCCTGTAGGCCGAGGTGTGACCCTGCCGCCTGCCCCCCTTGGACCCCTCCCCTTGCTGGCCAGGGCTGCCTTGCCACCCCCCCTGCAGGTTCTCCTTGCCTGGTGCAGACTGGGGATGCCGGTAGGACGGTGGCTCGTCACTCTCTGGGAAAGAAAGAATGAGGAGAGCAAAATAAATCATCCTTATGAGACAATGGGGAAAAACTGGTTCACAAATAGGGTGGTCAATGATTGGATGATGAATATTTGGTGTATATATGGTGGTAAAGTGGTAAATGGTTGGATGATGATTGATTGATTTAATGCCTAAAAAAGGTGAATGTGCCAGACATCAGAGGTCATATGGCACATGATTGGATGATGATTAGGGTGGTAAATGATTAGACAATGGGAAAAAACTAGTTCATAAATAAGAACATAAGAAAATAAGGAAGCTACAAGAGACCGCGGGACCTAAACGAGGTAGTTCCTCTAGGGTGGTAAATGATTGGAATGGACTCAGTCGTCAGGTAGTCAGTGCGGAGTCAATAGGTAGCTTTAAATGGAGGCTAGACAATTTCATGGATGGGGATGAAAGGTGGATGTAGGTAGTGTTAAGTAACATGAACTACCACGTGTAGGTCTCGCGGCCTTGTAGCTTCCTTATTTTCTTATGTTTTTCTTAAGAGAAATTAAGAAAAGTCAGATCAGCTCACCTGACTCTGATCCAAGGCTGGGGGTGAGCTTTATGGCCGGCTCTCTCCGGTTAGGGGGTGGCGAGGCATCCTGGGACAGCCTGGTGTTTGTGCCTGTGGGAGGGAGCGGACAAGACGGGTGGTGAGTCCTGCTGGTGTATTGATCTACGTAGTCTATTTTTTTTGACGAGGCAAAATTCCATTCTATCTTAAGGTCTCATGCTTATAATTATGTCTATGTTTACCTGATAATGTGGTTAACTATGACAAAACACAGCTGAAATTAAGAAGAACTGTACTACAGTATGTAATATGACCCACCTGAGGAGCTGAGGACAGAGGCTGCAGGCTGGTGTCCCCGGGTCACACCCCTCTGGTCTGTGGACAATGCAACAGTACACCTTACTGGCCTCCACGTCAACAAAGGATTATGGCCGATGCTTTACAACACACAATTGAAGGCTGCCAACATATGCATCACACACTTAGTATGTTAACTTTTGTTATCTTATCTTTTCTTATTTTAACACCCACCTAGGAATTGGTCCATGGGTCCCCGGGGTGAGGCCGACACCGCTCTGGACCCACCGGCGGCCTGGCCTTGGGACGCAGCCAGCGGTGACCGGCCATCAACCACCTGGACAGGGAAAGGTGGTTGTCAGCGCAGGACTATCATACTTAACCACACACACACACACACAAAGGGGAGATTTTATAGCTGTGTATAGAGCTTCAAAGGGTCTGGGAAAAATTGATAGAGAAGATCTGTTTGTGTGGGACGATAGAAGTACAAGAGGTCATGAGAAGAAATTGAAAAGGATCCACATGCAAGAGGGACATAAAAAAATACAGCTTCCCGTATAGAAGCATAGAAGCCTGGAACAACCTTGATGTAAAAGTGATTAATGCAAGAAATATTCAGGACTTCAAAGGCAAGCTGGATAATAGTAGATTTGGAGACAGAACAGTACGAGAGTAACTCTTTTACTTGTATGTTACAACTAGGTAAATACACACAGACACACACTCACTTCGAGGCGGCGAGCCAAGTCTTCATCCCGGGCACACAGCTCCTGGAGTTTCTTCTGCCGTAGGTCCATCTGGGCCTTGTCCGTCTCCTGCCAGGGGGGGAAAAGATCAAGCATGTGTACATCTAAACCTCACCTAGTTAACCACCCCTAGTATCTGGTCATCATGTCCAGGATGAGAACAGCAGGCACAATAGTAATAGAGGGCGACTTATATCTACAGGCACGCCAGTCCATTAACCCCTTGAGAACCAGAATGTAATTTCCATTGTAATTTGGGTACCATTAGACATTTTTTGTGAATATAATAAATATTTTATCAATACCTGTTTACTATCCTTGTCCACTAACTAATTTGGTATATTCAGTTGCTTTCTAGTAAGTTTTTGTTTCGAAAACACACAATTTTTTATAGCAAAGGAAAGATCTGGCCATGAAGGGGTTAAGTCAATACAATTGGATACGTTGGCAGGCAAAGATGGACTGATTGTGTGCCCTATAACTGTATGTGTATTTACCTAGTTGTAGCAGACACGGCAGAACATAATAGTTGACCGCAACACTATTGAAGCAAATCATGTCTAAAAACTTTTGGCACAAATAAAGTTTCTTATAGAAATAGAAACTCTACAAAAATGGAGTGTGTCAAGGGTGTATGTAAGGCCAAGGTCTCCCCCTCTCTCCTTAACACACTCCACTCACCTCCAGCTGCAGTGCCAATAGGAAATCCTCTTGCGCTAGGTTGCCCTCCCGCTGCTCGACTTCCTGCTGCCGTTTGCTCTCCTCCTCCTGACGAACAAGGTTATAAGAACATAAGAAAATAAGGAAGCTACAAGAGGCCGCAAGACCTACACGTGGTAGTTCCTGTTACTTAACACTACCTACATCCACCTTTCATCCCCATCCATGAAATTGCCCGTCTCCTTTTAAAGCTCCCTATTGACTCCGCACTAACTACCTGTCTACCGAGTCCATTCTAATCATTTACCACCCTATTTGTGACCCAGTTTTTCCCTATTTATTCCCTATTTACAACACAAGACATCCCTTCGCTGCCCATACCTGAAGCTGCTGGATGAGTTTGATGGATGCCGTTTCTTCCTTGTCCTTCCTCTGCGTCTCCTCCTGAGTCTGCTGCTCCAGGAAGCTTTCATACTCCTGCCGGATTTCCCCCGGCTCACACACCCTTTGGCGCACCTCCTGACTGATGCCTGGGGGATGGGGGGGGGCTCATGATAGCAACATAAGAACATAAGAAAAAAGGAAGCTACGAAAGGCAGCGAGACCTACACGTGGTAGTTCCTGTTACTTAACACTACCTAGTACATCCCCATCCATGATATTATCCAGCCTCCTTTTAAAGATCCCTATTGACACCGCACTGACCACCTGACGACTGAGTCCATTCCAATCATTTACCACCCTATTTGTGAACCAGTTATTCCCTATTTCCTTTTTAAATCTACACTTTTCCAGCATGGTCCAGCAACAGTTCTTTGGTAAGACCCTCACATGTAACACGACAGTATAAAAAGGCTTCCGGTAAATTATGATTTTTTTTTACAGCCGTGAGATCTATAACTCTTTACCTGTTTTCAATCTTCACACAATTTGGTTGCTCAAGAGGGGATATAAAAAATCTTTGTGGGCTACACTAACCATACACCTTTTTAAGCCTTCTCCCTTTTGAGAACCCGCCAGGGTGGTGCGGTTGGTAGAGTTACTGGCTAAGAGTGTGCAGAGTCCCTGCATTCGGTCAGCGGTTCGAGTCCACCAAGTTCGTCCTGGCGTGGTGGCGCTTTGTATAGTCAATAACCTTGTAGTTGGTACTTGCAAAGTGTCTAGATAGGATCAAAATATCTTATCTTATCCCTTTTGAGAATAGTATTCAGTGTTTTCTTTTTCTTAATGTTAAATAAACTGTTTCTTTGGTATAAAATATATAAGATCTTTAGAAATTCAGTATGAACCTAATACTACCACACAGCCCTAAGAAGGTATCTCCCTCATTACAACTACCAGCCACTACTATTGGCTCTACTACTACTACTATAAGTCTTTCCATTTTATCAAGTCACTTGTAGAAATTATCCACCAACCACCCTCTCAATTAGTAGAGTGGTAGTTTTGTCCCCCCCCCCCTTCTTACGAGGGAGGTATTGTTCGCTCACCATAGGGGGAGAGTAGGAATGTATATATATCATTATAATGGTAATGGGTAGAAATTAAAGCGATTAAAGTGACTTGATACATTGGAAAGACTATACCAGCCACTACTACTACTCGCTACCAGCCACTTCTATTGGTCCCCCCCATGCAAGCCACCACCACCACAGGACCCAAGGATAGTATAAAGAGGAGGAAGAGGAGGACAAGGTAGTAAGAGGAGGAAGAGGAGGACAAGGTAGTAAGAGGAGGAAGAGGAGGACAAGGTAGTAAGAGGAGGAAGAGGAGGACAAGGTAGTAAGAGGAGGAAGAGGAGGACAAGGTAGTAAGAGGAGGAAGAGGAGGACAAGGTAGTAAGAGGAGGAAGAGGAAGACAAGGTAGTAAGAGGAGGAAGAGGACAAGGTAGTAAGTGGAGGAAGAGGATACTTTATAATATCCTTGACAGGACCTCACCTAAGCTGTCCTCCCGGCCGGCCAGTCGCGCCTCAAGGTGGGCTGGAAAGTGTTTCTGGATGGCCTTCCACAGCTTGACATTCACCAGTGTGTTGGTTTTGGAGTTCTTCCTCACCCACACACCTATCCTGCAGGGCAATAAGTAGTCTGTATCAATTGCTGTGACCTGCCTCTCATACGCCCCTCTCCCTATCCCTCCCCCAACCCTCTCTGTGCTGGGGGAGGGAGAAATAAGTAAAGTATTTGATGAGAGAGAGAGAGAGAGCGAGAGGCAGTGCATTTTTTAAGCAAATATTACTGGGCGACATTCTTTGGATATGCAGAAAGGTAAAGGCCTACCTGTTAAAATATAGTTTTTTGGATACATCAACTTCACCCTTTTGTTGTTGTGTATAATTAAAGATCATATGCAGTAATAAGAGTGCACTTCTGGATCTAGCACACACAGATAAGATGAACCATTGTATCCAGGAAGGATTTTATGAACAAATATCGTGTCGCCCAGTAGCTTAAAATTGTTCTTACTGGGCGACAGTTTTCCATCACTGGGAGACATTTTGGTCGCCCAGTTGTGATGTTAAAAAATGCACTGGCGAGAGGTGTATAGACCCACCTGGTGCGGCACAGAGGGCAGTAGAGTGAGGTGAGGGAGACATGTTCGTGGAAGCAGTGGAGGCAGAGGGAGTGGTGGCAGGGCAGGGTGACGGGCTCCAGCAGCAGGGACAGGCAGATGGGACAGGTCACGTCCTCTGCCTCCATCCTCGGCGTCCTGGACATAGGTGCTGACATAGGGGCGCTGTGTGTGCTGCTGGTGCTGCTCCGGGCTGGCAGAACAGCACTCATCCTCTCATCCCAACATGAGCTGAAGGAAGAACACCTAACAGTAGTATTAACCCCTTGAGACCCAGAACGTAATTTCCATTGTAATTTGACTACCATTAAACGATTTTTAGTGACTATAAGCAATATTTTATACATAAGACCTGTTTACTATCCTTGTCCACTAACTAATTTGGTATATTCAGTTACTTTTCGTTATTTTATGGCCAACAACAGACAATTTTATATAGCTAAGGAAAGATGTGGGCGTGAAGGGGTTAATAAGGATAATCTATCATCATTTGAAGGATGAACGCCGACAATAGAGTTGGAAGCGTATCATCGACCGTCTAACCTAGGGTAGCTTTATAAGAGAGTTGCGTCAACTCAATTTATGGGCGCCATCTTGCTGCCCGGGCCTCTCCGTTCACTCTAGACCCGCGGAAGTTCTCAAGGCATGACCCGGCAGTATATCGTGTTATACATGTATAAATGATATAGTGTTATCTTTGGAAATGTTTGTTCTATAAGATTATCACATAAAACACACTAAAGAAATGCCATTATGAGACTGAAGAAATATGCATGAACTTAAAATTCACTTAAACTCTTTGCCAGTTAAAATTTTGCGAGACAGCATATAGCATGGAGCATATCAATAGAACTCTGTGAGGTCTATTGATATCATGCACCACGGAGGTGTCACCTCCGTGGTGCAGTGGCTAGCATGCCTGGCTACGAATCTGCGGGCCCTGGTTCGAATCCGGGCCAGGGCAAGTCAGTGACCAGCCTCCCCAGCTGTTCTTCCTTCCTTTCGGGGTTGATAAATGGGTATCTGGGGTAACCTGGGGAAGGTAACTGTGGTAACCCGGGTGTCACACTAGCCCTGTGTCCCGGGGTAACGGGTCCTGACCCACCACAGGCTCTAAGGGTTAATGCCACGGAGATGAGCACCGAATGCCACGCGCAGCATTGCGTATGCTCCCATCTTTACCTATATCAATAGAAGCGGATTTGTATTAGCTTTCCATTGATATATTTCGTTTTGTGATAAATGAATTATCACCATGCATAAATTAGCGTTAACTAAATCAATCGCCGATATATTTTCAGAAATATGAGGCTGATTTGATGTGTTTACATTTTATGGTAAAAATGGACGAAGACCGCGCGGTCCTTTTCTGAGACACTGACTACATTTTCCTGTCCAGAAATTGGTTGGTGTTTTTTCAGATGGAGATATTTTCATTTTCCAGAAACCTGTTAAAAAGTTTTTTTGTCTCATCAAATCCTAGGGCCGCTGTTTTCATTGATAACAATGTATCTCCATCAGAAAAAGCTCTAAAATTTGGCCAGAAAATAATAATCAGTGTCTCAGAAACCAGGGAAGTGACGGAATTATAAGAAAACCAGTGTGCCCCGCCCTGCCCTGCATTCCCCCGCCCCTCCATCTGTGGTCCACTCTGCCGCGCCCTGCTGGGAGGATTATTACCCTAACCTCCTAACGGGAGGGGCTCCGCCCCCTTCGACCCCTTGACGAAAAATATTAACATAACAGAAACTTAACCCACCCTCCTAAAGGATGGGGGGTGGGCAGGACGGGGAGGGGGTGCCTGTATGCACTATAAGCCAACTCTATCATTTCTTCAATATGTATATAAGCTTTAAAGGTTACACACACAGAAGTGGATTAATACTGCACAGTATACTAAGCAAAAAATAATATAACGAATGTCAAGTTGTATTAACGGCGGTAGCGACCGCACAGTTCTCGTCCACCAGCACCCATTTAGCCCACAGCACACGAACGCGTCTTCATCTGTCGCTGTTCTCTTCTATTTCTAACAATCCCTTCCTTCTAACAATTACCTCCTCCCTTTTCTTCACCAGTAGCTATGTATGCCCCTAAAGTTAAAACATTAACAAGAAATCTTCGCGCCTCCCACTGCCAAAGCTTCATCTTTGTGTTATGGTTGGGTGCAGCGGCTGGCCCAACCGTGTGCTAGATGTGTTGTCAGTGTTCCACGAACAGGGCCAACCAAATGGCAGTTTGGTTCGACGAAACAGTCTGCCGAAATGCCCTGTGTGATACCCGCTTTACTTAACACTACCTACATCCACCTTTCATCCCCATTCATGAATTTAATAGATCCAGCCTCCTTTTAAAGCTCCTTATTGACTCCGCACTAACTACCTGACGACGACGCTGACGCTGGCATACACAAGCAAAGGACCCGAGTACTGAATACCCACAAGGCTGAGTGTGTATCAAGTGACTATGATTACAGATATTCTTGGTAACTCCATCAATAGATAAACAAGAGGACATGTTTGAGCCGGTGTCTGGACGATTCGAGCCAATACCATTCCAGCGAATACATTTTCGGTAAAATTTCGGTAGTGGGCTTTCAACGAGTTCGAACTTAGTTTTCCTGAATAGTTTTGATGTGTATTGAATGAATCTGGCACTTTTTTTTGTCGGAAATAAATTTTTGTTGACATGTGTGTGGGGATCCCCGCCCTGCAAACCTTGCTCCGCTTCTCACTGCCCTAGTATTGATGGAAACTTTGTTTGGAAACAATGTTTCCCAACTGTTTCCAAAGGTTGGAAACAATGTTTCCTAAATATTTCCTGTCCAGACTTCAGTAACTGTTGTTCTCAGGATGTCTGTGAGTGATGAGGATGCTGCTGCCTCTGCGTTTTGCGTTATAATGCACTCACTTTTTATTTTAATCATTTGAAACATTTAATAATAGCCGCATAAATAAATAAATACAATAATGTTTGTTTACAACTTAGAAGGCCAGCCTTTATAATAAGCAGAGCTTTTCAGGCAAGAGTCAACGTTCACACAAACACAAAGGCGTAACAGCTAGGCACATGGTACAATATTAATAATACTTCCATACTCTCTTAGCCCCCCTTCCCCCCCCTTGCTTTTTTGCACTACGCCTCGCCCCCTTATGAAAAACAGGGTGATTTGGCCCAAGAATTTATTAGTGAGGACACAAACACATCAAAATCTATTAGAATATAAATAAAAGGCTTATTTTTATAATAGCGGAAAGTTTTGAACCCAGAAATACCCCATTTTTACCCATTTAGCGTGCATATATTGCCTTTGCTTGGGTATTATATCATGCAATACAGCCCCACACCCTTTCTTACCCCTTATATTGCCTTGAATATTGCAAGGGAACCCGTAAATTGAAGTAAAAGCATAAAAAAATAGGAGAAATAAGATAAGTGAAGCCAGAAATACCCAGTTTTTACTTATTTATCGTGCATATATTGTCTTTGTCAATGGGTAATATCATGCACTACAGCCCCATAGCCTTTCTTACTCCTTACATAGCCTTGAATATTGCACGGGGAGGCGTAAATTGAGGTATAAATATAAGAATAAGGATAAATAGCCAATATGGCCGCTGTGACGTCAAGAGGACTTGTTATGACCGGTCTATTGATCTTGATCTTGACATCAAACTCTAGGCTACCCTTCATAATCAAATAATGAATACATCAACACGGATAAAGTAAAATAATGATAAATAGGACACAATAAGACTAAAAAAACAATGAAATAACGAAGAATTAATGAAATATCGTGTTTTAAAAGATGGCCGAAAAAGCTTCAAATTCACCACAACAAAAATCGACTTGTTGACGAAGCCCGTATAATTCGTGAAAAAATATGAGCTAATAGTATATGATGTGTATATCTTATAAACAGTAACAGATCCTCGTTTAGTGTTGAAACCAAAGCGCAAAACATGGTTTGTTTTTTCGATAATTTGACCCTTTAGATCACTGAGTCAGATGTATTCCTTTAGTAAACACGTGAAAAACACGTCCCACAAACACACACAAACACATTGCGCCTATAGGCACAGCTAATCACCCAAAAATAACCTCACCGTTCATTTAGAAGGAAGAATAAGTTAGACGGTAAAGTGTAAACAAAAACCCCAAAAGACAAAGAAACAAAAGACAGCCACCAGGCGCGTGATTAATACATAAAACAATGCGGAAATATAGAAATATATTAAAACACACAAAAATCCCCCTATATTTAGTGTAAAAAAAGAATTATCAACAAAATATCGATAAATGTACGGGGTTACTAACTGATTGAGTCATATTTCTTTTACGAAGGCCTTAAAAGTCGGTCACTTTTTTGTGGAAAGTCATAAAATAAACTGGGGTTTCCAATAAGGCTATGCAATTCTATATCAGTGCACGAATAAAAAAGTGATTCTTCGTTTTAAATGCGTAATTGGCACCTCGTAATTTGGCGGGAACCCAGGATTTCCAAGGGCCAATCAGAGGCCTGGCATCTCTCCCTACATCTCTGAGCCAATCAGAGGCCTCGCCACATTGACAGCCAATCAACGTTCAGGAACCGAGCCGCCACATTTGTTGTTTACCCAAAATATATACTTATTTAACGGAAAGTAAGGAGAGATTTACCCTTAAATACCTTATTTATGGCATATTAGTGATGCTAAGAGAATTGTTAGTGATATATATAGGTGGGACAATAATAATTGCGGCCATATTAGCCTTTCAGCGTCATATTCTCCCCGAAATATATGACTGCTCTTATTTGAGGCCGGTAAATGGAATATTTTGACGTGTTTTCGCTAAGTGTTTCCCGCTGAATACTACAGAGACGTACCCAGGGTATACCTTGATGCGCTGATCCTAGGTTCGAGTCCCGCGTGCCCGAGATTAGCTTCTATGGACCACTGTGGCCCGCGCCGTACCCGTGGCCGCGGCGGTACGAGGCTAACGCCGTTATAGTGGACGAGAACTGCGCGTTCGCTCTTTAGGTTAGACACACACTGGGGGGCTAACACCTCACTCTTAGCCTCTCTCGCTTTACCACATACACCACACCTGTCACTACGGTGTCTGTCTCTTTGTATACACCTGCACGCATACGCAACACACACACACACACACACACACACAATTGGGTCCTCCGAATGGTCCTCCGCTCGAAAAGTCGTGTATTCTTTGAGCCGATGGTTGCTGTGACAAGGATGGAAGGACAGCCATAACCCTCCCTGCTTCCCTCCCATGCCTACCACACACACTATTAAACTCACTACATGCACCCCACACACATAGCTGCCCTGCCCTCGTGTGTGTGGGGAAGGGACAACACAGAAGCATTGCCTTACCCCGTCAAGCTGTGCAGTGTATGTAGGTTCCTTCTTTCACAACTCTTCCTGTTCCTGACTAGTCTTGTTTTGACTGGCGCCGCGGAGACTGTTTACTGTTGCCATTATATCATTTTTTCTATATTTATTCATCTATAGACGAGATATTTCATCCTATTATTCTATTATCAAGCTTTTGTATATACCATTTATTATGAGTTAATGCCTGTTACTGTCCTATAACTTATATAATTAATATATGAAAAAATATATCAAGGTTACATTTGTTGTACGTCAAGGTCTCTGCGTTTATAAGTGTTTTTATTAGTGAATGAATGTATACTATAAACAAAACAGAATAGATGAGTCACATATAGAAGTCAATTATATTATAAGTAATGATTATATAACATCCTCGTCTCAGGAATAAATTAGGCTTGTGTTCCAATTTGGCGCCAAAATCAGAGTTGAAGGCAAGAACGGCATAAGAACTGCGCTCGCCTTCCACCAAAGATGCTTTCCTATATTCCTTTCTATCATCCTTGCTCCCACGCACCTACACACACTACACTGCAGCACACTGGCCTCATGGAATACCTACATTATGCCATGTGGGAATAATCTTCGGCCACTCGACGATTAGGTTATATACGGTTACATTACGATTATATACGGTTACATTACGATTATATACGGTTACATTACGATTATATACGGTTACATTACGATTATATACGGTTACATTACGATTATATACGGTTACATTACGATTATATACGGTTACATTACGATTATATACGGTTACATTACGATTATATACGGTTACATTACGATTATATACGGTTACAGCTGCGTGCCTTGTATTGCCTTAAGGGGAGGGTTAAGTATTCAGAAGCGGAATTTCATAAAAAAATACGAAAATGAGGTTTTGGCATCTTAAGCTACCAGCTGAAACACCACCCAACTTTCGCGCGTATTTTAAATGCCCTACCCGCGTTTAAAGGGCTCAGGCGTCAGGGAGTGTTGCCATAGCATCTAATACTAATTTAGGTTTCCATTGTTTTTGTCAGTTATCTCGTTATTTTATCTGAAAAAAATGGTTGTGGTTGCTGTATGATACAGCAACCACAACCATTGTGGTTGCTTTATCATACAGACTAGCAATCCCCCGGCGAGACTCGAACTCGGGACCATGAGCTGACCACTTTTTTTTTTTTTTTTTTTTTTTTTAGAAACTTTTTTTACTTAGAGAGAGAGAGAGAGAGAGAGAGAGAGAGAGAGAGAGAGAGAGAGAGAGCGATGAGATGAGAGGAGAGAGAGAGAGTAGAACAGAGAGATAGAGAGAAGAGAGAAGAGAAGCGAGGAGAGAGAGCAGAAGAGAGAGTAGAGAAGAGAGAGAGAGAGAGAGAGAGAGCGTTGCAGATCCTTCCTTTTTTACCTGCAGAAGGGTTGTTTTCACCTGTCAGCCATGAACGGGGCTTGACGGCGAGACAGCGACATGGTAATATGCAAGAACGGAGGACTACAGAAGTGTGTGTGTGTGTGTGTGTGTGTGTGTGTGTGTGTGTGTGTGTGTGTGTGTGTGTGTGTGTTAGCAGGACAAAGACCATCACTTTCCAGTCATGCGTGTCAGGTGCCATGCAATCACGGCCTCACTATCCTCCTCTACAGACTTTGCATCTAGAAAGAAGTGAGAGTTAACCCCTTGAAGCCCAGAACGTAATTTCCATTGTAATTTAGGTACCATTAGACGATTTTTAGTGACTATAAGCAATGTTTTATAGCTATGACCTGTTTAGTATCCTTGTCCACTAACTAACTTGGTATATTCAGTTATTTTTTCGTAATTTTATGGCTCGACAACAGACAATTTCTTCAAGCAAAGCAAAAATCTGGGCGTGAAGGGATTAACATCTTTGGGAAGGAATGAAGAGAATGAAAAATAGGTTAAAAGAAAGGCCTGTCATTCCACGTTTCCTTTTGCTTGCTTTCTTTTGGTGCCTTTCTCTATCCTTCACTTTCCCTCGCAACCGTATTATTAGCTTTATCAATGGGCTGGCTGGGGATAAAGGATTCTGATGCCACTTCAATATCAAAGGTTCCATATATGCATCTATCATTCAACATTTCCTTTTGCTTGCTTTCTTTTGGTGCCTTTCTCTATCCTTCACTTTCCCTCGCATCCGTATTATTAGCTTTATCTGATTGGTTGATTGGGGATAAAGGATTCAGATGCCACTTCAATATCAAAGGCTCCATACTCTATGCATCTATCAGGCAACATTTCCTTTGCTTGCTTTCTTTTGGTGCCTTTCTCTATCCTTCACTCTCCCTCGCCGTATTATTAGCTTTATCTGATTGGTTGATTGGGGATAAAGGATTCAGATGCCACTTCAATATCAAAGGTTCCATATATGCATCTATCATTCAACATTTCCTTTGCTTGCTTTCTTCTGGTGCCTTTCTCTATCCTTCACTTTCCCTCGCAACCGTATTATTAGCTTTATCTGATTGGTTGATTGGGGATAAAGGATTCAGATGCCACTTCAATATCAAAGGCTCCATACTCTATGCATCTATCAGGCAACATTTCCTTTGCTTGCTTTCTTTTGGTGCCTTTCTCTATCCTTCACTCTCCCTCGCCTTATTATTAGCTTTATCTGATTGGTTGATTGGGGATAAAGGATTCAGATGCCACTTCAATATCAAAGGTTCCATATATGCATCTATCATTCAATCATTTCCTTTGCTTGCTTTCTTCTGGTGCCTTTCTCTATCCTTCACTCTCTCTCCCTCGCATCCGTATTATTAGCTTTATCTGATTGGTTGATTGGGGATAAAGGATTCAGATGCCACTTCAATATCAAAGGCTCCATATATGCATCTATCAGGCAACATTTCCTTTGCTTTCTTTCTTCTGGTGCCTTTCTCTATCCTTCACTTTCCCTCGCACCAGTATTATTACCGTAGATAACAGTTAAGTCGCCAGGACAACTTTTTTTTTTTCGATGTACAGACGTGTGGTGGCGTTAATACATACATTTCTACATCCATAATTCAGAAAGTTAGAAGGTTCTATCTTTGGCAGTCCTGTGTCCTTTTGTTGTCCCTTTATCTGTGTCATAGTAGGGCTATAAAGACAATGACAAAAATATCTACAAAGTGGCTACCAACAGTAAAGTCGCCATCTAGTGTTTATTTACTGAGTGTCGTACCGCTGTCGTCGTCGCCCGAAAAAAAAAATGCGTAGCGAAATTTGAAACCGTATATACTTGCAGATACAAAGCATTAAACAACGCTGAAACAGGGTAGATTATACTGTCATGATATAAACTACTGTGTATCATCTTCAGTGGCACATAAAAATCAGTAGTGATGCTATAATTCGTAATATTTGGCGGCTGGCGACATCACTGCAGGTGGCGACTTGACTGTTATCTACGGTAGCTTTATCAATTGGTTGGCTGGGGATATAACCGATTCAGATGGCACTCCAATATCAAAGGTTAATTACATAGGGCCTAATATAGTGTTGAGCGTTTGTGTTGCGTATACTCTGCATTGAAAAAATATAAAAGTGCATGTTTATATATCTTTTGAACAACGCCATTGAATAATTAGTAGCTGTTAGAAGCAAACTGATCCTTCCCCCTTACTCATTAAGTTACTCAGTTATCTAGTTTGCTAAGTTATCAGTTACTCATGTATTCATAGCTCAATATACAAGATTACGTGTACGAGTATGTATACATCTTTGTTTCACAGCGTCTTTGCTTGAAATTTTGGAGTCATCCTTCACAATGGCGCACTATTATTTCTGATTTTAAAATTAACTCCACCTAAAACGTCTGTACTTAAAAACTATATGGCTCAAAGCTGCCTCCTTCCATCCGGTACAGACTCTCACGCACGCACGCACCATCACGTACGGGCACACCTCTGTTCCTCCCTGCCTCAAGCTATAGTGACAACACCTGCGGCCTCTATACTCTCTACCCACAAAACATAGGAACATAAAAACATAAGAAAATAAGAAGCTACAAGAGGCCGTGAGAAAACAGGAACATAGGACATAAGAACATAAGGAAGCTACAAGAGGCCGTGAGAAAACAGGAACATAAGAACATAAGGAAGCTACAAGAGGCCGTGAGAAAACAAGAACATAAGAACATAAGAAAGTAAGGAAGCTACAAGAGGCCGTGAGAAAACATTGGAACATAAGAACATAAGGAAGCTACAAGAGGCCGTGAGAAAACATTGGAACATAAGAACATAAGGAAGCTACAAGAGGCCGTGAGAAAACATAGGAACATAAGAACATAAGGAAGCTACAAGAGGCCGTGAGAAAAAATAGGAACATAAGAACATAAGGAAGCTACAAGAGGCCGTGAGAAAACAGGAACATAAGAACATAAGGAAGCTACAAGAGGCCGCGAGACCTATGTAAACACGTGGTAGTTCCTGTAACTTAACACTACCTAAATCCACCTTTCATCCCCATCCATAAATATTTCTAGCCTCCTTTTAAAACCTCCTATTGACTCCACACTAACTACACCATAACTGAGTCTTAACTAACATCCTAAGTCATTTTCCATAAGTAAATAACCCTAACTATCATCCTAACTCAATTACCACAACTAAACATCGTCAGAAAACACATAGTAATATAATCTATACTACGTCCACGATACCTTTCAAGCATGCATCACTTTCCTCTTGTTGATCTTCCCTATGCGTGACTATGCTAATAAAAACCCTAACTCGTCCATAGGCTGTTCTTCATTCCCACATTCGCCTTTCACTTTTCGCACTCACCCATTCTCTCTTTCTACAGCCTAAATAATATCGTCGTCCTTTTCCTGTCGTGTATACTATAGTTGTCTTTCCGGCTGGCTGGCTATGTAGGGGGGAACTTAGAGAGCTTTAAAAGGAGGCTGGATAATTTCATGGATGGGGATGAAGGGTGGATGTAAGTATATGTTAAGTAACAGGAACTACCATGCACGTGTAGGTCTAGCGGCCTCTTGTAGCTTCTTTATTTTCTTATGTTATATCTTATGCATCCCTTTATGTATCCCTGGTTATTCTATTAAGTTCTACGGTCCTTTTTCTACCCCTGCTTCTGTCATTCTTTACACGTGAACACAATAATATCACAGCCTACGTAGGTACTGTCACTCACTCTCCCTGTTCGCTCACCTGTCAACCGTTTACCGCGCACCAAGATCTATAGACTTTTCAAGATCTATAGACTTTTAAAGTAGTCTATTAATCTTGCCGCGCACCACCTGACGCACAGTACTACGTGTTGCGCTGCGTGGATGCCGCTCATGCTTCCGTAACTATCGCCAGACAGACAGCGTGATCTGTAACGTAGCCTATCGAGTCTTGGTTAAAACCTTCGATTTACTGAACACAGGTATTTCCGTTAACGTCGCTGTTTTCCTCGAGAGAGAGAGCGCGCGCGCGAGGTAGATAGAGAGGGAGAGAGATAATTGGAGGGGATGTGTGAAATGCATGAAAAGCTCTGAAAAGGATAATTTCTGGTCTTTCATTGCAAAGTTCCACACACACACACACACACACACACACACCCTGCGGTCGTACATCGTAGTGGCATGCCACACAAGAGGCTTCGTGGAGCCGCGCGTTATTAAAGGTATTAAACGCCGGCATAATAGGGATTTCCCTTTCGTACTCATATATACTGAAGGCGTCGTCACGTTTACGGTGCGTGGCCGCTAACAGGCGGCAGACAGTCTCACACCAGCGTACGTGTGTGTGTGTGTGTGCGCGGTGTCGTTCATATGATCACGCCGCTGTTCCGTGTCGTGAGGGGCTGGTGAAAGCCTCTCCGCGGGCGGAGTCATGTGAGCGGATCCCGACCATGCTCCCGCTGGCGCTGCGACAATTTGTTACAAAATAATCTGTAGTGTTTGCAGGAAGCGGCGGAGTGATGGACGGCGCGGGCTTGAGGGGCTGGCCACGACGCAGACTGCGGCGAAAAGCTCAAAAAGAAGAAGCGATGCTTATATACGTGATGGTCCGCACGCAAGGTGTGAAGGTGGCGGAAGCTGGATTTGCCAGGGAAAGCCTTGACGGGGCGAAGGTGGGGCTGGGCGAGTCTGATAAGGATCGGGAGTGGGTGGGAGGACCCAGTCATAAACAGCGGTGGTGGCAATATTGTTACGTGAGAAGGGTCGAAACTGTTTCACTGTTCCACTCACATCAGTGACGTCACGGGCGAGGGCATGAAACAGCGCTAGACGACCCAAGGAAGCTAGAGAAGCTGTCTCTCTAGCGTCCTTGAGATGACCCCTAGTTTGCTGGCAGAACCCTTGGCTGGAGACAGAAGGGAGTTGTGAGGCCGGTGTTTGTTGTGCAGCTGGATCAAGGCATTGTGGCATTGATGTAAATAGTTTGGATGTAATGTGTGTGAGAGGAGAGCTTAGGGAAGGCAGAGGGGGTATGTAGAGCCTAGAGGGCAGGAAGGGGAGCGATGCCCTCACTCGCCCTCACAGCACAGATTGCTTCACCATCCCACCCATTAAAAACCTAAACCAGGTGGCGATACAGAAAAAATTTAAATGCACAAGTATTTACCAATTTTGTTTCACGTACACATATTGATTTTTCGCAACATTTTTTTCATCCCTCTTTGCTTGCTTAAAACGCACAAGTGTTTGCCGGTTTCTCTCTTGTTTTTGTAACCTAAATAGCTTTTTCGGTCTTTCACCCATATTTTTTTGTCTTTAAATGCTGAAACTGCATGACTATTAAACCACTTCTTTCCTCCTCTTTCTTACCGCGTACTTTTTATGCATGCTTTTCTGATAGCTACTTCCCCTCTCCATTGCATAATTTACTTTACTTTTATCTTTATCAGACTTGGGGCGAACTTTCACTGCGACTTTTTTTTATGACAGAAGGAAAGGATGGTGGTGGTGAGGGTGGTGGTGAGGTGTCAGGCTTCTCATGGGCGTGATAATTATGTGATCTACGCCCATGTATATGTGTGTGTGTGTGTGTGTGTGTGTGTAGGCATGCCTGCGTTACTGTTAGTTTTCCTTCGCATGATCGGCACACACATGCAGGGGGGCGCCGCTAGTCTCGCACCTGACGGGCTTGGTCACGGAGATGCTTGGGTGACGAGTGACCTTCAGATACGAGCGAAATAGAAACTGGAGGTGGTAGCGGCCCGCCCTTGCTTTCACGCCGTGTAAACGTTGTATGTGTGTGTGAGTGAGTGTGTGTTTCTTATGGCAAGGGACAAGGGCAAAGGACACACACACACACACACACACACATACACACCTACAGTAGTGAAGAATTGCCTGTGTGTGTGAGTGAGTGTGTGTTTCTTATGGCAAGGGTCCTACACACACACACACACGCACACACACACACACACACACACACACACACACACACACATACACACCTACAGTAGTGAAGAATTGCCTGTGTGTGTGTGTGTGTGTGTGTTTCTTATGGCAAGGATCCTACACACACACACACACACACACACACACACACACACACCTACACACCTACAGTAGTGAAGAATTGTCTGTGTGTGTGTGTGAGTGTGTGTTTCTTATGGCAAGGATCCTACACACACACACACACACACATACACAAGTGAAGGATTGCCAGCGTCAGTTACTGCCAGTATTTCGAGATCACAACTGCTCGGCTTATCTATTCTCTCCTAGCTAAACAGGAATCGAACTCGCCTTGTCGGACCATATATAATTGTCAGCCGAGCATGCCATCTACTACACCATGCACTGTACCAATGATGTACTAGATTATTTCCACTTGTACTTCAGATAATGTATACAAGTAAACACACACTTCTACACACACAATTAATAAGACAGACGCACTTCGCATCGCTCTGAGGAACACTGATTTGCACAATTACAAGACTGAGCTCGGCCAGTACAGTAAATAAGTTTGAATTGGCGAGTGAGTGATAGGGCGCTGCAGATCAAGAGTGAGTAATGGGAAGAGTGAAGGCATTTGAGAACGATAGTCAGAGAAGCACCGGGTGGATCGCGTAACTTTAAAGGCTGTAAGCTTGTTAGAGAAATCGAGAAGAGATACAAAGAAAAAAAATGTGATTGTATATATTGAGCCAAGTAGTAGACGTGGAGGCATTCGCGAAGCTCTCTTCCAAAGGGGAAATTTTTTGAAAGTTAAGTCATTGAAGTAAAGAAGAGTTTGTAGGAAGCTATACAGACAATAGAGTTAATAGAAGACAGACAGGAAAGACGTGGAAATATAGATATAATGACAGCAAAAACAGAATTAATCCAAGCAATAACAAAGGATAGAGAAGGTACAGATGTTAAGCAGGAATATGAGATGGAAGAATTAATACATTTAACATTACATAATACATAATACATAATACATAATACAATAATAATTAATACATATTGACATAGAGAAAACAAAGAGTATAGGCCTGTGTGAGGAGCAGAGATGTGCGTGTGTTGCAGGCCTCCATGCACGACCTGACCCGGCTAAGGGCGTGATGATGATGACCTGCCATGGGACACACAGACAGGCGACCTCTGCTGTGTCCTATAACCGTCCGCTTGATGGTAACCGGACGTTTTGGCCGTTAGGTTAGGCTGAGGTGAGGTTAGGTTAGGTCAGATTAGGTTTTTTAGAGACCTAGGATTAGTGAGACGGTTAGTTTTTGCCCGTGACCAAAACGTCCGTGGCCAAAAACGTCCTACATTCGCTTTAGTTACGAGGCATGGAAAGTCATCCAGGCATGTATCAGCCTCCACCCCGAGGTAAGTGTGCCGCGCTGATGCCGGGAAACAGGGTCACATCAACCTCAGGGACCTCGCCGCGCCACAGCCTCTGCCCCTCCCCAGGGTCAGATAGTTCTGCCCCTCCCTATATATACTGCTCCAGGGAAGGAACCATAACCACCGCCTGGCCTGACCCTCCGCGTGCACCAACTCTCTCTTATCTCTCCCGCGGCACGGTTCAGACTTTTGTTGCGAGAAAGGGCCCCGCAGGTGCCGTGCAACACTCTCCCTCTCAGTGTGGCTCTAGACGGCGCCTCGCCACCTCCTCACCTGACACACGCCCAGCCCAGGTGCACCGCCACGTGGGGTTCAGTAGACTCAGTGTTCCGAGCTGCCAAGTGGTGCGCGCGTGAATCATTTTGGTCAGCAGTGTTGAAAATAAGGAATGTGATCAGAAATTTCACATGTTGCGATTGTTGTGATTACTGTGACATGCCAAGACACGCCGCCAGGAAGAGCTCACACTGCTGAGGGTGAGTGTGTTGGGCGGGAGTGTGTGTGCAGACATGGGCCTCTGCTAGATTAACTGACTATTAAAAGTCTACTGATCTATAGGGCCTCTGTATGCCACGGGAGGCAGGTGCGTGTGCGTGCGATGGTGCATGTGTAGGTGTGAAGGAGCGCATCTGTATGTGGTGTGTGTGTGTGTGTGTGCCACCACTTATGTTACAGCATGGCGAGTCTTCCGCCCTCCTAAGTCTTTACATTATTGTGTTGGAGCTCATCGTGACAAGCCTAACTGCGATTTTAGGA
>JACEEZ010016126.1:977500-1037500 GCA_016584305.1 Chionoecetes opilio | reverse complement strand
GTATGCGGAGTCAACAGGGAGCTTTAAAAGGGGGCTGGATAATTTCATGGATGGGGATGAAAGGTGGATGTTGGTAGTATGTAGGTAGTATGCAGAGTCAATAGGGAGCTTTAAAAGGAGGCTAGATAATTTCATGGATGGGGATGAAAGGTGGATGTAGGTAGTATGTAGGTAGTATGCGATAGTCAACAGGGAGCTTTAAAAGGGGGCTGGATAATTTCATGGATGGGGATGAAAGGTGGATGTAGGTAGTATGTAAGTAGTATGCGGAGTCAACAGGGAGCTTTAAAAGGGGGCTGGATAATTTCATGGATGGGGATGAAAGGTGGATGTAGGTAGTATGTAGGTAGTATGCGATAGTCAACAGAGAGCTTTAAAAGGAGGCTGGATAATTTCATGGATGGGATGAAAGGTGGATGTAGGTAGTATGTAGGTAGTATGCGGAGTCAACAGGGAGCTTTAAAAGGGGGCTGGATAATTTCATGGATGGGGATGAAAGGTGGATGTAGGTAGTATGTAGGTAGTATGCGATAGTCAACAGGGAGCTTTAAAAGGAGGCTGGATAATTTCATGGATGGGGATGAAAGGTGGATGTAGGTAGTATGTAGGTAGTATGCGATAGTCAACAGGGAGCTTTAAAAGGAGGCTGGATAATTTCATGGATGGGGATGAAAGGTGGATGTAGGTAGTATGTAAGTAGTATGAGGAGTCAATAGGGAGCTTTAAAAGGGGGCTGATAATTTCATGGATGGGGATGAAAAGGTGATGTAGGTAGTATGCGGAGTCAATAGGGAGCTTTAAAAGGAGGCTGGATAATTTCATGGATGGGATGAAAGGTGGATGTTGGTAGTATGTAGGTAGTATGCAGAGTCAATAGGGAGCTTTAAAAGGGGCTGGATAATTTCATGGATGGGGATGAAAGGTGGATGTAGGTAGTATGTAGGTAGTATGCGGAGTCAATAGGAGCTTTAAAAGGAGGCTGGATAATTTCATGGATGGGATAAAAGGTGGATGTAGGTAGTATGTAGGTAGTATGCGGAGTCAATAGGGAGCTTTAAAAGGGGGCTGGATAATTTCATGGATGGGATGAAAGGTGGATGTTGGTAGTATGTAGGTAGTATGTGGAGTCAATAGGGAGCTTTAAAAGGGGCTGGATAATTTCATGGATGGGGATGAAAGGTGGATGTGGTAGTATGTAGGTAGTATGCGGAGTCAATAGGGAGCTTTAAAAGGGGGCTGGATAATTTCATGGATGGGGATGAAAGGTGGATGTTGGTAGTATGTAGGTAGTATGTGGAGTCAACAGGGAGCTTTAAAAGGAGGCTGGATAATTTCATGGATGGGGATGAAAGGTGGATGTAGGTAGTATGTAGGTAGTATGCGATAGTCAATAGGGAGCTTTAAAAGGGGGCTGGATAATTTCATGGATGGGGATGAAAGGTGGATGTAGGTAGTATGTAGGTAGTATGCGATAGTCAATAGGGAGCTTTAAAAGGGGGCTGGATAATTTCATGGATGGGGATGAAAGGTGGATGTTGGTAGTATGTAGGTAGTATGCGGAGTCAATAGGGAGCTTTAAAAGGGGGCTGGATAATTTCATGGATGGGGATGAAAGGTGGATGTAGGTAGTATGTAAGTAGTATGCGGAGTCAATAGGGAGCTTTAAAAGGGGGCTGGATAATTTCATGGATGGGGATGAAAGGTGGATGTAGGTAGTATGTAGGTAGTATGCGATAGTCAATAGGGAGCTTTAAAAGGAGGCTAGATAATTTCATGGATGGGGATGAAAGGTGGATGTAGGTAGTATGTAGGTAGTATGCGATAGTCAATAGGGAGCTTTAAAAGGGGGCTGGATAATTTCATGGATGGGGATGAAAGGTGGATGTAGGTAGTGTTAAGTAACAGGAACTACCACGTGTAGGTCTCGCGGCCTCTTGTAGCTTCCTTATTTTCTCATGTTCTTAAGATAAAATATAAAAAACCACCTAGAAACACAGCACGATTGTAAAACACGTATTAAAGTAGTAATTGAAATCTCGGTGGTGTTAGATCTGATGTTAAAGAACCACTTAACATAGCAGAGATGCAAGCAAGAGTACTTTTTTTTATCGTGAGAGTGCTATCTCTGTGGGTGTATGTGGCCGCCAGTTGTATGATTATTACCAACACGTAGACATTATCGTATAGTGCAGAAATGGAACAATGCTACTGCTATCTTATAATAAAAAAGTAGCATATATTCTCATATTCTGATTTTAATTTCATACAAAGAAAATAAAACTAATTCAAATTTTGTTTCGTGTCATTAGTGATTAGGCTACTTCAAATTACCTGAGAATGAGAGACGATGAGAACCTTACTACTATTTTTCTGTCTTTTTCTCACTCTTTATACAGGTAGTTTCTCCCCCCACCCCCTCTCTTTTATTCTCAACATTTTGTTTCCTGACTCTCTCTCTCTCTCTCTCTCTCTCTCTCTCTCTCTCTCTCTCTCTCTCTCTCTCTCTCTCTCTCTCTCTCTCTCTCTCTAATAAAAAAAATATACTCCTCAAAATTTCGTTTCCTGACAATTGTGATTTCTTCAGATTTCAATGAGAATCTTATTATTTTTTTTGCTCTCTTTCTCTCTACAGGAAGTTTCTCTCCCCCCCTACCTTCCCTCCTCCCCCTTCCTCCCTCCCTTGTGAATCTCCTGTAGCAAAATAAGAAGCGGTACAGGATGAGCGCGCAGGCGGGCATCATAAGAACCATCCCGGTCGCCGTGATTCGCACCCTGGCAGTCGTGTTGCTCGCCGAGGTGGGACGCCGACACCACTACGACTCCTCAAGCCGACTCAAAACGCAGTACGACTTTGTGATCGGTGAGTGAGTGACTGCAGCAGTGCATTTTTAAAGCAAATTTTACTGGGCGACATTCTTTGGATATCCAGAAAGGTAAATTCCTACCTGCTAAAATATAGTTTTTGGATACATCAACTTCACCCTTTTGTTTGTTGTGTATAAATAAAGATCCTATGCAGTAATAAGAGTGCACTTCTGGATCTACACACACAGATAAGATGAACCATTGTATCCAGGAAGGATTTTATGAACAAATATCTTGTCGCCCAGTAGCTTAAACTTGTTCTTAATGGGCGACACTTTTACATCACTGGGAGACATTTTGGTCGCCCAGTTGTGATGTTAAAAAATGCACTGGACTGTAGTAATAGTCGTAGTCATCATCATCATCATCATCATAGGCTTATTTCGTAATACATGCAGCAAACATATATTACATATCGGATACAAATAATATTGAAAACACATGTTTCATAGCAAAATTATAAAATTTGAAAGTACTATATTAGATAAAGAGTATCTTCCGTATATAAAAAGACAGGTAGTAGTAGTAGTAGTAGTAGTAGTAGTAGTAGTAGTAGTAGTAGTAGTAGTAGTAGTAGTAGTAGTAGTAGTAGTAGTAGCAGTAGTAGTAGTAGTAGTAGTAGTAGTAGTAGTTGTAGTAGTAGTAGAAACCAGGGATTTTGAAATAGTTTTTTCTCCGGAACAGTAAATATGATAGCGTTTTCGTTTCTGTTTTTGTTCCGAGCATAATTTTGTTCGTTTTGGTTTTCGTTTTCGTTCCCTTAAACCGTTTCAAAGCCTTGGTAGAAACAGTACGGTAATAGAAGTAGTACAAGTAGTAGTATAGTAGTAGTAGTAGTAGTAGTAGTAGTAGTAGAAACAGTACGGTGATAGAAGTAGTGGAAGTAGTATATTTAGCAGTAGTAGTAGTTGTAGGTAGTAGAAACCAAGGCCAAGGAAAAGGTTCTATTCCGTTAGCCTTGGTAGCAACAGTAACAAGAGAGGAAGTTGTATTTAGTCGTAGTGGCAGCAGGAACAGTAACAAGTAGAGGAAGTAGTCATTAAGCAGTAGTAATGATAGTGCGTGGTAGTGATATCATGGTGACACTATAAGGCAGGTAGAAGTGCTATATTACTTACCTGGTGAGGGTCAGGGAGCAGAGAACTGGCAGGTGTATTTGGTGTATTTAGCAGGTGCAGAAAATGTAGCCGCTGTATATACGGTGTTGTCTCCCTCGCCGCGTCTATTTAACCCACTGACGCCCTGAATCCATTGCCTAAAAAAGATAGAAAAGAGATGTGTTAGTTATTCTAAGATTAGATACTTTAAAAAAAAATGCCTGAAAAGGAATCTGATTGAAGTGGTGGTGATGGAGATGCGAAAGACCCGAAAAACAATAATAATAATAATAATAATAATAATAACAATAATAATAATAATAATAATAATAATAATAATAATATTAAAATAATCAAATGAATAAAACAAAAACACAACATCACACACAACTATTTCACACACAACATACAATGAACACCACAACAGCAACACAACTACACACACACACACACACACACACACACACACACACACACACACACACACACACACACAACAAACACACACACACATCAGATAGGGTGTCCCATAGCAGGAAGGAAGTATTTATAATGATTTGCCTCGTAAGGTAATGAGGAACAAGAACAAGGACAGGCCTATTGTTGAATTCTGATATCACCAACCAATCACCGACTTTCCCACTTTTTTCCTCCCTCTCTCTACCCATCTGGCAACAGTCGGAGGCGGGTCTGCCGGTTGCGCCATGGCCTCGCGCCTGTCGGAGGTGGCGGGCTGGCAGGTCTTGCTGCTGGAGGCCGGTGACGCGCCGCCCCCGGAGAGCTACGTGCCGGGCTTCCACCAGCTTCTGCTCCACGGCGACGCGGACTGGAGATACTTCACGCAGCCCGACCAGGACGTCTTCAGGGGCTTCACCGACAGGTGTGTATCACCTCAGAAATGAGGGGTATATTAAGAATAGAACTGTTACATCGCACCATCACTACCCTTTTTAAACCCCATGTCCAGGCTGGAGGGTATATGCTGCCGATTATATCCTTCATCTACCCTTTTTAGACAAGAGGTAAAGAGACAGCAAATGAGGGAGTGAACCAGAGTAAGTGAGAGATAGAGTGTGATGAAGGAGTGAACAAGCGTATGGAAGAGACAGATAGAGAGGGTATAGATAGTGAGAGAGAGGAGGTAGAGAGAGGTATAAGGAGGTAGAGACAGATAGAGAGTGAGAGAGAGGAGGTAGAGAGAGGTATGAGGAGGTAGAGAGAGATAGAGAGGGTATAGATAGTGAGAGAGAGTAGGTAGAGAGAGGTATAAGGAGGTAGAGACAGGTAGAGAGGGTATAGAGAGTGAGAGAGAGGAGGTAGAAAGAGGTATAAGGAGGTAGAGAGAGGTATAAGGAGGTAGATAGAGGTATAAGGAGGTAGAGACAGATAGAGAGGGTATAGAGAGTGAGTACGTGAGTTGTGTCAGCAGTCATCACTTGTCCCTCGCCTCCCCAGAGAATCCCCTACCCGAGAGGCCGCACGTTGGGTGGCAGCTCCGTCATCAACTCTCTCTTCTACGTGCGAGGCAATCGGCGGGACTTTGACAACTGGGAGGCACTGGGCAACCCTGGCTGGGGCTACGACAACGTGCTGCGCTACTTCAAGAAGATGGAGGATTTCAGGGACAGGAACGATCGCCAATCAGGTAAGGTGTCTCCATCTCTTGTATTTTGCATCAAGTTGTCAAATTGTTAACCCCTTGAGACCCAGAACGTAATTTCTATTGTATATTTTTGGCTACCATTAGACGATTTTAATTAATATAAGCAATGTTTTATAGATATGACCTGTTTAGTATTCTTGTCGACTAACTAATTTGGTATATTCAGTGACTTTTCGTAATTTATGGCTAACAACGTACAGTTTTTCATAGCAAAGGGAGGATCTGGGCGTGAAGGGGTTAAAGTTGTTATAGTGTCAAGTTGTTAAAGGATTGGAATGGACTCAGTCGTCAGGTAGTTAGTGCGGAGTCCTTAGGGAGCTTTAAAAGGAGGCTGGATAATATCATGGATGGGGATGAAAGGTGGATGTAGGTAGTGTTAAGTAACAGGAACTACCACGTGTATAAGTCGCGCGGCCTTACGCGTAGCTTCCTTACTTTCTTATGGTCTTATGTATCAACGGAGTGCGCCATAACAAACTTTCAAAACGCCGGGCCTGTATAGCGGCCTGTATAGCGGGCTGTATAGTGCACAAAAATAAATGACTCCTATTCATGTGGAGAGAACGATCATAAAGAGGCCTTTCTAAAAAGTAATTTATACCTCCTTGTTGCTCGCCCCTCCCCCCCCTCCTCCCTTTTTTTCCCCTCCATGCCATAGTCTAGTTTATAAGGCCAGCATGAGACACAGCCCGAGGTGTTCAACGAAACGGTTGAAAAGAAAAGTAAGAAGAGAAATGATTACTTTCGTTTTATTCTCGCTCCCAGGACCCGCCGTTGATCTCTGCCTGGCAAGGGTCACACGTCGCTGACACTGATAGACAGGCAGGGGCATATATGGCGCGCAATGTTATTCAGGAAGAAACTATTATTATTATAGAGGCAGATAGTTTTGAACAGAGAGAGAGAGAGAGAGAGAGAGCGAGGAGAGAGGAGAGAGAGAGAGTAGAGAGAGAGAGAGAGAGAGAGAGAGAGAGATGATGAGACGGAGAGAGAGAGGAGAGTAGAGGGAGAGAGAGGACGACGAGAGAGGAGAGAGAGAGCTGTTATTTACATAGGAGGAAGTAAGAAAGAAGGGGAGAAATTTAACGGTGAGGGGAAAGAGAAGGGAAAAAGAAAGAAAGAAAGACTAAAAATGTAGAGAGAGAGAGAGAGAGAGAGAGAGGAGAGAGAAGAGAGAGAGAGAGAAGAGAGGGAGAGAGGAGACGAGAGAGGAGAGAGAGAGGAGGATGAGAGAGGAGAGGAGAGGGAGAGAGAGAGAGAGAGAGAGAGAGGAGAGCAGAGAGAAGAGAGAGAGAGAGAGAGAAGAGGATGAGAAGAGAGAGGAGAGAGAGAGGAGAGAGAGAGAGAGAGAGAGAGAGAGAGAGATTCAGATTCAGATTCATACTTTTATTCACAATTGAAAGATACAGTGTGTGAAAGAGACTGTTTCATAAAAAAACAGTCTCATCTCAGTATACATATGATGAGTGGTAAGGCACATCGATTATGAGGGGCAGAGTCGTTGAGGTTATAATAATCTAAAACACACATGGGCCAAGGGGGAGTTATTATGACATTCTTGTTTACCCTACACGATTTACGACAGGGCACAGAGTTCAGATCACACAGTCAGGGGGGGGAGGGGAGAGGATGAGTTATAGACACACTTAGGCACGGGTCCGATTTTTTTTGTTTTTAGGCGCCATGGGGGGAGTGGGACGAGGGTCCACGGGGTCTATATCCATGGTCAACAAGGCGTCTTCAGGGGGGGGTACAGCTCGGCGTCGCCTTGAACCAAGAGTGTCTTGTATCGTTCGGGTCATCTCGGTCAGCATTTCCTTTAAACTCCGTATCTCTCCCGTCATGCTCACCATGTCGCTTCGAGTGGTCGCCATCACACCCTTCAAGACTGCCACTCTCCCCTGCAATTCTTGTAGAGAGACTATTTGGGCACGCAGTTCAGCACATTCCTCCCAATGATGGACCTGCGCACCTTGTAGTATCTTTATCTCGTTCATCAAAGTCAAAATAGCCTCAGAATCGCTGAGGGAGGGGAACACCGCCTTCAGCAGCCTGTGAGGGAGAGGAGGAGCAGCCACCCCGCGGTGAGAGGGGAGAGGGGGGACTGGGTGACTGCTTGGGCAGACTGCGGGTGGCTAGGGTGGGGAAGGGAGGGGTCCGAGGGAGAGAGCATCAAGGGGATGTCATCCATCATCGGCGAGGAGGAGGGGGGCAGCCAGGCCCTCCCCATCCGGGGGAGGGATGGGTAGGCTGCAAAGTCTTGACTGGCGGCGGGGGGGGGTTAACTGCGGGCAGGGAGTAGAGGCACCGCAGGCTTCCTATAGCGGTGGGCATCGGGCCTCACAAGGCACTTCACACTCCAAGCATTATGCTCGAGGAGGCAATTGGGGCAACAGGGCGTGATGGATTCCCCATTGATAATGCGATCCTTGCAAAGCTTAGTGTCATGCCTCCCCGAGCAGAAGCCACAACGCACGGAACTATTGCATTGCCATTCGCGGTGGCCCCATCGCTGGCACTTCCCACAAAATGCAGGCTTTCCGATAAATCTCTCCACATAGCAAGGCCTCATTCCGGGTAAAGCAATCATTGATGGCGGGTCACCCGCCCACATCGCAGTCACACGATTTCCTGGCACCATCATATTGGAACGAGGATCCCAAACGTTGACGTCCCGTCGAGCCCAGGAGGACGCCTGGATGATCTTCGAGGTGGTGAAGGGGCATGAAGTATGGGTAGTTCCTTATATTCACCTTGACCTGCCGGTTTTCCTCCGTGGCCTCGGTAAGTTCTCATGACGCTGCCGCATAGCGGGTGGCCCACCTCCGTTAGAAACTGAGCGGTGGCACTGTCCCTCGTGACTGCCATAATAGACGTGGTTGTCATCTTAGGAGTAACAGATAAGTTGCGATGTTGCCAGCAACTTCCGCTAGCCAGATTGACCTGTCCTTAGGTGACACTTCAACCGGGAAGAAGAGACGATACAGCTTGTCAGGGGCGGGGGGAACGTCAGCGGCAGCAGCACTGGCCCCTTCGGGAGGAGGAGGATTGCCATGGTCGTCACCGCCAACGGCCGTTCTTTTTTTTTTTTTTTTTTTGGTATTACAGACAAGTTGATAGCCGTCAGGAGGCATCGCTATTCTCATCGCGAGCTTCCCAAGCAGGGCCCCGCTTAACGCCTTGCATGTCGGTGTAGCGGGGAGCGACCGCACCCCACAACGTCTCGAGTGTCACTGAGAGAGAGAGAGAGAGAGAGAGAGAGAGAGAGGAGAGAGAGAGAGAGAGAGAGAGAGTGTGAGAGAGTGAGGAGAGAGAGAGAGATAGAGAGAGAGAGAGAGAGAGACGGGGGTGGGGAGGGTCAGTTGTTGAAACTCTTGCCACCATTGCCCAGGTCCATCTAACACGCCCTGAAGCAAGATTAACCGGCTATTAAAAGTCGATTGATCTAGCCCCGAAGTGCGTTGCAGCTTATGTCAGGTGCCCCTTTCTCCTGTGAACGCCCCTGTTTGCTTGGCGTATTTACTTTGTGCCCCTGAACTTCACCTCCTATAAAAAATGACAGAAGGAAAAGCTTGAGTCATGCAGCTCTTTTAGGAACTTGCTGCGGAAGGGAGCGGGAGGGAGTCCAGAAAGGTTTAACCCCTTCACGCCCAGATCTTTTCTTTGCTATATAAAATCGTCTGTTGTTAGCCATACAATTAATAAAAGTAACTTAATATACCAAATTAACTAGTGGACAGGGATATTAAACAGGTTAAATCTAAAGAATATTGCTTATTAACTAATTGAAAATCGTCTAATGGTACCCAAATTACAATGGAAATCACGTTCTGGGCCTCAAGTGGTTAATTAAGTCGTATAGATGAGGCGAGGTTTGCGTCTTATTAAACATAATCTGGGGGTCTGGGTGGAGCTATACGAGTACAAAGCTTTGAATGCTATGAAAAGAGATGAGATGATGGGCTGGCCGCTGGTTTATTGTTGCGTAAAGTCTGTAATGAACAAGGCTTTGTGGCCTGCTGTGAGACGGCCCCTTACCCCTAGCGGATTTACATTTAGAAAGTTTGTTAGATGCAATGATTCGTGCAAGTCTTAACAGGGCGTCATTGTCTGAGTCATTACGGTTAGGCAGGTGTTATGAATCAGGTACTGGCCAAGAACTTGTCACGGCAGGCGGCAGTTATGTCATGCCAAGAACTTGTCACGGCAGGCGGCAGTTATGTCATGCCAAGAACTTGTCACGGCAGGCGGCAGTTATGTCATGCCAGGAACTTGTCACGGCAGGCGGCAGTTATGTCATGCCAAGAACTTGTCACGGCAGGCGGCAGTTATGTCATGCCAGGAACTTGTCACGGCAGGCGGCAGTTATGTCATGCCAAGAACTTGTCACGGCAGGCGGCAGTTATGTCATGCCAAGAACTTGTCACGGCAGGCGGCAGTTATGTCATGCCAAGAACTTGTCACGGCAGGCGGCAGTTATGTCATGCCAGGAACTTGTCACGGCAGGCGGCAGTTAGGTCATGCCAAGAACTTGTCACGGCAGGCGGCAGTTATGTCATGCCAAGAACTTGTCACGGCAGGCGGCAGTTATGTCATGCCAAGAACTTGTCACGGCAGGTGGCAGTTATGTCATGCCAAGAACTTGTCACGGCAGGCGGCAGTTATGTCATGCCAAGAACTTGTCACGGCAGGCGGCAGTTATGTCATGCCAAGAACTTGTCACGGCAGGCGGCAGTTATGTCATGCCAAGAACTTGTCACGGCAGGCGGCAGTTATGTCATGCCAGGAACTTGTCACGGCAGGCGGCAGTTATGTCATGCCAAGAACTTGTCACGGCAGGCGGCAGTTATGTCATGCCAAGAACTTGTCACGGCAGGCGGCAGTTATGTCATGCTAAGAGCTTGTCACGGCAGGCGGCAGTTATGTCATGCTAAGAGCTTGTCACGGCAGGCGGCAGTTAGGTCATGCCAAGAACTTGTCACGGCAGGCGGCAGTTATGTCATGCTAAGAACTTGTCACGGCAGGCGGCAGTTATGTCATGCCAAGAACTTGTCACGGCAGGCGGCAGTTATGTCATGCCAAGAACTTGTCACGGCAGGCGGCAGTTAGGTCATGCCAAGAACTTGTCACGGCAGGCGGCAGTTATGTCATGCCAAGAACTTGTCACGGCAGGCGGCAGTTATGTCATGCCAAGAACTTGTCACGGCAGGCGGCAGTTAGGTCATGCCAAGAACTTGTAACGGCAGGCGGCAGTTATGTCATGCCAGGAACTTGTCACGGCAGGCGGCAGTTATGTCATGCCAAGAACTTGTCACGGCAGGCGGCAGTTATGTCATGCCAAGAACTTGTCACGGCAGGCGGCAGTTATGTCATGCCAAGAACTTGTCACGGCAGGCGGCAGTTATGTCATGCTAAGAGCTTGTCACGGCAGGCGGCAGTTAGGTCATGCCAAGAACTTGTCACGGCAGGCGGCAGTTATGTCATGCTAAGAACTTGTCACGGCAGGCGGCAGTTAGGTCATGCCAAGAACTTGTCACGGCAGGCGGCAGTTATGTCATGCTAAGAACTTGTCACGGCAGGCGGCAGTTATGTCATGCCAAGAACTTGTCACGGCAGGCGGCAGTTATGTCATGCCAAGAACTTGTCACGGCAGGCGGCAGTTATGTCATGCCAAGAACTTGTCACGGCAGGCGGCAGTTAGGTCATGCCAAGAACTTGTCACGGCAGGCGGCAGTTATGTCATGCTAAGAGCTTGTCACGGCAGGCGGCAGTTATGTCATGCCAAGAACTTGTCACGGCAGGCGGCAGTAATGTCATGCCAAGAACTTGTCACGGCAGGCGGCAGTTATGTCATGCCAAGAACTTGTCACGGCAGGCGGCAGTTATGTCATGCCAAGAACTTGTCACGGCAGGCGGCAGTTATGTCATGCCAAGAACTTGTCACGGCAGGCGGCAGTTATGTCATGCCAAGAACTTGTCACGGCAGGCGGCAGTTATGTCATGCCAAGAACTTGTCACGGCAGGCGGCAGTTATGTCATGCTAAGAGCTTGTCACGGCAGGCGGCAGTTAGGTCATGCCAAGAACTTGTCACGGCAGGCGGCAGTTATGTCATGCTAAGAACTTGTCACGGCAGGTGGCAGTTATGTCATGCCAAGAACTTGTCACGGCAGGTGGCAGTTATGTCATGCCAAGAACTTGTCACGGCAGGTGGCAGTTATGTCATGCCAAGAACTTGTCACGGCAGGCGGCAGTTATGTCATGCCAGGAACTTGTCACGGCAGGCGGCAGTTATGTCATGCCAAGAACTTGTCACGGCAGGCGGCAGTTATGTCATGCCAAGAACTTGTCACGGCAGGCGGCAGTTATGTCATGCCACTACCTCGGCCGACCTTGAACGGCTTGCTTCCAGCTGTCATGTTCACTCTCACTGCTTTCTGACCAGCTTTCCTTGCATGTCTGTCCAACACCCACGTTTCACAAAACCCAAACGTTATTGATGCAATGGACATATTATTACAGTTTCGTTTCTCCGAGGTGACGCAATATTTCTTCACCGTTGCCTTCACTTTCAATACAGAAACTACCTCGTGTGGATCTCGCGGCCTACTGTAGCTTCCTTATTTTCTTATGTTCTTATGTTCATATATTCTTTCCTCACATCCACCATATATATATTTCATAGATCATGAGATTTTCTTTACTCACTTTTTCTCTCTCAAAACTCCATAGAAAAATCCTTCTTATGTTCTTATAATGTTCTTATGTTTGCCTCTGCCCTCAGCCAAGCTCCTCGGGCGCGGCGGCCCCGTGTCGGTGGAGACCAAGACCTTCCGCACACGCGTGGTGGAGGGCTTCATGAAGGCCGGCCGCCAGCTGGGCTACCCCGAGGTGGCTCCCAGCGACCCCGACCAAGTGGGTGAGTGTGTTTGCATGGTTCCAGAGGCGGCATACACCCATGCAGGACGAGGCCGGCGGTGCCTTTCTCCCGCCAGACGGTGCGTAACCCGGGCCGCATATTCCCCAACTCTATGCAAGTATGTGGTTTCCAAGTGAAGACGCTTGGCTGTAGCTCCGAAACTAAATATAAGAGTCCAGGAAACCTAACCTACCCTAACAGTAACCTAACGTAACCTAATCTGACAAGAGTGTTCAAGAGTATACGCGACATACTGTTCCAGAAAACGGGAATATGCACCCCGGGTCTCCTGAGGTGGCACGCCCAATAGATGCAGTGAGGGTTCGGTGCTGTGTGTATATATGGTGGGTGGGTCTCGCCAGGCCAGTGTGGTGGGTGGGTCTCGCCAAGCCAGTGTGGTGGGTGGGTCTCGCCAAGCTAGTGTGGTGGGTGGGTCTCGCCAAGCCAGTGTGGTGGGTGGGTCTCGCCAAGCTAGTGTGGTGGGTGGGTCTCGCCAAACCAGTGTGGTGGGTGGGTCTCGCCAAGCCAGTGTGGTGGGTGGGTCTCGCCAAACCAGTGTGGTGGGTGGGTCTCGCCAAGCCAGTGTGGTGGGTGGGTCTCGCCAAACCAGTGTGGTGGGTGGGTCTCGCCAAGCCAGTGTGGTGGGTGGGTCTCGCCAAGCCAGTGTGGTGGGTGGGTCTCGCCAAACCAGTGTGGTGGGTGGGTCTCGCCAAGCCAGTGTGGTGGGTGGGTCTCGCCAAGCCAGTGTGGTGGGTGGGTCTCGCCAAGCCAGTGTGGTGGGTGGGTCTCATCAAGCCTGTGTGGTGGGTGGGTGACGGCGTGGGTCTCGCCAAGCCTAAGTACCCTTGTGTCCTCTCCGCAGGTTTCGCCTTGGTGGAACTCACCACGAGGAATGGCGTGCGCTGGTCCACGGCAGACGGCTACATACGCTCCCACACCCAGCGTCCCAACCTCCACGTGCTGCTCAACGCCCATGTGACCCGCGTATGTATCTATTCCTTAAACACACACACACACACACACACACACATACATACACACACACACACACACACACACACACACACACACACATACCCAATGATTTACCGATGATATACACACTGTAAAAGCAGCCTCTCTAAAAACACATCTCTTCCTCCACAGATTCTCTCTAATGGCCGCAAACGGGCCATTGGGGTTCGCTTCCAACACAGAGGGAAGGTGAGTGACCCGTGGGGCCGTGAGTCATACACACACACACACACACACACACACACACACACAGACTTACACACGTACAGCCCCATGTCCACTACTATAAGTACAACCTAACGCACTCCTCTCCTTCCTCTATATACCCTCCAGATGAAGAGCGTGTTTGTGCGTCGCGAGGTGGTGCTCAGCGCAGGGGCCATCGGCTCCCCGCAGATCCTGATGCTGTCTGGCATCGGCCCGGCCCACCACCTCTCACAACACGGCGTGAGTTTGCCATGACACCTACTGACCTTCTGGGTTGACTGAGATATCTAGGCCTCTCCACCCCCAGTGTTCTCCTTTACAGCGTTATGATTACAGTGGTGGTGACGCCGAAGGGAAAATAGTACTAATATAAGAACATAAAAAAATAAGAAAGCTACAAGAGACCTACACGTGGTAGTCCATATGAGGTATAAAAAGACGGTAACTGGCTGGACTCGAACTCTGGACCCTAAATTTACTACTTCCAGGCGCTAACCACTCAGCCACCGCCTCCTCCTTTTAACTCTCGTTCTATCTGATAAATTTGCCGCTCAAAAGAAATGTCCAATTGAAGGTGACAGCAAGAGCTAAAGGTCGCTCTTGCTCTCCTTGGTTGGCTGGCCACTCCCCATGACATCACGTGCGAGACACACACAAAGTTTGAGTCCTTCGTTAAGTTCCCCTGTACTACTTCCCCCCTCGCCCCGCAGATCACGGTGGTGGCTGACGTCCCCGGCGTGGGACAGAACCTGAAGGACCATGCCTATCTCACCGGCCTCCCCTGGACCATCCTGAACGGCTCCTCCTTCAACATCTTCGACACCGTCCGACCCTCCGTCATCGCAGAATACGTGACCAGCAGGAGTGGTGAGTGCCAGCCGGTTTGTGACTGCCAATGATACTCTGTACCTCGAATCTCGTTCGACAGAGGTTTTTGTACGATTCAGAAGCTATTTTCAAATAACGATAATCTCAATTGTTGCCCAGGGGAAAAAATTAAATTCACATTATCAGAGACAAAAAAAGGCTCTTGAAATCGTTTTAAAGCTCCCTAATGACTCTGTTTATGTTAGGTTTAGATTAGTTTTAGCTTACATTGTGGTTAGCTTTAGGTAGGAACTAACTGACTACTGAGTCCATTCTATTCATTTACCACCCTATTTGTGAACCAGTTTTTCCATGTTTCTTTTTTAAATCTAGGCTTTTCCAGTTTGAACGCTTCGGCGTCTGCTATCCTCCCAAGTCATTCCGTCTTGGGATCATATATACCATTTACTTCTTGTTCTAACCTGATGTCCTACATCCTTTCAGGCTTTTTTTTTCCCACAAGACTAAACAACTTGATGGGTTGCTGTACAAATAAGTGTAATGATGTTGAAGTACTTGATAAACAAACCCTTTAACTACAGTATATGCCTTTGTCTGAGCAAGCCTCCTCCCTTGCAGGCCTCCTCTCCACGCCCATCTCCATCGAGGCGCACGCGTGGCCCAGGGCTGCGGTGGGCGACCCGCTGTGGCCCGAGATACAGATGTGCTTCACGCCCTTCACGCTGGCCAACGACTACGGCATCCTCACCTCACGCGTCCTCGGCATAGAGCAAAGTGTGAGTGTTTCAAACGCAGAGCTTCGGCGTCTGCTAACCTCCCAAGTCGTTCAGTCTTTGGATCATATATACCATTTACTTTGTTGCCATATATATGATTAGTAAATACGTATACTATTCTTTTTTATTCCTTTATTCCTTTGTATTCCTCAATTCCTACCTTTTCACTCCATTCCTCTCCTTTCTTCTCCTCACCACCTCTATTTTGATGCCTTCCTAACATAAGAACATAAGAAAATAAGGAAGCTACAAGAGGCCGCGAGACCTACACGTGGTAGTTCCTGTAACTCTAACTTACACTCCGCCTCGCTTCTCTCCCGCAGTTGTTCCGCCAGTACTTCGATAACATCGGCGGGCTGGAGGGGTTCTCGCTGGGTCCCATCCTGACCCGTCCAAAGAGTACCGGCAACGTTACCCTGGACAGTCAGAATCCCTTTGACGCCCCTCGTATCGTTACTAACTACTTCTCCCACCCAGACGACATGGCGGCATTCATTAGAGGTAAGTGTGTTTACCTAGTTGTGTTTTACAGGGCCTGAGCTATAGTCGTGTGGTCCCGTCTCCGTATCTACATTTATCCAGTCTTTCTTTCAGTTGGTGCACATTCTTTGCCAATATCACCTCAATTAGTCCATTGCAAACTTCTACAATGCTATGAGGGAAGCTGTACTTCTTTATGTTGTTCAGGCATCTCCCTTTTCCTATTTTTTTTGCATGTCCTCTTGTGTATCGACCTTCTCTTTGTTTTCGAGTCATTATTTGAGTCAATTATTCGAGTCAATTATTCGAGTCATTATTCGAGTCAATCTCTCATTATCTGTTACTTCCATCTTAGCTTTGTGTATGTGTGTGAGGAAAGCAAGGTTCCTAAAATAAATCATACAATACATAAGCAAAAGGATGTGCCATGTATGTAATTATCTAAAAAGCAACACAATGAATAGAAAAAACAAAAACTGACCTGCAACACCACCTTCCTTGGCCTTTATAGGTATGAAATTCGCCTTCGATATAATCTCAAAGCAAGGTTCCTAAAATAAATCATACCATACACTCTTAGAAAAAAAGGGTAGGAAAAGGGTAGGAAAAGGGTGTTTGTAGTGATGAAATACTGCTACCCTTTTTCTACCCTTACAAATATACCCTATTGCAACCCTAAATAAACCCTTTTCCAACCCCAAATATACCCTTTCTCATCCCTCTCGTCTAAAAAGGGTAGATAAAGGGTAGATGAAGGGTATAATCAGCAGCATCTACCCTCCAGCCTGGACATAGGGTATAAAAAGGGTAGTGATGGTGCGATGTAACAATTCTACCCTTAATATACCCCCCATTTCTGAGAGTGTACGTAAGCAAAATTCTGTACCATGTAAGTATCTAAATAGCAACAAAATAGATAAAAAGAACAAAAAACTGACCTGCAACACCACCTTCCTTGCCCTCTAAAGGTATGAGATTCGCCTTCGACATAGCCTCAACGCCTGCCCTGCGAGACGACTTTGGCGCGCGCTTTTACGACAAACGGCTGCCGGGCTGCGAGGCGTTCGTGCCCCTCTCGGACGCGTACCTGGACTGCTACGCTCGGACCCTCACCGGCACCATCTACCACCCCTCGGGCACCTGCAAGATGGGCCCCGCCTCCGACCCCTACAGCGTGGTGGATCATAGACTGCGGTGGGTTATTGTTGTTTTTGCGTTGGAGCCTATAGCGCATGTAGGCGTTTTTTTCTCTCTCTCTCTTTTGCGATGGTATAACGTATAGGTAGGGGTGGAGGGTATACTGGAATAATAAAGGTATAACGTATAGGTAGGGGTGGAGGGTATACTGGAATAATAAAGGTATAACGTATAGGTAGGGGTGGAAGGTATACTGGAATAATAAAGGTATAACGTATAGGTAGGGGTGGAGGGTATACTGGAATAATAAAGGTATAACGTATAGGTAGGGGTGGAGGGTATACTGGAATAATAAAGGTATAACGTATAGGTAGGAGTGGAGGGTATACTGGAATAATAAAGGTATAACGTATAGGTAGGAGTGGAGGGTATACTGGAATAATAAAGGTATAACGTATAGGTAGGGGTGGAGGGTATACTGGAATAATAAAGGTATAACGTATAGGTAGGGGTGGAGGGTATACTGGAATAATAAAGGTATAACGTATAGGTAGGGGTGGAAGGTATACTGGAATAATAAAGGTATAACGTATAGGTAGGGGTGGAGGGTATACTGGAATAATAAAGGTATAACGCTACGGTAGGGGTGCACTCTTAGAAAAGAAGGGTAGGAAAAGGGTAGAAAAAGGGTATTTGTAGTGATGAAATACTGCTACCCTTTTTCTACCCTTACAAATATACCCTATTGCAACCCTAAATAAACCCTTTTCCAACCCCAAATATACCCTTTCTCATCCCTCTCGTCTAAAAAGGGTAGATAAAGGTAGATGAAGGGTATAATCGGCAGCATCTACCCTCCAGCCTGGACATAGGGTTTAAAAAGGGTAGTGATGGTGCGATGTAACAATTCTACCCTTAATATACCCCCCATTTCTGAGTGTGTGGAGGTTATGGTGAATAAGAGAGAGGTTACAGGGGCAGGGCATAGAGGGAAAGAGAAGGAATGGAAGCTGACAGTGTATGTGTGTGGGCGGAGTGAGGAGTCAATGGGAGCTTTACAGTGAGTCAAAGTTACAGTACTGTAAAACGAGGCTAGATAATTGCATGGACGGGGATGAAAGGTGGATGGAGGTAGTGTTAAAGTGTTAAGTAAGAGGAATTACCACGTGTAGGTCTCACAGCCTCTTGTAGCTTCCTTATTTTCTTTTGTTCTTATGTGTGTGTGTGTGTGTGTGTGTGTGTGTTAATGGTCTTGTGTGTGCAGGATGCGGTCTGTGGGAGGTCTGCGTGTGTGTGTGTGTGTGTTAATGGTCTTGTGTGTGCAGGATGCGGTCTGTGGGAGGTCTGCGTGTGTGTGTGTGTGTGTTAATGGTCTTGTGTGTGCAGGATGCGGTCTGTGGGAGGTCTGCGTGTGGTGGACGCCTCCATCATGCCGCAGATCACCTCCGGCAACATCAACGCCCCCACCATCATGATCGCCGAGAAGGCCGCGGACATGATCAAGGCTGAGTGGAAGGTCTCCTAGCACCGCCTCGTCCCCCCTGACCCCCTCTCCATCTCACCTATATATGTAGTCTATTTATTTTAACGAGGCAAAAATTCCATTCTATCATAAGGTCTCACACTTAAACGTATGCCTATGTTTACCTGATTATAGGGTTAACTATGATAAAGTACAGCTGACATTTAGAAGAAGCGTAGTATTCCCTTCTCCTGGCATCAAATATCAGTCAGTAAGCAGCAAGGGGGCAGGATTTTTCACCTCGTAAAAAAACCCAGACTACTAACACTCAGGAAGTGACCTTGGAACTTTCTCTCTCTCTCTCATTAACGATAAGTCAGAAAAGCGTGCCTATGGTTTATAGGCATATAGGCTCTAATCGTCAAGTCAAAATGAATGATACCGAATTCACATCATTCATTTGTATATAAAAAATTTACAGCAAAAAATACAATCCTATGTAATAGAAATAATGAGAACCCTTATTCAGTACAAAAGTCAAGTTAACCCCTTCGCGCCCAGATCTTTCCCTTGCTATATAAAATTGTACGTATGTTGTTAACCATGGTTAACAACATACGTACAATTTAAAGGTGCATTTTTTGCCCCCTTAGTCAAATTTACTAATGTGGATACTCAAAACGGTGAACTTGACGAACTGGTTAGTCATTTTGTTTTGACTAAGACCATACTTCGGATTTACTAGGTAGGTACTCAAAAAATGACTAACCATTTCTCAGCGTGACTAACTTGGGTTACTCGTTTTAGACCCCACGGCTTGAGTATGCTAAGTTAGTCACCATGACTAACTTTTGTTTTGTGTGCATAAAATTACGAAAAGTAACTAAATAAACCAAATTAGATAGTCGACAAGGATACTAAACGGGTCATATCTATAAAATGTTGCTTATAGTCACTAAAAATCGTCTAATGGTATTATTCTGGAAATTACGCTCTGGGTCTCAAGGGCTTAATAGTTTGCAGTGTGCCTTGTGTCAGTCATCACCACCAGAAGAATGTGGCAAAGCCTACACTTCCTGGATATGACTTTTTTTTGCATCACACACAGGCTCATTTTATGTCCACCAAGTCATACTTTCCAAACCCCGTTATAATTGTACATATGTTTAATATCTTCATATGTCACAACTCATAATGTAATGTTTGTCACAATAATGGCATAGCAATAATGTTTTTAGAAATTTCATTATTCAACTCGTGCCATCTTAACAAACTTGATCTTTCTCTTGGAGTCATGGATCGAATAGACCTAAGTATTCACCATTACTGCCTAGCATCATGCAGTGGAAATAGCTGTGTAGTATTTAAACTAGTCTAGTATGTATTTAAGAAATAAATGATTATAAATGAGTGATCGCATCCTTGAACTGACCAAAAAAATAAGAAAGTTGGCCTGAATGGTAAAATCTTATACATTACAGTAAAGTAACGGTATCAAAATATAATACTGTACAACATTTTCATTTCTCGATACAAAAGTAACATTTCCAAAACATGCAAAGTGGCACTTCAAACTTTCCACATTGCTCACAAACATTCAAAACAACAATAGTAATAATACTAATGATAAAAATGGTAGTACTACGTATTACAACTTCTACTACTACAACTACTGCTGTTACTACTACTACTACTACGACTACTACTACTACTAATAATAATACCTAGACACACAGTTTGGGGCCTCCATAGCCAACGTAACTATACTTCCATAATGAGCAAAGAGCTTAACACGAGTAACAATATGAGATAAGAACATACGAAAATAAGGAAGCTACAAGAGGCCGTGAGACCTCAAGACACCTCCCAACCTAAATTGGCTCACCTTCTTTTAAAAATATCTTGCTGTGCTTTATTGGGCGGAATTTTTGCTGCTGCTGTTTTCTACCCTTGGCCAGTCCCCTTTAATGTAGGGAAAAAATTTAAGTCTGAATCTACTTTTATGCGTTTTTTAATTAAGTCTGAATATACGAGGTAGTTCCTGTATAAATAGATACTCAAATCAAGAGATACTCAAATCAAGGGAGCAACAACACTCTTAGAAAAAAAGGGTAGGAAAAGGGTAGAAAAAGGGTATTTGTAGTGATGAAATACTGCTACCCTTTTTCTACCCTTACAAATATACCCTTTCGGATCGACGCAAATATACCCTTTTCCAACCCTCTCGTCTAAAAAGGGTAGACAAAGGGTAGATGAAGGGTATAATCGGCAGCATCTACCCTCCAGCCTGGACATAGGGTTTAAAAAGGGTAGTGATAGTGCGATGTAACAATTCTACCCTTAATATACCCCCCATTTCTGAGAGTGAGCTCAACACTACCATGCACACAATGAACAGACACCAACCGTTCCAAAGTGGTCCACCCGGCAACACGTGAGAGGCTAAAAACCATCCCCCCGCCACACTGCCTAGGCCATGGGAACACCCAGAACAGCCTACAAGGAGGTACACACTAGCCCAGGACGTGGGGGACAACTGCTGGGCGGGTGCAGGGCAGTTGAAAGCTTCGGTAAAAAGTGGTCATTTGGAGCATCAATTTTCTCTGTAAACAAAAAAATTGTTACTACTTGTCTCCTACTGACCACTACCTACTACCACTCCTACTACACATACCTACTACCTACTACCTACTACCACTCCTACTTACCTACTACCACTACCTATACATACTACTACCATACCTACTATTTAGTCTTGTTACAACTTGTCTCCTACACCACTATCTACTACCACTACCTACTACACTACCAACTACTCTACCAACTACCTACACCTACTACTACTACCTGCTTGTTAACTACTTGTCTCCTACTACTACTACCTGACTACCACTACCTACTACCACTACTACTACCTGTCTGTTATACGTGTCCCATACTACCACTACCTACTCCACTACCTACTACCTGTCTTGGTTACTACGTGTCTCTATACCTACTAACCTCGACCACTACCTACTACACTACCTACATACTGTCTTGTTAGCTACTTGTGTCATAACACTACTACTACCACTACCTACTACCTGTCTTGTTTACTGAGGTCTCTTACACCACTACCTACTACACTACCTACTACCAACCTATCCTAGTCTGTCTTACTACGGTGTCCCTACTACCAACTACCTACTACCACTACCTACTACCACTACCTACTACCGTCTGTACTACGGTCTCTACTACCACTACATACTACCACTAACTACTGACACTGTCTGTGTACTAGTGTCTCCTATACCACTACCTACTAAAACCACTACCTATACCTCATTGTTACTACTGTCTCTTACTACCAAACCTACTTACCACTGCCTACTACCTACTACCTACTACCTGTCTTGTTACTACGTGTCTCTTACTACTACCACTACCTACTACCACTACCTACTACCTGTCTTGTTACTACTTGTCTACTACTACCACTACTACCACTACTATACCTGTCTTGTACTACTGTCTACTACTACCACTACCACTACCTACTACCACTACCTACTTACCTGTCTTGTTTACTACGTGTCTCTACTACCACTACCTACTACCACTACCTACTACCACTACCTACTACCACTACCACTACTGTCTTGTTACTACTTGTCTACTACTACCACTACCTACTACCACTACCTACTACCGCTACCTACTATCTGTCTTGTTACTACTTGTCTCCTACTACCACTACCTACTACACCACTACCCTACTACCGCTACCTACTACCTGTCTTGTTACTACTGTCTCCTACGCACTACCTACTACCACTACCTACTACCACTACCTACTACCTGTCTTGTTACTACGTGTCTCCTACTACTACTACCTACTACCACTACCTACTACCACTACTACCTGTCTTGTTACTACGTGTCTCCTACTACCACTACCTACTACCACTACCTACTACCTGTCTTGTTACTACGTGTCTCCTACTACTACTACCTACTACCACTACCTACTACCACTACCTACTACCACTACCTACTACCTGTCTTGTTACTACGTGTCTCCTACTACTACTACCTACTACCACTACCTACTACCACTACCTACTACCTGTCTTGTTACTACGTGTCTCCTACTACCACTACCTACTACCACTACCTACTACCACTACCTACTACCTGTCTTGTTACTACGTGTCTCCTACTACCACTACCTACTACCACTACCTACTACCTGTCTTGTTACTACGTGTCTCCTGGTGTGGTGTTGGTTTTGGTACAACACGGTTAGTATAGTCACATTTTTTTTTTTACTATTTTTCTATTAAAGAGGCGAAAATTCCATTCTATCTTAAGGTCTCATGCTTAAAACACTCACCTCAGTCTGGGCGGCAGGTGTTCATTCTCCATGAGGGACAGCATGTGGATGTCAGTGGTGGCTGTGCATTGGGTCTGTGGGGACATAACAGGCTTATACAGGAGGTACACAGACAATGTGACCTGGACTCTTCATAGTATTATTGACCATGTCTTTCCCAACCACCTTCAGGAAACTACAAAAGGATCTAAAGATGCGCATTTAAACGTTAATGGAAGTTATGATGAAACTATATTTAACCCCTTCACGCCCAGATCTTTCCTTTCCTATATAAAATCCTATGTTGTTGGCCATAAAATTACCAAAAGTAACTGAATATACCAAATCAGCTAGTCGACAAGGATACTAAACAGGTCATATCTATAAAACATTGCTTATATTCACTAAAATCGTCTATTGGTACCCAAATTACAATGGGCATTACGCTTTGGGTCTCTAGGGGTTAACCATGTCTTTCCCAACCACCTTCAGGAAACTACAAAAGGATCTAAAGATGGGCATTTGAAACCTTAATGGAAGTTGTAATAAAACTAGACTTAATGATTTAATGGGAAGCGATAAACAGGTATAATGACTTTTAACTGAGCCAAAGTAAGGGCAAATGACTGCTTGGGTTACAGGACATTATAACCAACTACTGTAAATGGTAGTTAGTTAGTTCAACAATTAAATCTGGATCCGTGAAGCACCTTTCTGCTGCTCCATCAATACCAAAGCTAGCAGGTGGATGAAAAAGGTATTATGATGGAGCACTGTTCATGTATTCAACATTCCAACTTCCACCTGATAGCCTGCATGAAGCCCGATGAAGCCCGTGTTGTATTGGTGATCTTACCTGAGCAATGCGAAGGTAGTACACTTTGAGAGGCTTGAGCTCCAGCCACGGCAACCACTGGCTGTGCAGGGGGACAGGCGCGGCGGTTTTGTTCTGGCGTTCCTCCTGGGACTGTTCTGAGGACCACAAACAGGAGGCTTTATGAATGCTGGATCCCATTTATTTTTCTCCTGAAGGAAAGTGTTCTGTGTTCTCTATGTATGCACACACATGTACACTTCATTGATCACTGCATAAAGTCTACACTCTTAGAAAAAAAGGGTAGGAAAAGGGTAGAAAAAGGGTGTTTATAGTGATGAAATACTGCTACCCTTACAAATATACCCTTTTGCAACCCTAAATATACCCTTTTCAAACCCCAAATGTACCCTTTCTCAACCCTCTCGTCTAAAAAGGGTAGATAAAGGGTAGATGAAGGGTATAATCAGCAGCATCTACCCTCCAGCCTGGACATAGGGTTTAAAAAGGGTAGTGATGGTGCGATGTAACAATTCTACCCTTAATATACCCCTTATTTCTGAGAGTGTACTCTGAGCTCTGAACTTTTTGTATAATTGCCTCAAACAAAGGTTGTGGGTGGATTGATTTAATGCCAAAAAAAGGGGAATGTGCCAGGGTGGTGGAGCACTAACCGTAAGCCTCCCAGGCCAGCTTCACGGCCCCCGAGTCAGCCAGGACCTCGTTGAGCGGCAGGCGTCCCAGCTGCCACACACAATAACAAGGCATTATCAGAAAGGAACAATAATGACGCCATAATGGACATTAGGCCAGGACATCATGGTCAACAGTTATTTTGTATACAGAACATCAATGTAACATACAAGGAATTACTAAAATGTGCAAAGTTCAAACTTACACTAAAGTTTGCCCTGAGACCTGAAGCGTCCGTCAGGCTTTGGGGTGAGCGGTACTTGGGTGACAGGCATTCAGACAGACTCACGTAGTGCTCCAGGCCCTCCAAGGTGTGTTGCCGAGTGCCATTGTACCGAACACCTGTGCCAGGCAAGGAGTGGCCAAACACAAAATCGTTACAAAACAAGTTATAATCAAACTCATATAGCACTAGTCTAGCACTCATATAGTCTCATATAGCACTATTATAGCACTCATATAGCACTCATATAGTCTAATACAGCACAAGTCCCCATGAGTAAAAGGAACAAACCAAATAACAGACATAAGAACATAAGAAAATAAGGAAGCTACAAGAGGCCGCGAGACCTCACTCACTCACTCTCTTTTTTTTTTTTTCTCTCTTACACTCTTTCTCTCTCACACACTCCTTTTTTTTCTCTCTCTCTCTCTCTCTCTCTCTCTCTCTCTCTCTCTCTCTCTCTCTCTCTCTCTCTCTCTCTCTCTCTCACTGGCATAGGCGACTCTGGACTCACCTGTCTCGTCAAAGCTGTGCATCATCTCGTGGGCAATCATGAAGCCCACGCCTGCATAGTTGACGTAGTTGGGCACGTCCCAGTAGAAGAGCGGAGCCTCCAGGGCCGCGTAGGGGACCACTGCAGGCAACACAAAGAAAGGATGCCATACATAACACAAAAACAGATACCCGATAGCTAACACATATGTCCATAATAGGAATCATGCAATCATCATAGAACCACCCCCCTCTTTTTTTATTTTCTTACTGTCTTCTTTATAGGGATTGGCAACTAAGCGGGCTTTGTGTTACCTCTTTTTTTGTGTGCCCTTGGCCAGTCCTTTGTCATGTAAAAAAAAAAAAAAAAAAAAAAAAAAAAAAACAGGTGCCCCATCATGCAGAGACCAGAGACCACGGAGGGGGATCCTATAGAGGATCATAGATATATCATAAATAAGTGGCTAGAGGCTCCAAGGTAAAAAAAAAAAAATCTATAATAATATAAGCGAAAGTGTGTCTGTCTGTCTGTGTGTGTGTGTGTGTGTGTGTGTGTGTGTGTGTGTGTGTGGTATAAGTTCCGCCCCCCGTGGCGCAAACACCTCATATGGCACATTTTTGGAATCAGGTTGACCAGGGGAAGGTCATAAGCCCACTTGTGAGATGATCCGATCACTTTTTGTTTTCTTATTTTTAGCAGCCTATTAGCGAGAATTGTGAAAACAAAAGTGGGTTGCGAGAATTGAGAAAGCCTTGATGTAGGGTGATGGGTAATGGGTGAGTGAATGGGTGGGGTGATGGGTAATGGGTGTGGGGTGATGGTAGGTGGGTGATGGGTAATGGGTGTGGGGTGATGGGTGAGTGAATGGGTGGGGGTGATGGGTTGGGGGTGATGGGTGATGGGTGAGGGAATAGGTGGGGGGTGATGGGTAATGGGTGAGTGAATGGGTGTGTGGTGATGGGTAATGGATGAGTGAATGGGTGGGGGGTGATGGGTAATGGGTGAGTGAATGGGTGGGGGTGATGGGTAATGGGTGAGTGAATGGGTGGGGTGATGGGTAATGGGTGTGGGGTGATGGGTGAGTGAATGGGTGGGGGATGATGGGTTGGGGTGATGGGTGATGGGTGATGGAATAGGTGGGGGGTGATGGGTAATGGGTGAGTGAATGGGTGTGTGGTGATGGGTAATGGGTGAGTGAATGGGTGGGGGGTGATGGGTAATGGGTGAGTGAATGGGTGGGGGGTGATGGGTAATGGGTGAGTGAATGGGTGGGGGGTGATGGGTAATGGGTGAGTGAATGGGTGGGGGGTGATGGGTAATGGGTGAGTGAATGGGTGGGGGGAATACATACATTTCTACATCCATGATTTCAGGAAAGTTAGAAGGGGCTATCTGGAGAGTGCATGTTTGGTGGGCCGAAGGCCCACCAAACACAGGTGCCCTCCGACAGGAGGGCAATCCCGAACACAATAGCCCTCCGCAGGAGCTAGCAAAAAGTCCGCCCGGAGGGCGGCTTTGCGGCTAGTAATATATAAAATTAAAAAACTTCAAAGTAAAAATAAAAAATAAATAAAAAATTCCAACGTAAAAAAAAAAGAAACAAAAACATGATCATCGATATAAGGCAAAAAAAAGCAGAGATTCCAAGACTAGGTAGCTTATGCAATTTCCAAGCTGGGTACTCACAAAACTTGTTGGGAGCGTACAGTGATATGCCCGAGGCGCTGAACGGCCTCAGGAAGTGACTCCACCTGAGGGGAGGGAGAGGGAACCATCTTACTGACACGTCACTTGTAGGCATGGCAATGAGAAGCAGATCCTCATACTAATGCCATGCAAGTATGAACGTGTGTGTGTGTGTGTGTTGTCCCGCACGAAACCTGTGTGTGTGTGTGTGTGTGTGTGTGTGTGTGTGTGTGTGTGTGTGTGTGTGTGTGTGTGTGTGTGTGTGTGTGTGTGTGTGTGTGTGTGTGTGTGTGTGTGTGTGTGTGTGTGTGTGTGTGTGTGTGTGTGTGTGTGTGTGTGTGTGTGTGTGTGTGTGTATGTGTGACAGTGTGTGTGTGTTGTCCCGCACGAAACCTGTGTGTGTGCGAAAGGGAGAAAAAAAGCAAGGGGAGGCAGTTTCCTTCTTTAACAGGTGAAGGAAAATGAAAAGTGGAGAAATACAAGGGGAGGCACCAGTTTCCTTCTCTATTAGGGGAAGGAAAATGAAAAGTGGAGAAATACAAGGGGAGGCACCAGTTTCCTTCTCTATCAGGGAAGGAAAATGAAAAGTGGGAAATACAAGGGGAGGCACCAGTTTCCTTCTCTATTAGGGGAAGGAAAATGAAAAGTGGAGAAATACAGGGAGGCACCAGTTCCTTCTCTATCAGGAAGGAATGAAAGGGAGATACAAGGGGAGGCACCAGTTTCCTTCTCTATTAGGGGAAGGAAAATGAAAAGTGGAGAAATACAAGGGAGGCACCAGTTTCCTTCTCTATTAGGGGAAGGAAAATGAAAGTGGAGAAATACAAGGGGAGGCAGTTTCCTTCTTTACAGGGAAGGAAAATGAAAAGTGGAGAAATACAAGGGGAGGCAGTTTCCTTCTTTAACAGGTGGGAAAGGGAAAATGAAAAGTGGAGAAATACAAGGGGAGGCACCAGTTTCCTTCTCTATTAGGGGAAGGAAAATGAAAAGTGGAGAAATACAAGGGGAGGCACCAGTTTCCTTCTCTATCAGGGGAAGGAAAATGAAAAGTGGAGAAATACAAGGGGAGGCACCAGTTTCCTTCTCTATCAGGGGAAGGAAAATGAAAAGTGGAGAAATACAAGGGGAGGCAGTTTCCTTCTTTAAGGGGAAGGAAAATGAAAAGTGGAGAAATACAAGGGGAGGCACCAGTTTCCTTCTCTATAGGGGAAGGAAAATGAAAAGTGGAGAAATACAAGGGGAGGCACCAGTTTCCTTCTCTATCTAGGGGAAGGAAAATGAAAAGTGGAGAAATACAAGGGGAGGCACCAGTTTCCTTCTTAACAGGGGAAGGAAAATGAAAAGTGGAGAAATACAAGGGGAGGCACCAGTTTCCTTCTCTATTAGGGGAAGGAAAATGAAAAGTGGAGAAATACAAGGGGAGGCACCAGTTTCCTTCTCTATCAGGGGAAGGAAAATGAAAAGTGGAGAAATACAAGGGGAGGCACCAGTTTCCTTCTCTATTAGGGGAAGGAAAATGAAAAGTGGAGAAATACAAGGGGAGGCACCAGTTTCCTTCTCTATCAGGGGAAGGAAAATGAAAAGTGGAGAAATACAAGGGGAGGCACCAGTTTCCTTCTCTATTAGGGGAAGGAAAATGAAAAGTGGAGAAATACAAGGGGAGGCCCAGTTTCCTTCTTTTATCAGGGAAGGAAAATGAAAAGTGGAGAAATACAAGGGGAGGCCCAGTTTCCTTCTTTATAGGGAAGGAAAATGAAAAGTGGAGAAATACAAGGGGAGGCACCACAGTTTCCTTCTTATTAGGGGAAGGAAAATGAGAAGTGGAGAAATACAAGGGGAGGCACCAGTTTCCTTCTCTATTAGGGGAAGGAAAATGAAAAGTGGAGAAATACAAGGGGAGGCACCAGTTTCCTTCTCTATCAGGGGAAGGAAAATGAAAAGTGCAGAAATACAAGGGGAGGCACCAGTTTCCTTCTCTATCAGGGGAAGGAAAATGAAAAGTGGAGAAATACAAGGGGAGGCACCAGTTTCCTTCTCTATCAGGGGAAGGAAAATGAAAAGTGCAGAAATACAAGGGGAGGCACAGTTTCCTTCTTATAGGGAAGGAAAATGAAAAGTGGAGAAATACAAGGGGAGGCACAGTTTCCTTCTCTATAGGGAAGGAAAATGAAAAGTGGAGAAATACAAGGGGAGGCACAGTTTCCTTCTCTATCAGGGAAGGAACATGAAAAGTGGAGAAATACAAGGGAGGCACCAGTTTCCTTCTCTATCAGGGGAAGGAAAATGAAAAGTGGAGAAATACAAGGGGAGGCACCAGTTTCCTTCTCTATCAGGGGAAGAAAATGAAAAGTGGAGAAATACAAGGGGAGGCACCAGTTTCTTCTCTATCAGGGGAAGGAAAATGAAAAGTGGAGAAATACAAGGGGAGGCACCAGTTTCCTTCTCTATCAGGGGAAGGAAAATGAAAAGTGGAGAAATACAAGGGGAGGCACCAGTTTCCTTCTCTATCAGGGGAAGAAAATGAAAAGTGGAGAAATACAAGGGGAGGCACCAGTTTCCTTCTCTATTAGGGGAAGGAAAATGAAAAGTGGAGAAATACAAGGGGAGGCACCAGTTTCCTTCTCTATCAGGGGAAGGAAAATGAAAAGTGGAGAAATACAAGGGGAGGCACCAGTTTCCTTCTCTATCAGGGGAAGGAAAATGAAAAGTGGAAAATACAAGGGGAGGCACCAGTTTCCTTCTCTATAGGGGAAGGAAAATGAAAAGTGGAGAAATACAAGGGGAGGCACCAGTTTCCTTCTCTATCAGGGGAAGGAAAATGAAAAGTGGAGAAATACAAGGGGAGGCACCAGTTTCCTTCTCTATCAGGGGAAGGAAAATGAGAAGTGGAGAAATACAAGGGGAGGCACCAGTTTCCTTCTCTATCAGGGGAAGGAAAATGAAAAGTGGAGAAATACAAGGGGAGGCACCAGTTTCCTTCTCTATTAGGGGAAGGAAAATGAAAAGTGGAGAAATACAAGGGGAGGCACCAGTTTCCTTCTCTATCAGGGGAAGGAAAATGAAAAGTGCAGAAATACAAGGGGAGGCACCAGTTTCCTTCTCTATCAGGGGAAGGAAAATGAAAAGTGGAGAAATACAAGGGGAGGCACCAGTTTCCTTCTCTATAGGGAAGGAAAAGAAAGTGCTAAATCAAGGGGAGGCAAGTTCTTCTCTTGTGGGAAGCAAAATCGAAAAGTGGAGAAATACAAGGGGAGGCACCAGTTTCCTTCTCTATCAGGGGAAGGAAAATGCAAGGTGGAGAAAACAAGGCTGTAAAGGGTGGAAGTACAAAAACTACTAAAGAATTACTAAAACTGTACTAGAGAAGGCAACTCACAGCACTGAGGGGGCCGATGGGGCGGTCTGGTACTGCTGGTACAGGAGGGAGCGGTAGCGGGACAGCAGGGCCAGGCAGTTGTTCACAAAGTTGTCATTCAGGGTGGTCTGTAGGGGCACAATAATCATCCTTGCATTTCATCAATCAGTTTATTTTTACGTTGGCGGATTTTTTTTTTTTTTTAAGTTTTTACGTTTTTTTTTTTTTTTTTTTTTTTTTTTTTTTTTTTTTTTTTTTTTTTTTTATTTTACGTTCGAGCCTATAGTGGGATTCTCAAGGCCTATCATGATACACTGGAGTCACGTCATCATCAGGGCTCAACTTGTGAACTGTTTCTTTTTTTTTTAAATGCTTTTAGATATAACTTCTTTTTAAATTCAAAATACATGTTATCATGCTAATACTTTTAGAAGATGAAGTAGATGCGGTGCCACCATCCCTACTGAGTGTTGTGAATGTTCAGCTGTGTCCTTGTTCTTCCCGTCTCTCTCATAAGCCCTACCGTAGATAACACATAGTCGCCAGTCACTTGCCACTGCACTTATGTCGCCAGGCACAATATATTACGAATTTTTGCATCACTACAGCCTTGTATGTGCCACTTAAAGAGGTATGCACAGTAGTTTATATTATGTACATCACACTACATGTCTTCAGTGGCACATAAAAGTCTGTAGTGATGCTAAAATTCATAATATATTGTGCCTGGCAACATTAGTGCAGTGGCAAGTGACTGGCGACTATAGTGTTATCTACGGTAATGGGTCTGTTTGGGTGCCCCAGAGAGGAACCTTAAGACTTCTGCTTTATACAAACATCTATACTCACGCCATTCATGTCCTGCAGAATGTAAATAGAAGGGTCGGCACTTGGCGTCTCCCCGCTCATGGCTTCCAGTTTGTTGAGCCACATCGCCTTCTCATCAGGCTTCAGGTTTGGCTGACGTGTCAACTCCTTCTCGGCGGCCTTCGTGTTGGCGCGGATCATGTCCTTGATCTGAGGAAATGATCTTGGTCACCCAGAGAACACAACACACAATATAAACATCATGTCTGTAATGCGTGGTAAATGATTGGAATGGACTCAGTCGTCAGGTAGTTAGTGCGGAGTCAATAGGGAGCTTTAAAGGAGGCTTGGGAAATATTTCACGGCATTGGGATAAACAGGTGATGTAGGTATTGTTAACTAAACAGTGTACCACGTGTAGGTCTCGCGGCCTCTTATAGCTTTCATATTTTCTTATGTTCTTCTTATGTTCCTTGTTAATATGCTTTGAGGAGTGAGAAACTGGCTGATGTATTTTTTGTGCATGGCTTCAAGAAGGAAACGGCAACAACAGACATGAGTGAGGGACGCAAGGATCCCATCTGTCCTGAATTACAGTCCGTTTTTTTTTAACGAGGTGATAAATCCTGACCCCTTGCTGCTTACTGACTGATATTTTATGCCAGGACAAGGGAATACAGCAGTTCTCGTAAATGTCAATTGTATTTTATCATAGTTAACCATATTATCAGGTAAACATAGGCATACTTTTAAGCATGAGACCTTAAAATAGTATGAAATTTTTGCCTCGTTAAAAAAAAAAATCCTGCCACCTGTTTCACGATGACGCACCTTCTGTTGGCGGTCCGGAAGGCGCGGCAGGTGGTGCAGGTAGAGCGAGGATACAAAGTCGCCAAGCAGCTCCGTGGTGACCTGCAGGCAGTACTCAGGCTTGCCGAGAACGTACTGAGCGGGCTTGACCAAGTCTGTGTACAGCCTCTCCGCCAGCAGGATCAGAAGAATTCTCTGCACCCTTTCTGGTTCACTGGCAAGGAACAGAAGAACATAAGAACATAAGAACATAAGAACATAAGAGAAAGTAGATATATAATGGAAGGGAGGAGAAATAAGGAGGAGGAGGGAAATAAGAGGAGAAATAGATTACCCTTTCTGGTTCACTGGCAAGGAACAGAAGAACATAAGAACATAAGAACATAAGAACATAAGAACATAAGAACATAAGAACATAAGAAAAAAGTAGATTATATGGAAGGGGAGGAGAAAAAAGGAGGAGGAGGAAATAAGAGGAGAAATAGATTCCCCTTTCTGGTCACTGGAAAGGGAACAGAAGAACATAAGAACATAAGAACATAAGAACATAAGAACATAAGACATAAGAGAAAGTAGATATAAATGGAAGGGAGGAGAAATAGGAGGAGGAGGAAATAGGAGGAGAAAATAGATTCCCCTTTTCTGGTCACTGGCAAGGGAGAAAATAGTTTAAATGAAAAATGAGAAATATAAATGTTATGAGGGAGGAAGGTTGCTTAAATCACCTGTGTGGAGGTTGTATAATATTAACTGTCTAAGGCTGTAAATATAAAATTAAGAGTGGCATCTCAATCATATCGTCTTTACATGCAAAGCTCGTTAACCCCTTGAGGCCAGAAATGTAATTTCAATGTAATTTGACCACCATTAGATGATTTTTATGAAAATAAGCAATGTTTTTTTTTATAGATATCACCTGTTTAGTATCCTTGTCCACTAACTAATTGGTATATTCAGTCACTTTTCGTAATTTTATGGCTCGCACATACAATTTTTTTATAACAAAGGAAAAATCGGGCGTAAGGGGTTAAAAGCCATCCTCCATGGAGTGAAAGTTGCCATTTAAACCTGTTCTGCCCTGACTACAAGTCAATGATATTTATTATTATATGATATTATGATAAGCTAGTGGTATGGTATCTAGTTAATATCTAGTGGTATAGTATCTAGGTATAGCTAGTGGTCAGGTATGGATGGTACATGGATGACTCCCGCTTACAGTGTGCCGTCAATACGGTCCCAAAGGGCCGAGTAAAGCTCATCCTCAAAGAAGAGGGGATGGTAACACTGTCTGGCTCCACAGAGTGTCCAAGCAATGCCTCCACCAGGGTCACCCAATTCAGCTGCCAAGGAGGGAGAACAACCTCAGGAACATAACATAAGAACATAAGAAAATAAGGAAGCTACAAGAGGCCGTGAGACCTACACGTGGTAGTTTCTGTTACTTAACACTACCTACATCCACCTTTCATCCCCATCCATGAAATTGTCTAGTCTCCTTTTAAAGCTCCCTATTGACTCCGCACTAACTACCTGACTACCTTCTTTCTTTCTTTCTTTTTGTCAGTGAATATAGACTGGTTTTTCACACTAAATATCAACTCTAAGACTTGACTCAATCCAGCTTTTGGTTACTGAAGTCCAGCAATTATTCTACGAGACTGTAGGAAAAGAAAACACAGAGTTCCCTCAACACTTTCCAAACACACTTCCCCACCTTAACCATTATAAATAATCCATCTTTTCTTCCCTCAACACTTTCCAAACACACTTCCCCACCTTGGCCATTATAAATAATCCATCTTTTCTTCCCTCAACACTTTCCAAACACACTTCCCCACCTTAACCATTATAAATACTCCATCTTTTCTTCCCTCAACACTTTCCAACACACTTCCCCACCTTGGCCATTATAATAATCCATCTTTTCTTCCCTCAACACTTTCCAAACACACTTCCCCCAACTTAAACCATTATAAAAAACCCATCTTTTTTTCCCTCAACACTTTCCAAACACACTTCCCCCCCTTAACCATTATAAATACTACATCTTTTCTTCCCTAAACACTTTCCAAAACACATTTCCCCCACCTTAACCATTATAAATACTCCCATCTTTTCTTCCCTCAACTTTCCAAACACATTTCCCCACCTTGGCCATTATAAATACTACATCCTTTCTTCCCTCAACACTTTCCAAACACATTTCCCCACCTTGGCCATTATAAATACTACATCCCTTCCCATGGCACTAACCTGGAGGCTGGAAAGCTAAATCTCTGCTGCAAGTAAGACAGGGTGGTCTTCTTAAAACTTCCTCTTGAGGTGGTTCTCTCGAAAGTCAGGTCTTCTTGGGAAAATCTGAGAGTAAAGACACATTCATGTTAAAAAAATGTTTACCGTCAATAACACTATAGCCCGCCAGGCAAATTTTATAGGCGGATTTACAATTTTAGCATCACTACAGAGTACAGATTTGTATGTGCCACAAAAACCGGTACATAATATAAACTACTGTGCATGCCTCTTTAGTGGCACATAAAAATCTGTAGTGATGCTAAAATTCAAAATGTATGGCGCCTGCGCATTAGTGCAGTGGCGACTATAATGTTATTGACGGAAAAGAAACCCTGAGTGATCTGTTTGTCATCTCTTTTTTTTGTTCCGCTGATCATTAAACGGGCAGCATTCTTACTCACGGCATCTAGATTTTGAAGGAGGAACTCAACGTCCATTGAGGTTGTCGACGAGGAGGCCGTCGGGACCCTGTTTGTGGTTGGTGTAGTTGAAGTAGTCCATGGGCCCAGCTCCTTCAAACCCCCCACTTCATCTGCTCTATGCGCGCCTGCAGACCTTCGCCAACCCCCTGCGCCATAAACATAAGAACATAAGAAATAAGGAAGCTACAAGAGGCCGTGAGGGCCTACACGTGGGAGTTCCTGTTATTTAATACTACCTACATCCACCTTTCACCCCCGGGCTGAACTGTCCAGCCTCCTTTTAAAGCTCCCTATTGCTCCGCACTGACCACATAACGACTGAGGCCATTCCAAACATTTACCACCCTATTTTTGAACTAGTTTCTCCCTAAATTTTTTTTTAAATCTACATTTTTCCAGCTTGAAACCGTGACTTCTTCTTCTACCCTGATTACTAGCCGTAAAAAAAAAATACTTTCAAGATAGTACACTTTGTACATACCACACCTTTCCCAGTAGATCTCATAGAAGGGCATTGATGTCGTACGAGGAGGAAGGGGACTCGAGTGCTTCCTTGGTGCGGTTGAGTGCTTCCCGTAACACATCGCCCACGCCTGTCCTTGCTGAAGGGGGAGAGTAGCAGCGGCGGCGTCAGCATCAACACAACCTGTCTGTGCCGTCCTCAGCCACGTCCAGCAGCAGGTCGAGAAGGGGAGCTGCAAGGGAAGGGGAGGGTGAAGGGGGAGCTGCAAGGGAAGGGGAGGGTGAAGGGGGAGCTGCAGGGAAGGGGGAGGGTGAAGGGGAGCTGCAAGGGAAGGGGAGGGTGAAGGGGGAGCTGCAAGGGAAGGGGGAGGGTGAAGGGGGAGCTGCAAGGGAAGGGGGAGGGTGAAGGGGGAGCTGCAAGGGAAGGGGGAGGGTGAAGGGGGAGCTGCAAGGGAAGGGGGAGGGTGAAGGGGGAGCTGCAAGGGAAGGGGGAGGGTGAAGGGGGAGCTGCAAGGGAAGGGCGAGGGTGAAGGGGGAGCTGCAAGGGAAGGGGGAGGGTGAAGGGGGAGCTGCAAGGCAAGGGTGAAGGGTACTGAGGCTCCCTGTCAGCACACTATACTCAATTCAGTTTGGAAAGGCCACTCACGATAGCTTCCTGGCAACTCCACTTCCCCCGGCGGGCTGGGTAGCTGAGATACTTGATATAGGCGAGCTTAGTAGTAAATATCAAGTGCTCTCCGATATCACAAGTATCTCAGCTACCCAGCCCGCCGGGGGAAGTGGAGTCACCAGGACAAAGCTATCGTGAGTGTCCTTGCCAAACTGAATACGGTATAGGCACAACACCGTCCCATCACAACACCTGATGGACACACACTGACTCGGAAGCAAAGAGAAGGTCGATACACAAGAGGACATACAAAACAATTAGGAAAAGGGAGATGCCTGAACAAAATAAAGAAGTACAGCTTCCCTCATAGAAATGTAGAACTTTGGAATGGACTAAACGAGGAGGTGATATCGGCAAAGAATGTGCACCAACTGAAAGAAAGACTGGATAAATGTAGATACGGAGATGGGACCCCACGAGTGTAGCTCAGGCCCTGTAAAACACAACTAGGTAAACTTAGGTATATACATGTGATGAGTGTGTTAAGGTCATACTCACAAGTGTATTTTCATCATTGCCACCAACATGAGGGTGATATCAGGAGTGTCGTCTGTAGGCACTGAGCCTTCCGCCGTGTTCCCTCCACCAAAGGGACCCACTATAGTGTTGACAATAGCCTTCACATCTGACAGCCACATGGTCTTGTTGGTGCTGTCCCCCTCGGCAGCCGTGCAGCTGTCGTAGAACACCTTCAGGGGGCCCAGTTGGGGGTCCTCGGGAGACAGGTCCTTCAGGGAGTCTGGGAATGAGATCAAGAAGTGCTAGGGCAAAAGTGATGAGAAAAAATCTAACTTTCGAAAAAATGATAAGAAAAAATCTACCTTTCGAAAAAAATTATAAGAAAAACCTACCTTTCGAAAAAAAAATACATATAAGAAAAAATCTACCTTACGAAAAAATATTATAAGAAAAATCTACCTTTCGAAAAAAATTATAAGAAAAAATCTACCTTTCGAAACAGTTGATACTTGGAATGGGTCAGAGATAGAAAAAGAACATAAGAACATAAGAAAATAAGGACGCTGCAAGAGGCCGCGAGACCTACACGAGGTAGTTCCTGGGTAGCCATGAAGACCTATGGTATAAACAAATGAAGAACATCCTTGAGTTCAAAACAAAGTTGGACAAAAGTAGATATATTGACATGAATCAAATCCTGTATACTACAACAAGTTGGATGTAGCTTAAAACATATAAAGACTGCCGGCTGCCCTACCCCCGATAAGGCGCAGGGTCTCCCTCTGGCGGCTCTCGGGGTCAAGCAGAGGGTCGTCGGTCACCCCCCCGCAGGCATACTGGTAGAAGTCCTGCACACGGAAAACAGCAAAGAGTATACGTATTAAACAGTAAAGAGTATACGTATTAAACAGTAAAGAGTATACGTATTAAACAGTAAAGAATACACGTATTAAACAGCAAAGAGTATACGTATTAAACAGTAAAGAGTATACGTATTAAACAGCAAAGAGTATACGTATTAAACAGTAAAGAGTAAACGTATTAAACAGTAAAGAGTAAACGTATTAAACAGTAAAGAGTATACGTATTAAACATCAAATAGTATACGTATTAAACAGCAAAGAGTACGTATACGTATTAAACAGTAAAGAGTATACGTATTAAACAGCAAATAGTAAACGTATTAAACAGCAAAGAGTATACGTATTAAACAGTAAAGAGTATACGTATTAAACAGTAAAGAGTATACGTATTAAACAGCAAAGAGTATACGTATTAAACAGTAAAGAGTATACGTATTAAACAGTAAAGAGTATACGTATTAAACAGTAAAGAGTATACGTATTAAACAGTAAAGAGTATACGTATTAAACAGTAAAGAGTATACGTATTAAACAGTAAAGAGTATACGTATTAAACAGTAAAGAGTACACGTATTAAACAGTAAAGAGTATACGTATTAAACAGTAAAGAGTATACGTATTAAACAGTAAAGAGTATACGTATTAAACAGCAAAGAGTATACGTATTAAACAGTAAAGAGTATACGTATTAAACAGCAAAGAGTATACGTATTAAACAGCAAAGAGTATACGTATTAAACAGCAAAGAGTATACGTATTAAACAGCAAAGAGTATACGTATTAAACAGTAAAGAGTATACGTATTAAACAGCAAAGAGTATACGTATTAAACAGTAAAGAGTATACGTATTAAACAGCAAAGAGTATACGTATTAAACAGCAAAGAGTATACGTATTAAACAGCAAAGAGTATACGTATTAAACAGTAAAGAGTATACGTATTAAACAGTAAAGAGTATACGTATTAAACAGTAAAGAGTATACGTATTAAACAGTAAAGAGTATACGTATTAAACAGCAAAGAGTATACGTATTAAACAGCAAAGAGTATACGTATTAAACAGTAAAGAGTATACGTATTAAACAGTAAAGAGTATACGTATTAAACAGTAAAGAGTATACGTATTAAACAGTAAAGAGTATACGTATTAAACAGCAAAGAGTATACGTATTAAACAGCAAAGAGTATACGTATTAAACAGCAAAGAGTATACGTATTAAACAGTAAAGAGTATACGTATTAAACAGTAAAGAGTATACGTATTAAACAGTAAAGAGTATACGTATTAAACAGTAAAGAGTATACGTATTAAACAGTAGAAGAGTATACGTATTAAACAGTAAAGAGTATACGTATTAAACAGCAAATAGTATACGTATTAAACAGTAAAGAGTATACGTATTAACCCCTTGAGGCCCAGAACGTAATTTTCATTGTAATAGAACCATGGACCATTTGACAATTTTAATGAACATAAGCAATATTATATAGATATGACCTGTTTAATATCCTTGTCCATTAGCTAATTTGGTTTATTTAGTTACTTTTTCGTAGTTTTATGGCTAACAACAGACAATTTCATATAGCACAGGAAAGATCTGGGCGTTAAAGGGTTAAACAGCAAAGAGTATACGTATTAAACAGCAAAGAGTATACGTATTAAACAGTAAATAGTATACGTATTAAACAGCAAAGAGTATACGTATTAAACAGTAAAGAGTATACGTATTAAACAGCAAAGAATATACGTATTAAACAGTAAAGAGTATACGTATTAAACAGCAAAGAGTATACGAATTAAACAGCAAAGAGTATACGTATTAAACAGTAAAGAGTATACGTATTAAACAGCAAAGAGTATACGTATTAAACAGTAAATAGTATACGTAAAAAACGGAATACACAAAAGGCAAATTAGTGCCTAGAGATACATAAGGCAGAAATTCCCCCTTTGTCATCTCCCTGTGAGTGTGTTCTTCTCCTTCTTCTTCTTTCTGTTTAATGTCAGTTTTTATCCCATCATTTTTAAGAGGTTAGACGGCCGATGATACGCTTCCAATTATCTCTATCCGTTCTATCTCTATCCGTTGTTCCATCCGATTTATCTCTCTAGGTTGTTCTATCTGTTCTATCTCTATCCATTGTTCTATCCGTTCTATCTCTATCCGTGTTCCTTCATCCTCACCTCACACGGTTCCCTGCCCGAGTGATCCATCAGATCCAGCATTCGGGCGGCCAGGGTCTTGCAGGCTGGCGTCTTGCACACATTGTTATCTGGAATAACAACAATAAGAACATTAGAACATAAGAACATAAGAACATCAGAAAATAAGGAAGCTACAAGAGGCTGGGAGACCTATACGTGGTAGTTCCTGATACTTAACACTACCTACATCCACCTTTCATCCCCGTCCATAAAGCTGTCTAGTCTCCTTTTATAACTCCCTATAAGAACATAAGAAAATAAGGAAGCTACAAGAGGCTGGGAGACCTATACGTGGTAGTTCCTGATACTTAACACTACCTACATCCACCTTTCGTCCCCATCCATGAATTCATCCAGCCTCCTTTTAAAGCTCCCTGATGACTCCGCACTGACCACCTGACACCTGAGTTCATTCCAATCATTTACCACCCTATTTGTGAACCAGTTTTTCCCTATTTCCTTTTTAAATGTACGCTTTTCCAGTTGGAAGTCTCTTGCAATCTGTACGAAAGTCTTGAAATGAAAAGTCAATCTTACCCTCTGGAGAAGCTGGTGGAAGAGGACATGGATGAAGCGTGGATGTGGAGACGGTGGAGGTGGTGGTGGTGGATGTGAGAGAGGTGGTTGAGTCAGAGTTTGTAGGTGACACTGAAATGGTTGTTAACACTTCCTCAGTTGTTGTTGTTGCTGTTGGAGTTTCAGAGATGGTAGTTGAGGGTTCTTGGGTGGACGAGGACTCTGATGTTGCAATACTTGGCGGTGGGGATGAGGACGATTCAGTTTGTTCTTCTGTGGTATCTGGGGTGGTTGTGGTGGTGGTAGGTGACTGTGGCGAGTCAGTGGTTGCATCTGTTGTGGTTGTTGTTGTTGTTGTTGTTGTTGTTGTTGTAGGGGTTTCAGAGATGGTAGTTGAGGGTTCTTGAGTGGACGAGGACTCTGATGTTGCAATACTTGGCGGTGGGGATGAGGACGATTCAGTTTGTTCTTCTGTGGTATCTGGGGTGGTTGTGGTGGTGGTAGGTGACTGTGGCGAATCAGTGGTTGCATCTGTTGTGGTTATTGTTGTTGTTGTTGTTGTTGTAGGGGTTTCAGAGATGGTAGTTGAGGGTTCTTGAGTGGACGAGGACTCTGATGTTGCAATACTTGGCGGTGGGGATGAGGACGATTCAGTTTGTTCTTGTGTGGTTGTGAGTGGTGGTAGTGGTGTAGTACTTGTTGTTGTTGTTGTTGTTGTTGATGGTGGTGGAGGTGGTAGTGGTGTAGTGGTACTGGTTGTTGTGGTTAGTGGTGATAGTGGTGGTTTTCTTGTTGTTGCAGTGGTTTCTCTTACAGTTGAAGATTCTGTGGTTGATGTCGTTGAAGATTGTGTTGTAGATAGTGGTAGTGGTGGTGATGGTGGTGCACTGGTAGTTACTTCAGTTGTTGTAGGGACTATACTGGTGTCTACTGGTGTTGTCATGGTATCAGTTAGTATTGGTGATGCAGTGGTAGCTGCAGTAGTAGTAGTTGTTGGTGGTGGTTCTGTTGATGGCTGAGTGGTAGTTGGTGTGGTTTCAGTAGATGGTTTTACTGTTGTGGAAGGAACTGCAGTAGGTGGTGGTGAGGGTGGTGGTGTAGTGGTACTGGTTGTTGTGGCTAGTGATAGTGGTGGTGGTGAAGTAGTGGTAGTTACTTCAGTTGTTGGGACAGTACTGGTTTCCATTGGTGTTGTCATGGTAGTAGTTAGTGGTGATGAAGGGTAGTTGTAGTAGTATCTGGTGTAGTTGTTGTTGTTGTTGGTGGTGGTGGTGGTGAAGTAGTGGTAGATACTTCAGTTGTTGGGACTGTAGTGGTTTCCATTGATGATGTCATGGTAGTAGTTAGTGGTGATGAAGTGGTCGTAGAAGTAGTATCTGTTGGTGTTGTTGTTGTTGTTGGTGGTGGTGGTGGTGGTTGTGTGGTAGTGGGTGTGGTTTGAGTAGCTGGTGGTACTGTAGGGTTAGGAACAGTAGTAGTTGTAGTAGTAGTTGTAGTAGTGGTTGGCGAAGCAGTGTCAGTCAAAACCTCGTCTGCCATTAACGGCCTATTCTTGGGATTCTGCTGTAGGGAGAAAGAAACAAAATTCCATAGATTTGTTATATTCTTGTGACATGGCGGTCATTTAATCCCCACAAAACACACACACACACACACACACACACACACACATACACACACACACACACACACACACACACACACACACACACACACACACACACACACACACACACACACACACACCACATACACACACACACAAAAAAAAAAAAAAAAAAGTAAAAAAGAAATATATATATATAAAAAAAAAAAAAAAAAAAAAAAAAAAAAAGTAAATCAAATCTAAAAACCTCCTACCTTTACATATAATTGATAACAGAACTATCTATACTATATCACTATGTCCACTTCTGCTATATTCACCTCTGATCAGATGTCACGTAGGAGAAACACTGTAGCCCAATACACTCTATGTATCAGCATCTTCAACTTCTAACAATCATACAATGTTGAAACAATAAAAAAAAAACAGACATCAGAATTCTATATATTGGTTTTTACTTCATAAATATTACAACACTCTAATGTTACCTGGATTTCATTTCGCCAGTAGTATATACGTAGCTATAGTCTGGGGTTTTTTACGAGGTGAAAAATCCTGCCCCCTTGCTGCTTACTGACTGATATTGGATGCCAGGAGAAGGGAATACTACGCTTCTTCTAAATTTCAGCTGTATTTTATCATAGTTATCCATATCATCAGGTAAACATACACTCTTAAAAAAGAAGGGCAGGAAAAGGGTAGAAAAAGGGTGTTTGTAGTGATGAAATACTGCTACCCTTTTTCTACCCTTACAAATATACCCTTTTCAAGCCCCAAATATACCCTTTTCCAACCCCAAATATACCCTTTTGCAACCCTCTCGTCTAAAAAGGGTAGATAAAGGGTAGATGAAGGGTATAATCAGCAGCATCTACCCTCCAGCCTGGACATAGGGTTTAAAAAGGGTAGCGATGGTGCGATGTAACAATTCTACCCTTAATATACCCCTTATTTCTGAGAGTGTAGGCATAATTTTAAGCATGAGACAGAATTAAATTTTCGCCTCGTAAAAAACCACAGAGTATAGTCTAGTCCTTACCTGTATGTAGATGTGTGACTGTGAGTGTGTGTAGTAAGGCATGAGGCACAGGATGATGACGATGATGACGAAGAGCAGAGCCAACAGTACGAGGCCCCGGCTGGTCCTCGTGGTGGCGCCGGCCATGCTCACCCCTCCCTGGCTGACCGATGGCTCCTGCAAACACACAAAATCTCTCTCTCTCTCTCTCTCTCTCTCTCTCTCTCTCTCTCTGACTATAAATGCTTTTCGTGCTATTTCCTTATGTGTCTATATGTTTTCTTATCTCTAATAGGTTTTATATCTAGTAATCTTATACGGTACTAGATCTTTTCGAATTACTAATGAAAAATTAAATGTACAGAAATCTACCGGTAGTATTTATTCCCCTCTTCTACTGTTCTGATGCTTTTCCGTGATATTTCCTGCCCTGACTATATTTTCTGATCTCTAATAGGGCTTATATCTCATTAGTTAAGATTATACGGAACTCCTTTCCTGTGATAAATATTTAATGTCAACTTTGCTTATTTCTCATATAATTTGTGAAGAAAGAACACCATTAAATTTTTGTTGCATAGTGAGAATATTGTATTTACCGTCGACTTAACGCACACTTCAGCTATCTAAACCTGTCAATAATGCTTATTTTGGTGTGTATTCAAGGCTCTGTGTATTAAGGATTCAGCCTTACATAAGAACATAAGAACATAAGAACATAAGAAAATAAGGAAGCTACAAGAGGCTGGGAGACCTAGACGTGGTAGTTCCTGTTACTTAACACTACCTACATCCACCTTTCATCCCCGTCCATAAAGCTGTCTAGTCTCCTTTTATAACTCCCTATAAGAACATAAGAAAATAAGGAAGCTACAAGAGGCTGGGAGACCTACACATGGTAGTTCCTGTTACTTAACACTACCTACATCCACCTTTCATCCCCGTTCATAAAGCTGTCTAGTCTCCTTTTATAACTCCCTATAAGAACATAAGAAAATAAGGAAGCTACAAGAGGCTGGGAGACCTACACGTGATAGTTCCTGTTACTTAACACTACCTACATCCACCTTTCATCCCCGTCCATAAAGCTGTCTAGTCTCCTTTTATAACTCCCTATAAGAACATAAGAAAATAAGGAAGCACAAGAGGCTAAGTGTTAAGTATCAGAAACTACTACGTGTAGGTCTCGCGGCCTCTTGTAGCTTCCTTATTTTCTTATGTTCTAGCCCCACGATTGCTTGACCCTATCTCTACCATAACAAAGACTGACCTGTGCTGTGCTGTGCTGTGGCGTGCTGTGGTGTGCTGCGGACAGGCCGGAGATATCACAGGTATACGTTAAATCCTCACAGTGTGTCTCACCTAACTAACAATCTGAGTATCTCCTCATTATCGTGTCCTATACCCCCCCCCCCCCTCTTCCTCTCCCTTTACAACACCTGCGCTCCTCCGTTCTCTATCCATTTCCATAAAGCCCCTGTTTCAACACCCCCATTTCACAACCCCCCACCTCTCTCTCTCTCTCTCTCTCTCTCTCTCTCTCTCTCTCTCTCTCTCTCTCTCTCTCTCTCTCTCTCTCTCTCTTCTGGCACATTCACCTTTTTAGGCATTAAATACTCTCTCTCTCTCTCTCTCTCTCTCTCTCTCTTCTCTCTCTCCTCTCTCTCCTCTCTCTCTCTCTCTCTCTCCTCTCTCTCTCTCTCTCTCTCCTCTCTCTCTCTCTCTCTCTCTCTCTCTCTCTCTCTCTCTTCTCTCTCTTGTCACCTCTCCGTACCTCGCTTCACCTTATCACCCTGACTTTTTTTCGTAAGAAGGGAATTATCTGTCAGCGGATGTACTAATTAAAATTAAAAGGGTCAGACGCGCCGAGATGAACAAACACATAACACCACCACTGCCAGCTACGAGAGAGAGAGAGAGAGAGAGAGAGAGAGTAGAGAGAGAGAGAGCGATCGAGACTGATGAGCCGAAGTAGAGAGATGACGAGAGAGAGAACACTATAAACAGATCGATACAAAAAAGACCAACTCAATGACACACAGACAGACGAAACGACTGAAAAATAAAGGAAATAAAACAATAGACGGATAAACAGGCATAAAAATATACACAAACAAGCATAAACAAACAGAACGAGAGAAACAAACAGACAGGAAGGGAGACAGACAAACAGAGACAGTGAAGCAAACAGGTGAAGCAAATAGATATCTGTTTAGGTTCCCGAGTGAGGCTTTGTGGCCCCTTCAATACAACACCTTCTGTTAACGGAGGCAAACAGTGGTCATGGGTTAATTAACGGCGCGAGTGACCTAGTTAGTTACCCAGAGAGCAGGGAGGACGATAGACGGATGGACGATGGACCAATGCGCATCCACCATCTCCTTCCTCCTCCTTCATCTTCATCTCCTCATCATCCTTCCTATCCTTCCTATCCTTCGTCAGCACCTGCGGGAGAAATACAAGGGGTTATAGTCTGGTTTTTTTAACGAGGTGTAAAAATCCTGACCCTTGCTGCTTACTGACTGATATTTGATGCCAGGAGAAGGGAATACTACACTTCTTCTAAATGTCAGTTGTATTTTATCATAGTTAACCCTATTATCAGGTCAACAGAGGCTTCATTTTAAGCATGAGACCTTAAGAATGAATGGAATTTTCGCATCGTAAAAAAAAACAGAGTATAGGTTAGGCGGCGGGGAGGAGGGGAGGGAAGGGCGCCGTGACTCAGCTACGAAAGACGTGCCTGCAAGGGTGACAGACGGACAGTGACAAATGACTGGCGCCCCTGACTGACAGCGACAAGGCCAAGGGGGAGAAGGTCAGCCCGTGAATGGCATGTAACTGAGGCTGGAAGAACAAACACAAGGATTTTTCAAGGAGGAATCAACGATGATGCTACGAAAGGGTTGAACATTTTTCTTAATTCTTCTCTGGTTTTTTGCTGACTCGCCAACGACAACGACTTAACCCCTTGAGACCCAGAACGTAATTTACATTGTAATATGACTACCATTAGACGATTTTAATGAATATGAGCAATATTTTATAGATATGACCTGTTTAATATCCTTGTCCACTAACTCATTTGGTATATTTAGTTACTTTTTCGTAATTTTATGGCTAATAACAGACGATTTCATATAGCAAAAGAAATATCTGGACGTGAAGGGGTTAAAGTAATGTCTGTTGGATGGGAAAAGTAAGAAGGAAAGGAAAAAAGGGGAAGGGGAAGAAGGGAAAAGTGAGGCCTATAGTGTGTGGGTAGGCTGTGTGGGTGTCAAAAAGGGGAGGGGGAGAGGGGAAGAGGGAGGCCTATAGTGTGTGGGTAGGCTGTGGGTGTCAAAAAGGGGAGGGGGAGAGGGGAAGGGGGGAAGAGGGAGGCCTATAGTGTGTGGGTAGGCTGTGTGGGTGTCAAAAAGGGGAGGGGAAGAGGGAGGCCTATAGTGTGTGGGTAGGCTGTGTGGGTGTCAAAATAAATCGAGTTTGCGCCGCCCAAAAGTCGCTAACAACAGAGGCGATGAGTTCGTGTTCGATGTAACTTTATTATATTGACTCAGGTGTTCATGGCTCTCGAAGGTCATAAAACAAAGCCCCGTGTGTGTGTGTGTGTGTGTGTGTGTGTGTGTGTGTGTGTGTAGTCTTTCTCCCACGCAGGGCCGGCGGTGCGTGGGAGAGGAGAGGGTTGTGCTAACGGCCCCTCACTCCCTCCCTTCCTCTGCCCTCGACGCTTTGTGTATCAGTAATTACAACACGCAAAACAAAGACCGAGTGACCTGAAGACGCTGTTTGTTTTGAGGAGGATGAGGAGGAGGAGGAGGAGGAGGAGGAGGAGAAGGAGGAGGAGGAGGAGGAGGAGGAGGAGGAGGAGAAGGAGGAGGAGGAGGAGGAGGTTGCCTGGTGATGTATACGACCTACAACAACTCTATACATATTGCTCTTAGCCTCTTTCTGCCTCAAAAATATTAGATGGTGTGTGCATGTGTGTGCTTGAGCAGGAGCACATGCATTGTTTTTCATGATGCAATGCCTCCTGTATAATATAAGCGCACGTAAACAACTAAACACACATACACACACAGGGTCAAGCGGATGCCGGGCCTGCTGGGTGCTCCATTAAGGCGACACTCAGCGTCCCGGCGCTATCCTGCCCTGCCCCTGCTACCCCTACCCTGACCTGCCCCACCAACCCCTGCCCTGCCCTGCCCTGCCCTGCCCCTCCAACCCCTGCCCTACCCTGCCCCTCAATCCCCTGCCCTGCCTTGCCCTGCCCCTCGATCCCTTGCCCTGCCCTGCCCTGCCCCTGCAACCCCTGCCCTGATCTGCCCCTCCAACCCCTGCCCTGCCCTGCCCTGCCCTGCCCCTCGATCCCCTGCCCTGGTAATACCTGAACACACGTGAGATAGGGAAGCCTCGGTCATACCCTCTGCACACCAACCCCTTCAAGGTTACATGAACGTAAGCATCTGATGAAGATCTCTTACACTGTTTTCTGGGGAACGGCCAATTTAAGCGGAGTTTATAATTTGCTTTTTGTATACTTCACATTATTTTCGCAATTCAAGGTTGCATGTTAATTGTTAACGTAAGTGGCTGCTGGTGATCTCTTTCACTGTTTTCTGGGGTATGAGCATTTTAAGCGGAGTTTTTTATTTGTTTTTTTGTTTACTATAGATAGTTTTGTTCGTCTACCATCATCTCTAACATCAAGGGCTGAAGCTTTCCACACGCATCCTTTACTTCTGGCTGTCTGTTTGTCTTTCCATAGTATTAAGGATGAAATCTGGCATTACACGTATTAATAATAATATAGGTCATTGCCCTACAACAACAGGAAGCACATGTAAGGCAGCAGGTAGGGTCTTTTTGGCGGGGGTGTCGGGGTGAGGCGAGTGCCAGGCTGCCAGGGTCGCGGCGGGCCAGGTGAGCCATCCACACCCCTATGATCCTACCTACACCTGTTGCTTGCCACAACTTCCACAAGTTGCCAGGCAGTGGGACCCAGGAGGCGGAACAGGCAAGACGTGCCGTGCCGTGCTGCGCTCCCCGCCGCTGCATCGCGTCAGCCTCCTCGCCTCCCATACGCGAGTGGCCCGCCCTGCGACTCTGCCTCAGCAGGCCCCCCGTGCCCCTGGCGATCAGTTACCCTGTGGAAGTGTGGCTAGACATGAGGTGAAGGACGCACGCACGCGACATACACATGTGCCACGTGTTGTTGTAATACACGCAGCGACAAGACAACAAAACAGACACAAGTGATACTCATAAGAATATAAGAAAATAAGGAAGCTACAAGAGGCCGCGAGACCTACACGGGGTGGTTCCTGTAGTTACTCGTGGCTGGGTGCAGCAGGGACGCCCTAGCGGTGCTACAGGGCAGCTGACGGACGGCTGACAGGGAGCAACAGGTAGTACTGCGAGGAAGGAGCTGACAGGCGGGCACGGCCAAAGCCACACTCCTTACTGTTCCCTCCAAGGCCGAGAGATTCCCTTAGCCTTGGTTCCCTTCATCCCCTTGGACTCCCACTTCGCGACTACCCTTCCCCCCAGCCTTCTGCGGGGCGGGGCGTGGCAGGGCGGGGCGCGTGGGTGACAGCCGCGTCACCGCCATGAAGTTCTTGTTCAGGAAGCAATGGAAGCACGGCAAGACCCTGGCGGAGACGCTGCCTAGGCTGGCCCTACAGGTGAGGCGCTGGGCGAGGGGGATACTTGATACTTGATAGTTTATTCGGCTTGGTGTAATATAATAATGTTCATAATCAATTATAGTCATACAAGCCACGGTCCATTAAGCCGAAGCTCTTTTAAGGACCTCATGCCATGATATTTTTGTTGTCTTGCGTGGACTAAGGTGAACTATTGATATACATTGACAGACTTAATCATTTCGAGTACAAAGAGAAGTGATGATAACAATTGCCGTAATGTTAGTAATGGGAATAGTAATAATAATAAGAATTAATAAGTTAATTAATAATGGTAATAATGAAAATAATAATAGTAATAATAGGGAGAGAGAGAGAGAGAGAGAGAGAGAGAGAGAGAGAGAGAGAGAGAGAGAGAGAAAACACCTATAATTTGCCTAACATACACATAATATACTAAGGTTATAGTTAGGTTATAGTTAATGTTTTAGGTTAGGACAATTGTTCTACCTAGGTTTGTAAATCGTTTAGAAATTTCCTCGTATTTTTTTAATTCGTACATCTATCTATCTATTTTATTTTATTTTTTCTATTTATCAATTCGTGTATTTATATAATTATAACATGCATGATGGCCTCTCTCTCTCTCTCTCTCTCTCTCTCTCTCTCTCTCTCTCTCTCTCTCTCTCCTCTCTCTCTCTCTCTCTCTCTCTCTCCTCTCTCTCTCTCTCTCTCTCTCTGTCTCTCTTCACAAACACAAACACACACACACACACACAAACACATAAGAACATAAGAACACAAGAAAATAAGGAAGCTACAAGAGGCCGTGAGATCTACACGTGGTAGTTCCTGTTACTTAACTGTACCTACATCCACCTTTCATCCCCATCTATGAAATTATCCAGCCTCCTTTTAAAGCTCCCTAATGACTCAGCACTAACTACCTGACGACTGAGTCCACTCCAATGAGAACGATAGATGGATGGAATGCACTGATCGAGGAAGGGATGTGTGTAAACATTCTATTTAAATTTTATGAACAAATATTATATGATAGTTTAAAAACAGGACAATACAAGCTTGGCTCAAATCCTGTACCGTCAATAACACCACAGTCGCCACTGCACCAATGTCGCCAGGCTAATTCTACAGGCGAATATTACGAATTTTAGCATCACCACAGACCTGCATGTGCCGCTGAAGACAGGTACATAATATAAACAACTGTTATTGCCTCTTCAGTGCCACATACAACTCCGCAGTGATGCTAGCATACGTAATATATGGTGCCTGGCGACATTAGTGCAGTGGCGACTAGTGTTGTTGACGGTACATACACAAATAGGTAAACACACATTGTCAATTGTGAATGTCATTGTGAATTGGCTGAAATAGGGATTTTTAATCATTGTAACTGAAAACTGACTCCAGATTCGTGTTCAGCATGCCCAATAACTGTTAGGAACAAATTTTCAAGCAAATAAATTTTTCAATTTTTTTTGCAAATTTTGCAAGGGGTATGAAATAGGGACTTCTAATCATTGTAACTGAAAACTGACTCCAGATTCGTGTTCAGCATGCCCGATGACTGCTAGGAACTAATTTTCAAGCAAATCTATTTTTCGAATTTTTTGGCAAATTTTGCAAGGGGTATGCCTTGATTTTTTTTTTTAAATCACGTTTTTCGCAATAACTAAAAAAAACTATGGCAGATACGTGCAAGAGGTATATATGTAAATATGAAGCAGGTCAAGGGCTATCATTTGGCGTAGATAAAAAAAATATTGATTGGTAAATAAGCGAGAAAATAGCATATTCGTGCATTTATACAAAATTTCAATTTTCCCGACAACCATGAGGTGTTTTGAACAACCGATTACTGCATCATGTAGAACACTTGAAGATGAACCTTTGTTACTTCGATAAGTTCTTCTACGACTCATAGTTTTGCGGTAAAATAACAAAAAGCCTGATTTTCGTCAATTTTGGAATATTTTCAGCAGCCAAAAATCCGAAAATATTTTTTTCGCTAGATAAGTGGAAATGCCTGGGATACAATTGTAGATCCATCCATTTACAGTAACTTTTGATGGGTAAGTGTTGCTGTGTGAGAAACAAGTTAAGAGCTGAGGCGAAAAAGTAATTACCACAATAATAAAAATAATTATTATATAGTGGTATATAAGTTTACACACACACACACACACACACAATAATTCACATAACATTACAAAGAATCTTCCTCCTCTTCTTATAAACATGAACACAATGCCTACAGAAGGCTGGATATTGTACATAAACAATAAATATCACTGCTTGAAAAATAATAAATTTAATTACAGTTACACACACACACACACACACACACACACACACACACACACACACACACACACACACATACACACACACACACACACACACACAACACACACAAGTAGGTCGATACAACGGGATGGCAGCAGCCGTGCTAACATATCACGAGCCTTCAAATAAATCCACCAATAAAATGAGGTAGTATTTACAGGAAGACAAACATTCTCTCTGTCTCTCTCTGCCTCTCTCTCTCTCTCTCTCTCTCTCTCTCTCTCTCTCTCCTCCTCTCTCTCTCTCTCTCTCTCTCTCTCTCTCTCTCTCTCTCTCTTTTTTTTTTTTTCTCTCTCTCTCTCTCTCTCTCTCTCTCTCTCTCTCTCTCTCTCTCTCTCTCTCTCTCTCTCTCTCTCTCTCTCTCTCTCTCTCTCTCTCTCTCTCTCTCTCTCTCATTAAGAAAGCAAAACACACCGTACTGGACACACACAAAAGACCAATGTGTCCCCTTAATATATCCAATGTGTCCCATTAATATTTCCAATGTATCCCCTTAATATATCCAATGCATCCCCTTAATAGATCCAATGCATCCCCTTAATATATCCAATGCATCCCCTTAATAGATCCAATGTAACCCCTTAATATATCCAATGCATCCCCTTAATAGATCCAATGTAACCCCTTAATATATCCAATGTAACCCCTTAATAGATCCAATGCATCCCCTTAATATACCCAATGCATCCCCTTAATATATCCAATGCATCCCCTTAATATATCCAATGCATCCCCTTAATATATCCAATGTAACCCCTTAATAGATCCAATGTAACCCCTTAATATATCCAATGTAACCCCTTAATAGATCCAATGTAACCCCTTAATAGATCCAATGTAACCCCTTAATAGATCCAATGTAACCCCTTAATAGATCCAATGCATCCCCTTAATATCGGTGTCCAGCGATTACTAATGAATTAAAATAAAGCTTTAAAGTGAATCACAAAACTTAACTCACCGTATTGAGTATCTAGTTTGATGGGGTATTTAGTTAGTGTTAAATTAGTTAAGGGATTCACACACACACACACACACACACACACACACACACACACACACACACACACACACACACACACACACACACCCACTGGATGCTAAGGTGTAATCTGTGTTTATAATTACATCTCATTACATAGAGGAGGAGGAGGAGGAAGCATAATGAGTGGCGGTAATCACTCTTTATCTTATGGGTGTGTGTGTGTGTGTTGTGTGTGTGTGTGTGTGTGGAGGAGGAAGGGCGTAGGGAGCATTAATTAACAAAATAAATTAAATATGAAGATAATTACAGGGTAGGACAGAAATACAACAGTTCAGGGAGGTCAAGATAACAGACGCCCCCCCCCTCTCTCTCTCTCCCTCTCTCTCTCTCTCTCTCTCTCTCTCTCTCTCTCTCTCTCTCCTCTCTCTCTCTCTCTCTCTCTCTCTCTCTCTCTCTCTCTCTCTCTCTCTCTCTCTCCTCTCTCTCTCTCTCTCCAATGTGCCATGAAGCGCAAAGGGAGAAGCGGCTGAACAATTTGTTAGTTTAGGTGTGGTAATAGAACGCCTGAGACGAGGAAAGGAGGAAGCACACACACACACACACACACACACACACACACACACACACACACACCACACCACACAAGTCACACACACACACACACACACACATCACACACACACACACACACACACACACCACACACACAGTCACAAAGTCACACACACCACACAGTCACACACACACACACACAGTCACACAGTCACACACACACACACACACACACACCACACACACACACACACACACACACACACACACACACACACACACACACCACACACACACACACACAGTCACACAGTCACACACACCACACACAGTCACACAGTCACACACACACACACACACACACACACAACATACACACATACACACAGCATATCGCCAGCCACTTCTATACGACGATCCTAAAAACCTGATACTGGGCAGTGTACCGAGTGTTTGTATATTTCTTATTGAGAGAGAGAGAGAGAGAGGAGAGAGAGAGAGAGAGAGAGAGAGAGAGAGAGAGAGAGAGAGAGAGAGAGGAGAGAGAGAAGAGAGAGTTGAGTAATGTCCGCTGGTCCACATCTAGTCGGGGTCCGCCTCTGTACATGGAGTGTGACCTGCATTCTGATAAAGTGACCAATTTCCTCCCCTCCATGTAAGGCTGTGGAGGAGAGGTGCAATGGCTAATGGGGGGGCGAGGGTGGGGGGCAGGGGGGCAAATGGCAGGGTGGGGGAAGGGGGGCGAATAGCAGGGGGGGGCACTGGGGCAGGGGTGGGGGGGCGTACAAGACAACCTGTGTTACTTGGCTTGCATCTGGCGTACAGAGGGAGGGAGGGACGAGTGAGATTGATGAGACAGATGAGAGACGAGACCCAGAGGGAAAAACAGACACAATACGAGAAGTTGAGAGCACTGACTATCTTCGTGTGTGTATGTGTGTGTGTGTGTGTGTGTGTGTGTGTGTGTGAAGGAGGGGGGGGGGAAGCCACCTCGCCTGGCACACATATCAAGTTGAAGGCCAAGAAGAGCCGCCACATAACAATGTAAAGAAGAGGCTGAGGTGCTGTAAGTAATTACTGTTCCGCTACCTGACGCTGGCGGTGGCTAGGGGTCAGGCGAGGGTGTCAGGCAGCAGCGAGGGTGTCAGGCGAGGGTGTCAGGCAGCGAGGGTGTCAGGCGGCGAGGGTGTCAGGCGGCAGCAGCGGTGTCAGGCGGCGTTCCAGTGCACGCCAGCAGTAAGGACAGCACTGCAACGTTGAGTAATGGCAGCCTTCACCTCCGTCTCGTGGCACAACCTTACATAGCCAATGCCGCACCACCTCAGCGTCCCGGCATGCAAGACAACCCTCCTTCTTATAACCCCCCCCCCCCCCCCCCCGAGAGAGCTGCTAAGGATCCCGCACCCGTATACAAGGCCAGAGGGTGACGCCGAGCTACCGCCCCTCATAAAGTGTCCACGGGCACGGCACATACCGCCCTGTCCCCCGTAGCACAACACTACGCCCTCCCGCCGCCTAGAACAGCTATACTTGGTGCCGCCGGGACGCTGATGGGCTGGACGTGGACAATGTACTGAGGGCGAGGAGGAATGTGCCCCACCGCTGGCCAGACAAGCCCTTCCGTACCGACAGGGCGCCAGATGTGCTGCTGCTGTGGCAGGGTGGCAGGGTGGCAGGGCGGGGTATAGGGGCATAGCGGGGCAGCCAGGCGGGGTATAGAGGCCATATATAGCAGGGCAGCAAGGCGGGGTATATAGGTCATAGCAGGGTTGCATGGAAAGGAGGCAAAGGAAAGGAGGAATAGCCGCGCCTCAGCATTGATCAAAAACAACAAGGTGGAAAGACGCGTCCAGGTGAGGCGAACAAGAGACCCAAGATTATAACATCATTTGATCTAGAAGACACCCATGTTCGACACCTTACGAGATGGAGGATACCGTTACTCTCTCTCTCTAAGGGCGGCGGTGTGGGCAATGTGAGTTATGTGAGTGTCGGGAATATCCAGGTGTCTGTGGGAGTGACGGGAGGAGAGGGAGGGTGAGGTTGATGGGTTGCAGAATGGGCCCGAGAGCGAAAACAAAATATTCAGGCGACCGTTGTGTACGTATATTTCTCGAACTATAATTTGTTCCACACACTGTAGCTCTCTCTCTCTGTCTCTGTCTCTGTCTCTGTCTCTGTCTCTCTCTCTCTCTCTCTCTCTCTCTCTCTCTCTCTCTCTCTCTCTCTCTCTCTCTCTCTCTCTCTCTCTCTCTCTCTCTCTCTCTCTCTCTCTCTCTCTCTCTCTCTCTTTCCTGTGATCTTATTTCTATCATTTCTTTCTTCGCATCGTTCCCTTCCTTCTTCCTTCTCATTTAGCCTCCTTCCTTCCCTGGTTCCTTCCTTCCTTCTTTCCTTCCTTCCTTCCTTCCTTCCCTCCCTTGCTCCTTCCTCCCTTCCTTCCTTCCCTGGTTCCTTCCTTCCTTCTTTCCTTCCTTCCTTCCTTCCTTCCTTCCTTCCTTCCTCCTTTCCTTCCTTCCTTCCTTCCTTCCTTCCTTCCTTCCTTCCTTCCTTCCTTCCTTCCTTCCTTCCTTCCCTCCCTTGCTCCTTCCTTCCTTCCTTCCCTTCCTTCCTTCCTTCCTTCCTTCCTTCCTTTCCTCCTTGCCTTCAGGAACGCGGAAGATTCCTCCTAATTTGCATCAACAAAATTCTACACCGTCCTCGCAGTTGTGTGTGTGTGTGTGTGCGTGTGTTTGTGTGTGTGTGTGTGTGTGTGTGTGTGTGTGTGTGTGTGTGTGTGTGTGTGTGTGTGTGTGTGTGTGTGTGTGTGTGTGTGTGTATGTGTGTGTGTGTGTGTGTGTAAGTGAGTATCCTTCGCCATTACGTCAGCGCGATAACTAGTCAGTACACACACACACACGGTCCATGTACAAATAACCCGAGTGAGTGAGTGTCCATAAAGGTGCACCCGATGACACACCCATGAGAATGCACATACATTCCCAGACATAACACACACACAGACATAACACACACACAGACACACACACACACAGACAGACATAACACACACACACACACACACACACACACAACACACACACACACACACACACACACACACACACACACACACAGACAGACATAACACACACACACACACACACACACAGACATACACACACACACACACACACAGTTTTGTCTCATGAATAAACACGGTCGAAGGTGAGACGCCCGCTATACGGCGTGGGCGGCGACAGGCTGTGGGCGGGACGTGGGCGTTGCTGCGAGGGAGTTGGTATATGGGTGGGCGCCTCCCTGCCCATGCCCGAACACACACACACACCACACACACACACACACACGCATCGTTCATGATAGAAAGGGCATGAGCAAGAAGGCACCTGTCACTTTTTTTTTGACGTTGGAGCCTGAAGCTTTTGTATTGTTTTTGTTTTCTTACGTTGGAGCCTATAGGTTTTTGTTTTTGTTTTTTTACGTTGGAGCCTATAGGTTTTTGTTTTTGTTTTCTTACGTTGGAGCCTATAGGTTTTTGTTTTTGTTTTCTTACGTTGGAGCCTATAGGTTTTTGTTTTTGTTTTCTTACGTTGGAGCCTATAGGTTTTTGTTTTTGTTTTCTTACGTTGGAGCCTATAGGTTTTTTTTGTTTTCTTACGTTGGAGCCTATAGGTTTTGTTTTTGTTTTCTTACGTTGGAGCCTATAGGTTTTTGTTTTTGTTTCTTACGTTGGAGCCTATAGTTTTTGTTTTTGTTTTCTTACGTTGGAGCCTATAGGTTTTTGTTTTGTTTTCTTACGTTGGAGCCTATAGGTTTTGTTTTTTTTCTTACGTTGGAGCCTATAGGTTTTTGTTTTTGTTTTCTTACGTTGGAGCCTATAGGTTTTTGTTTTTGTTTCTTACGTTGGAGCCTATAGGTTTTTGTTTTTGTTTTCTTACGTTGGAGCCTATAGGTTTTTTGTTATTTTTTGTTTTTGTTTTCTTACGTTGGAGCCTATAGGTTTTTGTTTTTGTTTTCTTACGTTGGAGCCTATAGGTTTTTGTTTTTGTTTTCTTACGTTGGAGCCTATAGGTTTTTGTTTTTGTTTTCTTACGTTGGAGCCTATAGGTTTTTGTTTTTGTTTTCTTACGTTGGAGCCTATAGGTTTTTGTTTTACGTTGGAGGCTATAGCTTTTTTTTTATTTTTACGTTGGAGGCTATAGCTTTTTTTTTATTTTTACGTTGGAGGCTATAGCTTTTTTCTTTTTTTTTACGTTGGAGCCTATAGCTTTTTTTTTTTTTTTTACGTTGGAGCCTATAGCTTCTTTTTTTTACGTTGGAGCCTATACCTTTTTTTTTTTACGTTGGAGCCTATACCTTTTTTTTTTTTTTTACGTTGGAGCCTATAGCTTTATTTTTTTTTACGTTGGAGCCTATAGCTTTATTTTTTTTTTATTTACGTTGGAGTCTATAGCTTCTTTTTTTTTACGTTGGAGCCTAGTTTTTTTTTCTTTTTACGTTGGAGCCTATATCTATTTATTTTTCACGTTGGAGCCTATAGCGCTTATAGGCTTTTTTTCTGTCCTATAGATGTCTCTCCAACATAAGCTCTCTGCTATAGTCATAAGGGTGTCCTGTGAGGCAGCCCAAGAGTCGTCAAGGAGTGTTGGGCTAGATCAAAGACTACCGTATACAGTAGTCTTTGGCTAGATCAATAGACTTCAATAATCCCTTCACGCCCAGATCTTTCCTTTGCTATATAAAATCGTCTGTTGTTAGCCATAAAATTAAGAGAAGTAACTCAATATACCAAAATAGTTAGTCGAAAAGGATACTAAACAGGTAATATCTATAAAATATTGCTTATAGTAACTAAATATTGTCTAATGGTACCCAAATTACAATGGAAATTACGTTCTGGGTCTCAAGGAGTTAATAGTTGGTCAGTTAATCGAGTGGAGGATGCCGTGGTGGGGGCAGAAATGTGTCACCCCGGCACCTGTCTGCGATAATACGTCATTGGAATAATACTTCTTATAATAATAATAATAATAATAATAATAATAATAATAATAATAATAATTTTAATATCACCCGGAGGCATACAGGCAAAAAAGCAACAACAAGAAAAAGAGTTAACATAAGTACTATAAAAACAAAAATAGTGCAAAATATACACTAGTACTTAAGTTAACTCTTTGTCTTGTTGTTGTTGCTATTTTGCCTGTATGCCTCTAGCTCCCTTATGGCTCTTTGTGTGTGTGTGTGTGTGTGTGTGTGTGTGTGTGTGTGTGTGTGTGTGTCGGGCGGAGAGTGCCTGGATGGTCCTTGACGCAGCACCGCGGCCACAATCCAGACGAAACCCATCACGAGTGTTGGCTTCCACGTCTCTTCAAGGCAAGAAAGGCGCGAAGGGTTTGGAGGAGACTGAGATGCGGCTACCACAACCATACCCATGCACGCCCCGCACCTGACACTGCGGGAGACGTATACACTGTACAGCCCTTGGGTAAATTTCCAGATGAACACAGAACTTCCTTTGATGGACGAAACAATTTTTTTCTGGTGAGTTTTGATGTGTTTTGAATTTATCTGCTAACCGTTTCTGTCGCAAATCTTTTTTTCTTCTTTTTTTTTTGTTGCTAAAATGACAAAATAAATAAACAAATTGAACCTAACCGAACCTATACCTAACCTAACCTAACATTTACCTAACCTAACCTATGCCTAACCTAACCTAACCTAACCTTTACCTAACTAAAAAAAAAAATAAAAAAAAAAAAAAAAAACCTAACCTTTATCTAACTAAAAAAAAAAAAAAAAAAAAAAAAAAAAAAAAAAAATGCGACATAAACGGTTAGCATGCAGATTCATTCAAAACACATCAAAACTCATCAGAAAAAAATAGTTTCGTCCACCATAGTGAATTCGGTGTTCATCTGGAATAATACCAGCCCTTGGGTCACCCTGGAAATGTGGCGTTCAGCAGTACCAGAAGGGAGGGAAGGAGGGAGGTGAAAGATGGTGGCGAGGAGGAGGAGGTGGAGAGGGCCGAGATGTTGCAGGAAGGAGAAGCGAAGGAGGAAGGAGGAGGAAGGAGAAGGGTCACTCGTGCAGGGTCAAGAAGTGCTGGGCGAGGTCAAGAGTGTGCTAGTCCCGGGCAGCGTGAGGCAGACGACGGGGTGAAGGGCAGGGTGGAAACGCAGAGTGGGAAGACGCCAGCCATGCATCCATTAACCCCTTGAGACCCAGAACGTAATTTCCATTGTAATTTGGGTACCATTAGACGATTTTTAGTGACTATAAGCAATATTTTATAGATATGACCTGTTTGGCACCCTTGTCTACGAGCTAATTTGGTATATCAAGTTAGTTATCGTAATTTTATGGCTAACGTCAGACGATTTTATATAGTAAAGGAAAAATCTGGGCGTGAAGGGGTTGAGACAGGCAGGCTTAGGGCGCTGGAATTGGATGCAGCCTATATTATTTGTTATTGCATGCACACGAGAGAGAGAGAGAGAGAGAGAGAGAGAGAGAGAGAGAGAGAGAGAGAGAGAGAGAGAGAGAATATATGAGACTGTTGCTGCAGCTCCATGGATTCACACTTGTAACAGGCTCCGTTATCGGGGGTCACTTCGGTCACCGCTACCCTCTAACTGCTGCCGTTCTCATTCTCCCCCTACAGAGCGAGCTGGTGGAGGCGACGCGTGGCAGCCGCGGGAGCAGCCGCAGCACGAGCCCGAGCCCCGAGGAAGGCGGGAAGTCCGGGGAGGTGCGGTGCGTGTGGCTGTGCCTGCTGAGGGTGTCGCAGGTCGCCCTCCTGCTGCTGCTGCTTGGCGCGGCGGCAAACTTCATCGCTGCCTCCCTCACCTCCGTGCTGACAGCCACGCCCCTACTCCGCCCACGCCCGCTGCTGCCGCCAGTGTCTGAGGACAGCCTGCCGCGTACCGCCTCCTCTGCCCTGCTTGACCTACGAGACTTCCAGTTGGTGCACGAGGCGCAGGGCGCGTGTGCACCGGCGCGCCTGTTCTTCCTGTTCCTGGTGCACTCCCGACCCGACCACTTCCGGCAGCGGCAGGCCATCCGAGGGACATGGGGCGGCGTTCGGGACTTTGGCGACGGGTGGGCCGTCCGCACGGTGTTCCTGCTGGGCCGAGGCAGTGGTGGGGGAGGCGGTGGTGGCGAGGGCGCGGCGCCGGACACTGGTGGATGGCATGTGGAGGCGAGGGTGGAGCGGGAGGCGGCGCGCCATAGGGACCTGGTGGTGGGCAGCTTTGTGGACCACTACCACAACCTGACGTACAAGCACGTGATGGCGCTGCGGTGGGCGGCGCGACGCTGTCCTCACGCCGCCTTCCTCGTCAAGGCAGATGATGATGCCTTCATTGACGTGCCGGCGCTACGGGCGCTTCTTAGCCGCACCTTCAGCGTGCCGCCGCCGCGCACCACCCTGGCCTGCAACGTGCTGCCGGCGGGCATGACACCTCAGCGGACGGGCAAGTGGGCGGTGAGCCACGAGGATTACCCGTGGCCAGAGTATCCCTCCTATTGTGCCGGCCTCGCCTACGTGGTGACGCCCGCGCTGGCCGATATGCTGGCGCGCGTGGCGCAGGCTGACGTGGCGCCCCGGGTGTGGGTGGACGACCTGTGGGTGACAGGCTTGCTGGCCGAGGTGCTGCGCCTCAGGCCCCACTACCTCAACCTGCGCTACTCCTACGACCACGACACGCTGGCCACGTGGGCGGCCCGCGCACGCCCCCACGCCCCGCCACCCTACACCTTCGTCCACTTGGACCCCTCACGCCACAATTGGCGTTTCACCCTTGACACGTTGTGGCAACACGCCCTCGCCGCCCAACGCGCCACCCTGGCGCCGCCCGTCACTCCAGCAGTCCCGTCAGAACACACGTAGCCCCTGGCCAGGAGGTGGACGCCCAGAGCTGCCAGCACGCCTGCCGCACGCCGGATGTCCCGATGCCGCGTTTGACACGTGACTCACACGTCGTGATATCCCGCAAGGCACGCCAAGACCTCCCATCCCAGCAGGAGCGAGGCAGGGAGGCGAGGACTGGCTGCTGCATTGCCCCAGGCGCTGTGCGGTGCCACGGCGTACTCGCCATGCTACGCAGCCTACGTGTTATCCTCCAGTGAGGTGACGACCCTCGCACGGCACGGGGCGCCATGTTACGCAGCCTACGTGTTATCCTCCAGTGAGGTGACGACCCTCGCACGGCACGGGGCGCCATGCTACGCAGCCTACGTGT
>JACEEZ010016126.1:920000-972500 GCA_016584305.1 Chionoecetes opilio | reverse complement strand
TCTTCATAGTTTTCGAGTTATTCAAGAAAATATGATTTTTTACTGAAAATCAAAGGTGTACCACTTTTTTGAGATAGCTATTATACCTCAATGACTCACGGGGGACATACAAGGGAGAGAAGGATGGGTGGACGGAGCTTGATTGATTTTGTAGAAAGTGTTTGACAAAGTTTCCTACAAGAGGTGGCTGTGGTATTGGGGTAATTTGAGTATGAAGGAGAAATGGAAAGGAATGTCTTGGAATGGATGAAGAACTTGCTTAAAAATACATGTGTTACAGATCACAACAAGATTCCTATACATGGGAGTGACACTAATGTCTTAAAACATCTGTTTGACAACATATGAAAGCTTGAGATTGAACAGCAAACAACCAAACCTCCCAGTGTGGTGATGGCTGTGTGGCACTGGTCATTGCCTATTTAATACTACTAAAACACAAATATTTTAAGCATCTGCACACCCTTCAGTTTGTGTGTGAGCATCTACACTTGATAACAAGGAATTTTTATTTTTTATTTATTTATTTATTTTATTTGATATTATTAAGGATTATATTTTATTATAGATTATTTAGTTTAGATTATTCAGCAGAGATGATATGTTCCTCACTGCTGTATAAAGACTCCTAAAGAGGTTACACACTGTCAAGAGATGGTTAAAATCTTACCTAACCCAGTTTTTCTACCATAAGAAGACTAACTTTTATCAAATTGAATAAATCCTGTAGTTGAACAGCATGACAGTAATTGTCTGATGTATAGACATTAAAATTCAGGTTATCCCACAAAGACACGAGGTTGACTTTAGTGGTTGATGAGATTCCCTTCATTAAGCCACTGTTTGATTATAAAGGTGGGAATGTTGCTGGCTTGGCATGCAACAGTTTACCCCTTGAGACCCAGAACGTAATTTCAATTGTAATTTGGGTGCCATTAGATAATTTTTTGTGAATATAAGCAATATTTTATAGATATGACCTGTTTAGTATCCTTGTCGACTAACTAATTTGGGATATTAAGTGACTTTTCTAAATTTTATGGCTCGACATCATACAATTTTTTATAGTAAAGGAAAGATCTGGGCGTGAAGGGGTTACTTAAGCCATTGTTTGATTATAAAGGTGGGAATGTTGCTGGCTTGGCATGCAACAGTTTAAGGCTATAACAAGAGCTTCTGGTTTCATGCTGAGTAGCCAGTGTCTGCACAAAACTCAAGGATGTTGTGCACGTGACGCCTATAAAGTGTATTGATGCTGAAACTTTGACATTATAAAACAGGTCATCATTGGTTTAGACTTTAGAGAGATAGGGTGAAAAGTAATAGCTGTTATATCGGATAATAATGCAATCCATAAGAAAGTTGTGTCATTCTTTGCTAGTCCCCCAAGGCTCTCACTTGTTGATCCTCTCCCTGAACGTAAACAAAGGCCTCTTTTTTCATATTTGACTCTGTTCGTCAATAAACCCCTTCACACCCAGATCTTTCTTTTGCTATAAAAAAAATTCTGTTGTTGGTTGTCGAGCCATAAACATACGAAAAGTAACTGAATATACCACATTATTTAGTCGATAAGGATACTAAGCAGGTTATATCTATAAAATATTGTTTGATTTGATTAATATTCATTAATATTCGTCTAAAGGTAGCCAAATTATAATGGAAATTACGTTATGGGTCTCAAGGGGTTAATATGCATAAGAAATAAGTGGCTGGGCAAAACTATTCAGGCAAATGCATGAGTTCCCCATCATTTAACACTTCTGAAAATCCACAGTCAAAGATTGATATTCAGGGTGCCCCCTTGACCAGTGGCGTACCCAGAAAATTGAAAAGGGGGGGAATTATATATCTATTATACATAATATATATATATATATATGTATAATAGATATATAATTTATTATAATTTATTCTTTGCCAAAGGGGGGGGCATGCGGCCATGCCCCCCCCCCCCCCCCCCCCCCTCGGTACGCCACTAGCTGCCCTTGACCACTCCACACAAGCTTCACGCCCTGGCACCACGCGCCCTTTTAAAACATGGATATAACTTCAAAAAATACTTTACAAAAACCCTTTCTCCATCTAATCTGAAAGGACTAATAAATGTAACGTTGAGCCCTGCAAATTTACAGTGATGACATGATTCAAGCACTGCTGGCCTTAGAGAAACAAAGATGTTTGACAACCTTTGCAGAATACATGCCTACATTTGAACATTTCACACGTGGAGGACAATACTCACCACACTGAAGAGATGGCGAGGCAGGCGCTTCAGTGCGAGCTACGGATTGCCTCAAGCACGTCAGCTTGCTGTAACAAAATATTGATATGGCAGGAGTCCAGTGTCCCCGAGCAGAGTGGTGGCGGTGAGGAAAGTGGGGTTTCGGGCAATCTTGAAGAGAATAACCTTCCGTCCCACAGTCCCCCCAACACCCCTCTGCCGGAGCCACTGGACTCCCGCAGGTGGCCCGGGGGCGGCGCACCCCTGGCCCGGAGGAGTGAGGGCCAGTGGTGCGCCGCCCTGTGAAGACGACGTGCCCGCGCTAACACAACAGCTCACAGCTCACTCAGCTTCGGCGGCTACACTCTGAAACAAAGACACACACTTAATTAATGCAGGATTCTAAACAGTAGACACATTCACCATCACAAAAAATGGGTACAAAAAATACATATTATATATTAGTTTACCCTTTTCCAAGACTCGTTTTCTTTTACGTCAGGTAGAACCTACGACTATTTACAATTACAGAGAATTGAAAATGGGGTGTACCGTCAAATGTTTGGGGTACAGGCCTATACACAGGGGGCAGCACTCCTTGGGGAAGTGGGAGCATCCAGTGTTAGGAATAGAATAAGGGAGGGACAGTGGAAGTACTTGAGGTATGTATTAGTAGACGGGAATGACCTAGTGAAAAGGATAGGAGAGGAGATGATTGAGAAAAGACAAAATAAATGGATGCAAGCTGTAATGAAAGATTTGAGAAAGACTGGAGTCATGAACCAGGGTGTGAGGTGTGAGACAAAGGAGAGTATAAGGGAAAAAATGAGAGAGTTGGACACAAGAGAATGGGTGAATGAAATGAATGAAAAAACAAGTTTGAAAATATATAGAAAATGGAGAAAAGAGAAGGGAGGCCAAGAAGAAATATACAGCAATGACCAAGCTTCAGAACTACTGTTCAAGTGCAGGACAAACAACCTACAATTAAACGACAGAAGGAGGTTCTGGGGAGAAGAAATAACTTGTGATTTATGTGGGGCGGAAAAGGAGGACTTAAAACATTTTCTGTTATGGTGCCCAGCCTACAGTAATGAAAGAAAGAAAAGTGTGAGGCTACAACAACCTTACTTAGAGGAGGAAGAGGATATAGTTGGGGAGTATTTGTTCGGAGAGGGGAATGTGGAAGAAGCAAAAAGAACAATCAACAGTTTTTGGATGACCAGAGAAAATAATAAGAAAGAAAAAGAAAGAAACTAATAAGATAGAATAAGAGAAGAAAACAAATTAAAGACCCAGACAGCAAGAAGAAACACGTCAGGGAGTGCCGTTGAAAAAGGCCTGACTCTCGACCATCAACTGAACTGATAAGAAAATAAGAAAGCTACAAACGTACAGTCTAAAGAGAGTACACTAAGGCGTATTTTGTCCATGCCCTTGGAAGTAAAATTTTACTTATTTAAGCTCCGCCCACTTATATTTTACTCTTTTGCGTGCATAGAAAACTGAGCAGATACACTTATTTTACTCTTTTCCTGTAAAATTATACAGTCGTGGGTGTGGGTGGTGGTTTCAAGAGCCTGGCCAATCAGATCGCGCGCATGAGAAAATCTTATCAAAACTCCTCCCGTAAATGTTTCTTTTCCTTTAATTCTCATCCAATTCAACATTCATTACATGCGCACGACATGCAAAGGATACTGTATTTAATTAATAGTAGGTAAGGAGTAGTAAGGAGTAGAGTAGGTGACTCTTAACAGGTAAGAAGTCACAAATATTAAAATTCTCCAGCGACGTCTGGGAACAAATTTCCCAATCCCTCGAATTTTTCAATGTGTCCGAATCTTCGTTGATGCTTGCTGGCTTAGCACCAAAACTGGTGTATTATTGCTATAGTATAGTCAAATACTTATATATATTCATGAGTGATATTACATTTGTAATAGAAATGTATAAATTTGGTATATATGTTATATCACACAAAAAGAAAGCCTTTTAGAAAACCTATCGCAGGGCACGAATACGAACATTTCATCAGTCTGATTCAGCGCCAACACGGTAAGGAGGTCTCTACCCACGGGCCACCACACACCCACCACCACCCAGGCACCCACCCGCCCACCACACACCCACCCACCACACGCCCATCACCCATCCGCCCACCACACACCCACCCACCACACGCCCATCACCCATCCGCCCACCACACACCCACCCACCACACGCCCATCACACATCCGCCCACCACACACCCACCCACCACACGCCCATCACCCATCCGCCCACCACACACCCACCCACCACACGCCCATCATACATCCGCCCACCACACACCCACCCACCACACGTCCATCACACACCCGCCCACCACACACCCGCCCATGGATGTTAAACGGGGGAGATGCACTGGAGGATGAATCACAACCAGCATTCATCTAGGTTTAGGCAAAGAATAATTGGTGAAACGTAGATGTAGGTACACGTAGCCTACATACGTACAGGTCCATGAAAGCATTAAACATCCTCGACGCACATCGTGAAATGGCTGTGTAGCAAATAGATATTCAAATAACAGTTTCATAGCGCCCTAAACATTTCAGTTTAATATCAAGTCCATCTATAGAGTTAGAAAACAATGCTAGGTCATTCTAAGAGCTCAAAACAATTAGATATCGATGTGTAATACAGACAATCACGCTACTACTCTTTGCTGTGCCTTCAATAATGTCAACCTTAACGATATTCCTTGAGCCTCTGCAAGAGGTAATGAAGTGTACGACACTTTTACTCTCGGCAACATCAAGAAAGAGCTTTGGCAGCGCTACAATCGTATTTTGTGATGGCAAGCAGGGGCGGAGCTTAAATAAGTATAATTTTACTCCGGAAGGACACTACAAAATACGCCTTATTATTAGACTGGCTAAAAGAGGCCGTGACACTTCTACACGTGGTAGTTCCTGTTACTTATAAACATGACCTCTCTTACATAACACTAAATACTTCCCACTACCTTCTACAACCAAGAATTTTTATTTGTATTTGTAAAGTATCTGTAAATAATCAAAATATATGCGTACTAAATATTAATTATTCCTCTACCTTCATTTTTAACTTGATTATGTTTGATCTTGTTTAGTTTGCCCCACTGTTGCGTGACATCCTGTAGACTTTTTTATTCATCTCTTATTTCACTGGTTTCACAGCTTATAACTGCTGCCCTGATATTATGTTACAGGCAACATCGAGGCACTAGCTTGCCATGAGAACACTGACAAGTAATAATAGTTACTCAAAAGCTTAAAATATCCACGTCAAAAAGTTCCGTGTGTTCAATGCGGCGCGACATTAAATTGCTGTTTTAACGCCTCACGCCTTCACATGCCACGCCCCGCCTATAACATCACGCCCACCGGCTCATAGGCTCACTCTCTTCCCTCACTAGGCCTATCCTACATGGCTACAGCAATAGTTATCAGCCACTTTGTAGACACTCACCTGTGCGCGTCCTGCCGCCTGCACCGCCGCGCACATTCCCATCATGCAGCACGGGGCGTTTTTTTTAGGATATAATTCATTTGAAAAAAATGCGAATTAAAGTGATATTATTAATTCTAAGTATATATTAATGAAACTTTATACTCGAAAATTGATTGATGGAATTAAGTAAACCTTTATAGTTTATTTTTCAGTTAAGTGGAGTGGTGTGGAATGAGTGGAGGCCCACCTCAACTCCGCCGATAACGGGCAAGATTCTTCAAAGGTATCAAAGGTAAGGTAACTACCGTAGACCAGTGCTCTTCAACCTTTTTTGATGGCGATTAAACTATTTATGTTTTTATTTATATATATATATGACATACCTCTTTTCCAACCCTCCTGGCTGACCCCTTGAAGCTCCACCGTCCTCCTGGTGCAGTGGTAAAAATCCGGGAAACACGTACACACAATCATTGCTACTTTTCGAGGCGCCCTGGCCTGCCACCGCCATTGCTGCCCCGCCACCGCCGCCTCACTAAACACGCCGCGATTTCTTCTTTTCATTTGCAATATGATTTGGATAAACATCAATCTTCTGGAGCCACTTTGGGCATTTCTTTAATTAAATTAGTGCATATACCTAACCTAACCTTTACCTATACCTAACCTAACCTAACCTTTACCTATGCCTAACCTAACCCATACCTAACCTAACCTTTACCTAACTAAAAAAAAAAAAAAAAAAAAAAAAACACTAACCTTTATCTACCGTAGATAACAGTGAAGTCGCCAGTTCTACGTTTCTTTGTTATTTACAGACGTCTGGTGGCGTTAATACTTACATTTGTACATCCATGATTTCAGGACAGTTAGAAGGGGCTATCTGGAAAGTCTGTGTCATTTTGTGTCTTCATCTGTGTCATATTAGGGCTATAAATGAACAAATGACAAAATTAAAACCGAGTGGCGATCTCACTATACCTACTACAGTAAAGTCGCCAGCTAGTATTTTAACCCAACAGTTGAGTCGCCACTCTGGGGAATTCAGGGAAATTAGAGGTAAAGTAAAACAAATCTCTATATATATTAGCTGCGGAAGATGCTTGGATATATAAAAATTCCTCTGCCAATGTGAAAATAAATTCTATTCAAGTTTGAAAGATCTGGAAAGTCTTGTGTCCTGCCGCCCGAAAGGTGATGAGCTACTGTCTGTCATCGCGCGAAGAAAAACGTGAGAAGCAAAATGCGCAAGTTATATTTGCAGATACAAAGCATAAAACAACGCTGAAACAGGGTAGATTATACAGTCATGATATAAACTACTGTGTAACATCTTCAGTGGCACATAAAAATCAGTAGTGATGCTATAATTCGTAATATTTGGCGCCTGGCGACTTCACTGCAGGTGGCGACTTCACTGTTATCTACGTTACCGAAGGTAGCTAGTAGACGCTGTAATAGTAACATGCATAACGCATTGAAAGTCGCAGACGTATGGTTTTACATTATAACTGAATCTAACAATTAGTTAACCCGATAGATCTCTGAATCTCTGCATTCTAACTTGCAGCTGTGTTCAGTAACAGCTCTGAGACTTCCTCATTTACGTACTGATTACACTTTAGTCGCCTACCTCTCTGATGGCAGCCGCCAAATATACGAATTATGCTTTACTACGATTTGTATTCACTGAAGATTATACAACAGTAGTTTATTTTCAAGACCGTATAATAACTCTTGAATCACTATCAGTGTTTTATGCTTTGTATCTGCAAAAAAACGCTGTCCTGGCGACTCTAGTGTTATCAAACGGTAGCCGATTAGTTATTCCCATCCTTGTTATACTGTAGTTCAATCTTGGAGTGAGTTTTAAAATTGCATTACAAATAATCTCCAGTCTAGATGGCCCGCACTGAGGCTGAGCGCTACAACGAGCTATGATTCCCTGTACTATGTATAATATAAAGGACTACCGCATAACGATCGTCAATATGAGCTCTAAACCTTAAATTTTATTGATCTAGTATTTATCACTAGCTGGATGAGCTGCCACCACCGAGTGTAGCGTCATGGCTGATGCACGCGGGCTATGTATTTTAGGTACCTCAAACACGACGTCCTTACATACTCGGGTCTGCACGAGAACTCCATTCCTTAGTGAAGATATAGTAGTGTCACCATGTTGTCTCCGTTTCGCAAGTAAAAAAAACTTCCACGCCCAGATCTTTCCTTGGCTATAAAAAAATTGTCTGTTGTTGAGCCATAAAATTACGAAAAGTAACTAAATATACCAAATTAGATAGTGTACAAGGATACTAAACAGGTCATATCGACAAAATATTGCTTATATTCACTAAAAATTGTCTAACTGTACCGAAATTACAATGGAAATTACGTTCTGGGTCTCAAGGGGTTACGTAACAAGTGTACAGGTGTTGGTGATTGGGATTTTGTGTACAGGTGTTGGTGATTGGGATTCTGTGTACAGGTGTTGGTGATTGGGATTCTGTGTACAGGTGTTGGTGATTGGGATTCTGTGTACAGGTGTTGGTGATTGGGATTCTGTGTACAGGTGTTGGTGATTGGGATTCTGTGTACAGGTGTTGGTGATTGGGATTCTCAATTAAAAAGGCTGTGCACAGTTCAGGCCAAGGACACATTCACGCTTATAAGGTTAACTTTTATAGGTTTTTTAATTAAACGAGGAGAAAAATCCTGCCCCCTTGCTGCTTATGACTGATATTTGATGCCAGGACAAGGCATCACTTTCTTTTAACCATATTATCAGGTAAACTTTAGGCATAATTTTAAGCGTGAGACCTTGGAATAGAATGGAATTTTCGCCTCGTTAAGAAAAACAGACTATAGTGGATCAAGGGGAACCATAGCTGTAATTCCCTTATGGCCTTATTACTGAGTGAATAAAACTTTATAGTGTCCGATCTTTTAACCTTTTGGCAGTTACTATTAACCCCTTCACGCCCAGATCTTTCCTTTGCCATATAAAAATTGTCTGTTGTTTGCCATAAAATTACGAAGTGACTGAATATAGCAAATTAGCTAGTGGACAAGGATACTAAACAGGTTATATCTTTAAAATATTGATTATAGTCACTAAAAATCGTCTAATGGTACCCAAATTACAATGGAAATTACGTTCTGGGCCTCAAGGGGTTAACCAGTTGCAACTTTGTTTTTTATAATACATAATTTTATAAGTATATTATCAGTACTCTATTTCTTCATGGTGTATGCGCGTGTAATAGTAAAGGTATAAAGGTAATAGTACTTCAAAATTGGTATAAAATTTAATCGTTCATATAAATTTTCTTAACCTAGACTAGCTCACTTCCGAATGGGTTGCCGCCAATAAATAGCGACAACCATGAAATTATATCTTATCGTAAAAACTGATCCCGAATAATTCTACCTGTCTTGGACGCCTGCTAAAAGCTGCTCCTGCCTTCACCCTCTCCGTGTGAAGCAATGTAACGTTCATTAAAGAAAACTAGGAAGAAAATAAGGAAGCTACAAGAGGAATAATAAGAAAATAAGGAAGCTATAAGAGGAATAAAAAGAAAATAAGGAAGCTACAAGAGGAATAATAAGAAAATAAGGAAGCTATAAGAGGAATAAAAAGAAAATAAGGAAGCTACAAGAGGAATAATAAGAAAATAAGGAAGCTATAAGAGGAATAAAAAGAAAATAAGGAAGCTACAAGAGGAATAATAAGAAAATAAGGAAGCTATAAGAGGAATAAAAAGAAAATAAGGAAGCTACAAGAGGAATAATAAGCAAAAAGGAAGAAAATAAGGAAGCTACAAGAGGAATAATAAGAAAATAAGGAAGCTATAAGAGGAATAAAAAGAAAATAAGGAAGCTACAAGAGGAATAATAAGCAAAAAGTTAGAAAATAAGGAAGCTACAAGAGGAATAATAAGAAAATAAGGAAGCTATAAGAGGAATAAAAAGAAAATAAGGAAGCTACAAGAGGAATAATAAGCAAAAAGGAAGAAAATAAGGAAGCTACAAGAGGAATAATAAGAAAATAAGGAAGCTATAAGAGGAATAAAAGAAAATAAGGAAGCTACAAGAGGAATAATAAGTAAAAAGGAAGAAAATAAGGAAGCTACAAGAGGAATAATAGTACCTAAGCACTGTGGGTTAAAAGAATTACTGTCAACTAATAAGTACAGCACCTAAGAAGCAGAGATATATGTTATTAGTAGTGTCATGGCTATAGTGCATTGGCTATAGATAGATGCAGGACCGTTTCTTTCTATATGTGAACTACGCGGTTGCCTAGGGCCCTCGAAGCCACCAAGGGGCCCCCAAGCTGCCATTATTTGCTTTTTCCTTAGAATCTACTAGTATCTTTTCCTATTAAAGTGCACCGGATTGATCATTTAAATATTTAAGGCGTGCCCCCAGACCACCTTAGAGGGCTTGGAATCCCCCTCACCAGTTTTAAAATGTACGTAGGGCCCCCAAACAGCATTTCGCATAGGGCCCCCAAAGGCTACAAACGGCACTGGGTACGTGGATAACTACTACACTGTTAGACAAATTTCAATTCAATATTAGTCGTGAATATACCATTGAATTGTGAAAACTTTCCATACAGGTATTAAGACACGCTGAGTTACATCATTCTGACCTTTTACAGAAGAATTACACATTCGAAAATCTATCAAGGCCACAGCAAGTAAGTCTGGCTTGACATCATCCAGGCAGCAGCTAAAACGTATAACAAACCAATCTCCTTTAGGCCAAAAGATCATTGGAAAGTTGTTCATAGTCTGGCTGGCCTTGGCTGGACACCTCACCAATCTCTTCCAGCCTCTCAGTGCCCTCAGACTGTTTTGAAGCAAACTTCCCCTTCAACATATGCACAATGATGAAGACCTGTAACGGAGATGAAAGGAGGTGTCATACGGAGACAGGGGACAGGAGCCTCCACCCACTGGGCACAGGCTCGATGTATGCTTACAGCTGATCTCTTGTTTGAAACTCCTGTCAGTAGTCAGTCATATTCAAGTCCATAAATCTGTCAAAACCAAAACAAGAAATTCAACCTAAACTTACTTGGAAGCCAGAGAACAGGAGATTCATCACGCAATAAATATTTCTGAGTTAGACCAACACCTGACAAACACTGCAATGGCCCCCACTAGTAGAGCAGCGCATTCCAGGGACATTCCGATCACTCTCTGAAAAGTATTCATAATACTGTTACTAAAACTGTATATTATGTAAATACTATGTACATTAATTTCTGCAGTTTTATCATAGTCAGTCATGGCAAGGAGAAGTAGCACTTAACCCTACAACTTGCAGGCTGCCATCAGAAAGATTCACTCATGCACACAACCATGAAATCTGCCTTTGAACACATACTTTGCAGCAATTAACAAGTTATCTCTCCCAGGGCATGTTTGTCTCCTTATGGGGAAACAAGATTGGATTACATTACAAAGCACAATTTTCCGAAGCATTATGCATGGCTAAGCTCTGGTATTACTTCCATTCACGTCAGTCTTATATGACTTGGCTGATGTGATATCATACAAATTCTGGAGATGTTGGAGTAACTCTTACTTGGGTTACAGGCATATTATCCATTTCCTTGAATTTAAGTTGCATCACAGCCGGGGGCAGAGTTCGCACCAAGGTTGCAGAATTGGCACACAGCAAGAAGACACTGCCCCAGGCTCGGTATATAGGGCTCTCCCAAACTGCCGCAGTGATGATGATTGAAAGGACCGAGAAGATCTGGCAAAAGAGATTAGGAAGAAATTAGATGACAAGGATATATTAGAGAAGTTGATGCTATGGCTGTGACTGAGAGGTTCCCTTAACCCCTTAAGGCCCAGAACGTAATTTCCATAGTAATTTGGCTACCATTAGAAGATTTTTAGTGAATATAAGCAATATTTTATAGATATGACCTGTTTAGTATCCTATATGACTAACTAATTGGGTATATTCAGTTGCTTTTCGTAATTTTATGGCTAACAACAGAAAAATAAATTATAGCAAAGGAAAGATCTGGGCGTGAAGGGGAAAATATGCAACTTTACTTTTTCTAGATCATTGCTGGACACACTGTTTTGATCTTGTAAACATAATAACTAGTAATTCATTCACAGCTTTTGATCTTCCATTCCTGAGTTTTAAAAGTTTCACACACAACAGAGACAATAAGTGGTAATAAGAAACAGATGAAGGCTACTTACTGCTGATATCAAGTTGGTCATCAAATAGACTGTGTCTTTCCTCTGTAGAAGTGCAGAGTCCAGTAGATTTTCACGGACCACACCGTTACCAATATTAGAGATTCCCGTAGAGATTCCCGACGCCAGCATTCTAGCCATCTTGCCAAGGAATGCTGGAGGTGTTCTTGAAGCTGTGGGGAATGCTATACAAGCTATCAAGTGTAGGAAAGTCACCACACTCAGACCAATAGAGAAGTACATAGTTTCCAGGTCCAAGTATCGTGGTGAGATCATCATCTTGACAATGACTGGAGAGCAGAAGACAGCCACCGTGACGCAGCACGCCGCTGAGAGTAGGGTCGTGGTGACGGTCTGAAAGAAGATAAGTCGTAAAAAATTGTTTTAGCTACTTCAGTACACTAGTTTAGCCCTAACTCTAAAACCCTGATATGACCTGTTTACTCACCGTCACCGTGTTTAGTATCCTTGTCCACTAACTAATTGGGTATATTCAGTTGCTTTTCGTAATTTTATGGCTAACAGCTGAAGATTTTTTATAGCAAAGGAAAGATCTGGGTGTGAAGGGGTTAATATGCAACTTTACTTTTTCTAATGCTTGAAGCTTGATGGTGATACATGCCAAAAGTTCAAGATCCTCGGGGTAACAATATACAGTAAAACCTCTCGTATTCGGACCCTCATTATTCGGACCTCTTCCTTTTTTTTTATTATTATTATTATTATTATTATTATTATTATTTTTTTTTTTTTAGGGGTCGAAATTTCCTAGCTATATACCCCTAGAATTTTTATTTTTTTAATTTTTTTTATACACATCCCCCCATATATAATCACCCCATTATTCGGATCCTTACATTACTCTAACCACTCCTTGGCCCAATTAGTCCGGATATGAGAGGTTTTACTGTACATGCACCGTGTTTACCAATTAATGCCATGGAACAATGTGTTGAAGAGGATCTGGCAGCATTGGGCATTGAAGAAGTTGAGGCAATGAATGGATAGAAATAGTGGGAAGCGTATCATCGGCCGTCTAACCTTATAAAAAATATGGGAAAAACTGAAGTCAAACAGAAAGAAGAAGTTTACACATTACATCAAAACTAATTAAAGTGTTAATAATTTTCTTTCCCTAGATGAAACACAGAATGACAGTTGAACATGCATTGTAGAGTTTAGTCTGGCTTAACTCTACTACGATGAACCAATGCACAAACTATATAGGCTAGTCTATTCTTTGTAACGACGTGAAAAATCCTGACCCCTTGCTGCTTATTGACTGATATTTGATGCCAGAAGGGAATACTACGGTTCTTCTAAATTTCAGCTGTATTTTATCATAGTTAACCATATTATCAGGTAAACAAAGGCATAATTCTGAGCATTAGACCTTAAGATAGAATGGAATTTTCGCCTCGTTAAAATAAAACAAATGATATCTCCGTGTGAAAGCTCTGATATTAGATAGTACAAAAAATGTGATAAAACTCGCATCACAACGTCCACTTACCATGCACGTATGCAACTTTCCCAGCAGCATGGACAGCAGGGTTTCGAGGGTAGCCACTGCATTGTAACAGGCAGTAGTACAGATGATGAGGGTGAAGAGCAGTGGGTATTTGATATTTGGGTAAGGATAGAAGCCGTTATAGCGAGGGTCTTCTTTACTTCTAAATCCTCTGAATACTTGTGCCCAACTCAGATATATGAGAGTGTATACAGTGAGTGTCTGCAAAAAGAATAGTATGAGGGACATATAGTAGTCAGTAATAAGAGATATGAGTGTTTACAGTGTCTGCAAAAAGATAAGTATGAGGGACATATAGTAGTTAGTAATAAGAGATATGAGTGTTTACAGTGTCTGCAAAAAGATAAGTATGAGGGACATGTATTAGTTAGTAACAAGATATAGGAGTGTGTTTACAGTGTCTGCAAAAAGATAAGTATGAGGGACATATATCAGTTAGTAACAAAAATCCTGAGAATTAACCAACACCCATCACATTTTTCCTTAAACAGTAACAAAAACCTGAGAATCAACCACCACACTTCAGATTTTTCCTTATACAACAGCCATACAACACTCACCAGCCTAGCAATCAACAGCAATGCCTCTGCAGTGAACAGGCTGCGATAGTTGAAGGTGGGCCAGCCAGCTTTCTTCAGGCGCAATTCCCAAACACAAAGCAGAATCTGTAGGCGAGACACTGGTTGAATGAGCCTCCCCTCCCAGAGCAGGATTTTCCCTATACAGGTATGTCAGATGGATTCAACTGGAAAAGCATAGATTTAAAAAGGAAATAGGGAAAAACTGGTTCACAAATAGGGTGGTAAATCATTGGAATGGACTCAGTCGTCAGGTAGTTAGTGAGGAGTCAATAGGGAGCTTTAAAAGGAGGCTGGATAATTTCATGGATGGGAATGAAAGGTGGATGTAGGTCTTGTAGCTTTCTTATTTTCTTATGTTCTTCTTATGTGCCTGCCAGAGCAAGGTTTTCCCTAGACATGTATGATGTCTTGAGGGTCTCCTGTGCACCACTATCAAACATACCACCTGAATAAGTTTTGGCCACGATGCTACGGTACACACATGAACTACTTTGAACATCTATCTGGAGTATATTACAATGGAAGAGAACTCCTACACTATCCACACCAGCATTCAAGACAAAAGAAAACACTTGTCGTAAAAGGAAAACTTATGGGTGGATTTTGGGTGGCTGGAACCAATCAAAAATAGGTTTTATGTCGACATTCTTGCACATTACACACCATGGGTGGTCCCTATTATGCACGAACTGGAAGGGTTGACTTATAAAATGTATCAAAAGAATGTATGGATAACATAGGCTCAGAAAATAATAAATAAAAATAACAAAAGACAGTAAGACGCTGAATGTGAACAAAATAATCCTTCTGAACCTAAGGGGCAAGAGGAATGCCACTCACCTGAGCTGAGAACAGAAGCATCAGTACAACATGGACGAGCACCACATAGCCCACATTGTCCAGAGGCATGCGGGATTCCCATGCTACTTTAGTCTGGTATATTATGATCCACGTCAGGGTCAATACCCACAGACACAGGGAATTGTACAGGCTCTGAAAATGAGAAGCATGGGTCTCCATTAACTAGCTTACATCCTACACCATAAAGATTATAAGATTATATACGAATGAATGAATAATATTACTCTAAAAACATGGAAAATAACTTAAAACTGCATAGTTATAAATCATTACAACCTAACTTCTCATGACATGAAATGCAAGCTTATAAACGTGTACAGTTTGGTTAGCTAAGCCACTTACAAAAGTGTAACAGAAGAACTGTCTGGACCACAGGCCGCACACCACCACCAGGGCAGCCACCACCACAGACGCCACACACGGCAGCAGCACGTACAGCCGGGGATCATTTGAGACGTTGGCAAAGGCCAAACTCGCATACACGTATTCCTTGTAAGCCTCAGGGACTTTACTACGGTCAAGTCTGGAAACAAATAAATAATGTTGAACAATTAATATCAAATGCAAATAATGAATATAAACAGTTACAATAACCACAGAAAGTACTTTAGTTACAGTGGTGTACCATGTATCATCTGAAGAAGAAGAAAAAAATCTGAAGAAAAATGTATACTCCTTTTGAGCCAGCCAAGCTCAGGCAACTCTTACCTGGTGTAATAGGGCCGTGAAGTGGTGGTGGTGGTGGTGGCGTTACTCTCAAGTTGTGGTGGTGGTGGTGGTGGTGGTGTTGGTGGTAGCATTTCCTCATCTCCAAAGTTTGTAATTGACAAATACGTGCCCACTCCTCCTAAGACCTGCAAAGTTTAAGATTTGGCTTTTATCTGCAATACATAACATAAGAAAACAAGGAAGCTACAAGAGGCTGGGAGACCTACACGAAGTAGTTCCTGTTACTTAATACTACCTACATCCACCTTTCATCCCCATCCATGAAATTATCTAGCCTCCTTTATAAGCTCCCTAATGACTCCGCACTGACTAACTGTCTACGGAGTCCATTCCAATCATTTAACACCCTATTTGTGAACCAGTTTTTCCCCCCATTTCTTTTTTAAATCTATGCTTTTCCAGCTTGAATCCATTACTTCTTGTTCTACCCTGGTTAATAGCCGTTAGAACTTTTCCTGCATCTCCTTTATTGTATCCCTTTATCCACTTAACGCCTTGAGACCCACAACGTAATTTCCATTGTAATTTGGATACCATTAGACGATTTTAATGAGAATAAGCAATGTTTTGTATATATGACCTGTTTAGTATCCTTGTCCACTACCGTAGATAACAGTTAAGTCGCCAGGACAACTTTTTTTTCTGTTTACAGACGTGTGGTGGAGTTAATACTTACATTTCTACATCCATGATTTCAGGAAAGTTAGAAGGGGCTATCTGGAGAGTCTTGTGTCATTTTGTGTCTTCATCTGCGTCATAGTATGGCTATTAATGAACAAACGACAAAAATATCTACAAAGTGGCAACCAACAGTAGAGTCGCCATCTAGTGTTTATTTACTGAGTGTCGTACCGCTGTCGTCGTCGCCCGAAAAAAAACCACGTAGTGAAATTTGAAACCGTCTATACTTGCAGATACAAAGCATAAAACAACGCTGAAACAGAGTAGATTATACAGTCATGATATAAACTACTGTGTATCATCTTCAGTGGCACATAAAAATCAGTAGTGATGCTATAATTTGTAATATTTGGCGGCTGGCGACATCACTGCAGGTGGCGACTTTACTGTTATCTACGGTAGCTAATTTGGTATATTTAGTTACTTACCGTAATTTTATGGTTCGACAACATACGATTTTATATAGCAAAGGAAAGATCTGGGCGTAAAGGGGTTAAAAAACTTCTGGTAGTGTAGTACTCACCAGCAGCACGGCATAGGAGGTCAGCAGGATCCATGACAGGCAGTTGTGGTTCTGACAGGTCATCTTGTATGTAGTACTTGGAACACACCTGATCTGAAAGCACAGAAAAATATTACTATTTCTCAAGAATAATATCCATAATCTGGTAACTTTCCTCAGCATCGCGTCCAATATTAATGGTGATATTATTATGACTAAGTTATTATAACTATCAGTATTAATTTCAATGGCCACCCAGATCTGAGTTAGAGACATAAAGAGACAAGGAGGAGAAAGAGATAGAAGAAGGAAGAGTAACAGAAGAGAGGGAAAAACATGCAGGGGGAAGATGAAGCCATGCGGCCAACGGCCATGCCCCCCCCTCCCCCCCCTTTTTCAAGGAATAAATAATTAGAAATATATATTTATTATTATATATATATATATATATATATATATATATATAATATATATATATATATATATATTATATATATATATATATATATATATATATATATATATATATTGCCCCCCCCCCTTCAATTTTCTGGGTACGCCACTGGTCCCGTGAATACGGTGCCACAAACCACTGTTTTCTCACCAATCATCGATTTAATAAGGAAATGTTATAGAGTAGACTTCCCCTTATCAAGACCGAGGAATTAGAATATCAAAGCCAATATAATGTCAGATTGGCGATAACGCTTGGCTAATGCCTGGCTGTGGGAATGTCTGGCTGCCCGATGTAAACAATTCCTTATTTCACTCTTTATCCCCTGACTCTAGCGTACTGTGGCCTGCATAGACAATGATACACACGTACTTACTCTTGCTGGCCACCTAACATCGATGGTCACCATGATGTAAGGCAGAAAGGGAAGAAATACGGCCTCCTAACAAGGTTGGCTGGCTAACCCAAACCCGAACTTGGGACTGTGAAACACGCATGATAACATATGGAAAAAATACTACAAGCATATTGGTTTAATCATCTAACATAAATATTGCCTTAAACCCATGATTTTTTTTTTTTTTTTTTTTTTGCCTAAAACTAGCGTTGACTTGAGGCATTTTCTGCGGGGGATTTCGCTTGCAAGCGAAAAAATGTCGATTGCAAGCAGTCACTTTTATAGTGCTCATATATATTTTATGGTGCCCAAACAAACATTTCGCTTGCTGCCGCAACAACAACAAATTCTTGCGGGTAGGGCAATCATCTTCCCTGGATGATTGAACAGCAAGCGAAATTTGAGCAATCAATTTTGTTTCGCTTGCAAGCGAAATCCCCCGCAGAAAACTCCTTTGACAGACGTTGACAACCAGCCTTCATACAAATAGCCTATTAACACGCTTCACTAAGTACATTATCTATATGGAAATATCAGACATGAACCAGACAAACACGAAAAGCCTCATAAACCTGAAATTGGTGGGATAATTATCAAAATATGCAGAGTTGGAAGGAGTTGCCACAACGCGTATACAGGGATGTCCCGAAGATACAGCAGTTATTATGATATACTCGTGAAGCGAAATATCGTATATATGAAAACTATAACAATCGTCAATATGTTTCTGGGTCCAGGCCCTCAATAAAAAAAAAAACAAAAAAACACTGTTTTTCAGCTAAATAAATATAGCAAAATCAAAACACAGCGTCTAACTTCCCACACGACTACCATTGTAAAAAGCATCTGAAGCGAAATAGACACACAAATGAACATACTGCACATGAATAAACTGAACCCGATAAACAAGCTAAAAATCGTTGTATTCGTGAGCCTATACATACAGGAGTGTAGCAGGTCCCAGGTGGGCCACCTCCTGCTAATACCCTAAGGTCAGGCCCCGCTATGCAGTAAAGTAGCCATTAGTCACGCTCCTAGGGTACTGACTGGTCCCAAGGTTGGCCGCTTGACTTGAATACCCATAAATTCAGGCCACGCTATAAAGCTTATTGTTAGTCAGGTCTAACTTGCTAGGGGTGACCTCACTGGGTTCAAGCAAATTCCCCCTCGTCCAACCCAGAGTTGACTGCAGCATTTTGACTTCATAATTTATACCAACCCCATTGAATGTCTATCATGGATTTATCATCTGTAATGAAAATAACCATAAACCAACCTCACACTGGATTGGTCGTATATCAAATGCCGAGTAAAGGGTCTCCACGTATTTCTTCACATTTTATGGAGTTTTTAAAAAGACATTAAGAATGGGGAAACGTATATCAAAATGCATGCTATGAAATGCCTATTCTAAAAAGATAATCAGATCCAAGATTGAAGCCGTAATAAAGTTTTTTTTCTGAAATGGTTTAGGCTGACTTAAGAAAGTGATGACGTCACAGGGACAACAACAAGGGTAGTTTCTGCTATACAGATATCATGACAGCGTAAGTAACGGCTTAATTGAATGAACAAACCCTCCAATAAATAAAGAAACGTCATAAGAGCTCCGCAAATCATAGTTCAAAGGGCAAGTGAAGAAAAGAAAATGCGATTGTTTATGGTCCGTGAATACGGTCCCACAAACCATGTTTTCTCTTAATTATCGATTTATTAAGGAAATGTTATAGAGTAGACTCCCCCTTATCAAGACCGAGGAATTAAGAATATCAAAGCCAATATAATGTCAGATTGGCGATAACGCTTGGCTAATGCCTGGCTGTGGGAATGTCTGGGGCCCGATGTAAACAACCCTTATTTCACTCTTTATCCCCTGACTCTATCAGGGATGTCAACAAGAAAAGAAAAAAAACTGAAATAAAATAATAGGGCGACCAACTCATCCGAGCGCAGCGAGGCTGACCGAGCGTAGCGAGGGAACCTCCCAGCTGGTGGTTCGGGGGCGCTGTAAGCCCCCCCCCGAGATTTCTTTTTTATTTCATGCTCTGAGAGAGCTTCTGAGAGATCCTTGGTCATATCTATAATAATTTCTGGTCTCAATTTTGTCTGTTTTTGTGTCCACAATTTGTGCATATGTATATATATACAGTATATGGTATATCGTGCAACTTAAATTGTGAAATGTATATGAATTATTAACCATTTTGACATGATAAATGAAATATTAACACTGTTTCCGTTGGCAAAGTAATCACAACAAAATGTTAACATGTTTTGTAACAGAAGAAACCTCATCAAATACAGCTCAAATATGATTTGATGACCACCAGAGCTATCTCACCTGGCTGTGGCTGCTGTATTCCACCCACAACATATAGCGCGTTTTCGCGACCGCTCTGGCCCGGTCTGGACTGGGCTAGTTCCGGGCGGCCACTGTTTTCGCGAGGCAGATTGGACCGGGCTGGAACGGACGAGACTGGGCCAGGCCAGCAAGCAGGACCACCTTGGGCTAGTGTGGGGAGAACTAGCGCATGCGCACTACAGTCAGCGGGGAAGACGACCAGGAGCTTCTCGTGCTGCTGATAAGACATGAAACACCATGATGGCCGACCATAAGACTAAAGTAATTTCACGAAGAATTACAATATTCGCAATTTGCTGAAACAACATCTTGGGAAATGAATGTACCGTCAACAACACTATAGTCGCCACTGCACTAATGTCACCAGGCGCCATATATTACGAATTTTAGCATCACTACAGACTTGTATGTGTCACTGAAGACATGTACCGTAGCTATAGTGTTATGTAGATAATGTAAACTACGTACTGTGCACGTGATGTGATCTGTAGTGATGCTAAAACTCGTAATATATGCCCCCCTGCGACATTATAGTTTAGTGGCGACTATAGATAGTGTTATTAACGGTAAATTAAATGAAATTTCATCATTCATTTTTTCATAGTCATCCCTGCAACTTGTCTTCCCATTGAGAAATCAAGTAAATAAAACGCGCACTTTTTAAAAATGTGTGCATTTCTACCCGGAGGACCGCCCACTCGATCCCCCAGCCAATAGGAACGACGAATGGGATGGGGCCAGTCTCGATGTATTTTAGCGAGCATCAGTCCAGTCTGACCGGCCTGGACTGGACCGGCCCAGAGCGGTGAACGTCACGAAAACGCGCTTATACTGCCTCCTGAACAAACTTGTAGCAGTGGAGTCAGGAGATATCGGCAGCCTAGTATTAACTTCCCGCTAGGCAGCCAAAAAATGTTTTATGGTATGTGCTGGATCAGTGGCCAGGGGTCAGGTTCGGCTGTGGGCTAGCTAACTATGTACACCCCTCCCCCCCACTACATTTTTAACCAGAATCTACACGATTCACAGAAATAACCCAGCTGGCAATAAAATACTCGGAAATCCGCGAATTCGCGGAAAATTGACATCCCTGCTCTATAGACCTACTGTGGCTTGCATAGACAATGATACACACGTACTTCTTGCTGGCCACCTAACATCGATGGTCACCGTGATGTAAGGCAGAAAGGGAAGAAATAAGGTCTCCTAACATGGGTGGCTGGCTAACCCAAACACGAACTTGGGACTGTGAAACACGCATGATAACATATGGAAAAAACTACAAGCATATTGGTTTAATCATCTAACATAAATATTGCCTTAAACCAATGATTTTTTTTTTTTTTTTTTTTTGACCGAAAACTAGCGTTGACTTGACAGACGTTGACAACCAGCTTTCATACAAATAGCCTATTAACACGCTTCACTAAGTACATTATCTATTATGGAAATATCAGACATGAACCAGACAAACACGAAAAGCCTCATAAACCTGAAATTGGTGGGATAATTATCAAAATATGCAGAGTAGGAAGGGGTTGCCACAACGCGTATATTTCTTCACATTTTTATGGAGTTTTTAAAAAGTACATTAAGAATGGGGAAACGTATGTCAAAATTCATGCTATGAAATGCCTATTCTAAAAAGATAATCAAATTCAAGATTGAAGCCGTAATAAAAAGCTTTTTTCTGAAATGGTTTAGGCTGACGTAAGAAAGTGATGACGTCACAGGGACAACAACAAGGGTACTTTCTGCTATACAGATATCATGACAGCGTAAGTAACGGCTTAATTGAATGAACAAACCCTCCAATAAATAAAGTAACGTCATAAGAGCTCCGCAAATCATAGTTCAAAGGGCAAGTGAAGAAAAGAAAATGTGATTGTTTTATGGTCCCGTGAATACGGTGCCACAAACCAGTTTTCTCATTAATTATCGATTTATTAAGGAAATGTTATAGAGTAGACTCCCCCTTATCAAGACCGAGGAATTAGAATATCAAAGCCAATATAATGTCAGATTGGCGATAACGCTTGGCTGTGGGAATGTCTGGGGCCCGATGTAAACAACCCTTATTTCACTCCTTATCCCCAGACTCTATAGACCTACTGTGGCTTGCATAGACAATGATACACACGTACTTACTCTTGCTGGCCACCTAACATCGATGGTCACCGTGATGTAAGGTAGAAAGGGAAGAAATAAGGCCTCCTAACAAGGTTGGCTGGCTAATCCAAACCCGAACTTGGGACTGTGAAACACGCATGATAACATGGAAAAAATACTACAAGCATATTGGTTTAATCACAGTCCCAAGTTCGGGTTTGGGTTAGCCAGCTGTCGACCAGCTAGCCGACCAGGAATTTCTAATTCCTCGGTCTTGATAAGGGGGAGTCTACTCTATAACATTTCCTTAATGAATCGATGATTAGTGAAAAAGCAGTGATTTGTGGGACCGTATTATCGGGAATCATGAAAGGTGGATGTAGGTACTACCGTAGATAACAGTGAAGTCGCCAGTTCTACGTTTCTTTGTTATTTACAGACGTGTGGTGGCGTTAATACTTACATTTCTACAGCCATGATTTCAGGAAAGTTAGAAGGGTCTATCTGGAAAGTCTGTGTCATTTTGAGTCTTCATCTGTGTCACATTAGGGCTATAAATGAACAAATTACAAAAATAAAACCGAGTGGCGACCTCACTATACCTACTACAGTAAAATCGCCAGCTAGTATTTTAACCCAACAGTTGAGTCGCCACTCTGGGGAATTCAGGGAAATTAGAGGTAAAGTCAAACAAGTCTCTATATATATTAGCTGCGGAAGATGCTTGGATATATAAAAATTCCTCTGCCAACGTGAAAATAAATTCTATCAAAGTTTGAAAGATCTGGCAAGTTTTGTGTCCTGTCGCCCGAAAAGCTACTGTTTACTGTCTGTCATCGCGCGAAGAAAAACGTGAGAAGCAAAATGCGCAAGTTATATTTGCAGATACAAAGCATAAATCAACGCTGAAACAGGGTAGATTATACAGTCATGATATAAACTACTGTGTAACATCTTCAGTGGCACATAAAAATCAGTAGTGATGCTATAATTCGTAATATTTGGCGCCTGGCGACTTCACTGTTATCTACGGTAGGTAGTATTACGTAACAGGAACTACCACGTGTAGGCCTCACAACCTCTTAATTGTAGCTTCCTTATTTTCTTATTATGTTTTGATCAGTGTGATGGAGTTAGAGAAAGATCGTTGAAGAAAGTTTAGGCTATGTAGTATTGGGGGCTGTGCCTGTGACATCATCAGTACATATCCCTTCCATGGATAAGATATGGTGCGTGTGTATTAGTATTGGCAAAACATCGGTGTAGTGTAGGCAAAACTATTGATAATTATAATGGTACAGCCGTGGTGGATTGGACTTGGACCCTTGGACTTGGTTATCATGGACTGGCCAGAATGAGGAGTCTTGTTATCTGTGGTTGGTGATACTATAATGTCAAGGATAAATCACGTCCTTGTTTGATAAGGATTAAGAAGGTAGTTTTTGTGTGTCCTGTGTGGGGCTGTGTTGCGTTGCGTTATCAGCGAGTGATAACTGTAGTATATAAGTTATCAGTTGAGAATTACACCCGTCACAGCGAGGACACGTGAGGGGTAGCTATACAAGTTGCCTTTGGTCCAGAATCGCGACAGTAGGCCTAATAACCGTACAAGTCCTGTTGTCAAAACATGGTGCAACAAGTAACGGTAATCCGCCATCTACTCTCATTACAACGCGGTGAACCTCAAGGCTGTTAACTTTGCCTCACTCACCTGTTTGCACACACCGTCACCACACAACAGTGACACCAAGCTATCACTAGCAAAACGAATACAATAACTATTAAGGCACAGCACGATCGAGGAACACCCTTTGCCAAGCACTGACCACTCACTACTGCGTCACTCAGCTGTGCTTGGCTGTGCCTGCGCTCCTTGCCTGCGGGCGTGAGGGATTTCCCAGAAAGTGTGAGAGTTGCAATCCTCGCCAGCCCATATTATTGTGTACCAGTGCACAATATATAGTATTTTCTCTAATTCCTAGTAAATATTACGTTCTAGATATGATTTTTTGTTGTTAAGTGACATGTATACTTGTATCCTATTATGCAAATTCTCTGATATTGATGCAGAAACCCAATGACCTTGAAGTTGGCAAATAACTCGTCCGTCCCAGCGTCGCGCGACAAGCACTTTTATGTATTCCACGTACCGAACACGTAATACACATGCTAACCTGACATCCCTTGCTTGCCCATGACGGCCTGACCCAAGCCCCATCTTACCGCAGCCTGGATTAGATCTGTGCTCCCGAAGGTACCGCGCCATTTTAATAACCCTTAATTGTTTCGCTTCTGGCCCTCATGCTAGGTTTGGATAGGGTAATAGTACTACATAAGGATGAAATATATGGCCCATGGTGCCCAGACACCATATTGGTAAGTGCTATAATTGTGGTGTGCAGCAGGGGCGGAATTTCTGATCTTAAGAGTTTTAAATGTAGCTATACTTCTTTATTATCGTTCAAGTATTGGTAGTACAGTACACTTATCACCGATACCAGTGGGATTGTCATGAATAGAAGAGGGATCGGGTTTAGCAGCTACATTTGTGCCTCATGAAGGAAGGAGTTTGAATCCAACGAGCCACTTCACCCCCCCCCCCCCAACGCCTGCTATTCATCATCTGGAAAACAATGACTCGGTGTTTCTTGGTTAGAGTTGCTTGGGTCTGCCTGACTGAGGTGCTACGTTGGCGTTAAAGGTTGATGTGGAACCCCTCAGTGTAACGTCACTTCAACACTTTCCAAAGTGAATTAACCTTAGAAAGAGGCATAATAACCAATTCATTTTACTAGCTTGGTTACGGTTAGCTACCTGAGATTAGAGAGCAAACTTCTATTATATACCTAGTGAAATATGATTGATTTAATGCCTAAAAAGGTGAATGTGCCAGATATCAGAGGTCATATGGCACTAGTGAGAGAACCACAATTTATAGTTTGATTTTAACAAGTTTACTCATTAATAGTGGTGGGGATGACAAATATGAAGCTTTGATTTTCATGTCAATACTGTTAATATATTAGTACTCTCTAACCCATCCAAGGCCATCACGATGCAGCTGAGAAGACAAACTCCACAGCAATGTTCCCAAGAATCTAGCTTGTACAAATGATTCAACTACATCACAGTATATAATTAATGAGACAACAATCTCTCCATAAAGTACATAAGAACATAAGAAAATAAGGAAGCTACAAGAGGCCGCGAGGCCTACACGTGGTAGTTCCTGTCACCTAACACTACCTACATCCACCTTTCATCCCCATCCATGAACCTATCCAGCTCCCCTTTAAAGCTCCCTAATGACTCCGCACTAACTACCTGTCTACTGAGACCATTCCACTCATTCACCACCCTATTTGTGAACCAGTTTTTCCCTATTTCCTTTCTAAATCTACGCTTTTCCAGCTTGAATCCGTTACTTCTTGTTCTACCCTGGTTAAAAGCGGTAAGAACTTTTCCTACCTCTCCTTTATTAAATCCCTTTATCCACTTAAAAATTTCTATCAGATCGCCCCTTACTCTGCGTCTCTCGAGTGAGTGTAATTTTAATAACTTCAATCTCCTCTCATAACTAAAGTTACGCATCCCTTGTATCATTTTGGTCATCCTTCTCTGCACTTTTTCTAACAACACTATATCCATCCTGTAATATGGAGACCAAAACTGAACTGCATAGTCTAGGTGAGGCCTGACTAGAGCCAGATAAAGCTTTAGAATAACTTCCGCACTTCTACTTTTAACACTTCTGGTAATGAATCCTAATACTCTATTAGCTCTATTTCTGGCCTCAATACATTGTTTCCTAGGTCGGAGGTCTGGGCTCACCCTCACTCCAAGATCTTTTTCACCTTCTGATCTTTTCAGCGATACATTGCTTATGGTGTATCTATTACCAGGGTTTTTTCTACCAACATTCATAACGCTACATTTATCAATATTAAATTCCATCTGCCATCTGACTGCCCACTCGTTAAGTTTATCTAAGTCTCCCTGCAATATGTTTATGTCAGACTGTGATCCAATAATCCTACCTAACTTAGTATAATCAGCAAACTTGCTGATATCACTGCTAATCCCACTATCCAAGTCGTTGATGTAAATCAAAAATAGTAATGGGCCCAAAACAGACCCTTGTGGAACTCCACTTGTCACCAGTCCCCATTCAGATTTGGAACCATTAATTGTAACCCTTTGTTGCCTATTACTTAGCCAAGCTCTGATCCAATGAAGAACCTTCCCATCTATACCATGAGCCCTAACCTTATTTAAGAGTCGCTCGTGTGGTACTTTGTCAAATGCCTTACTAAAGTCCAGATATATTATATCATAATCCTTATCATTATCTGCCGTCTCATAAACTTTCCTATAAAAACTCAATAAATTGGTGAGACATGACCTACCCTTGGTGAATCCATGTTGTGAATCATTGATCAAACTATGTTTATCTAAGTGCTCTCTAATGTTTTTTGCAATAATAGATTCCAATAATTTACCCACCACTGATGTTAGACTTACGGGTCGATAATTTGACTTTAGTCCTCTGTCACCATATGGGAACAACATTTCCTTTCCTCCACAATAATGGCACATCGCCTATCTCGACCGATTTCCTAAAAATGTGCACTAACGACTCACGACTCACTAACAACCTCCTTGCATTCCTTTAATACCCTGGGATACACTTCATCTGGTCCTGGCGATTTAAATGTTTTAATTTTTTCTATACCCTCCTCCACCATTTCCCTAGTTATCACAATATCTTTGAGTTTCTCCTCATCGCTTCCTTTGAACATCTGTTCACTATCAGGTATCGTCTGTGTATCCTCCTCCGTAAAAACACTTAAGAAATAATCATTTAGACTCCCAAGTAACTGAACAGTGATAAGGTATTACAATAATTATATTGCCATGTAAATAAAGAAATTGAATTTATTGTGCAACTGTGCTAACACCAGCTGTCAAAGGTGTATACTGTACATATATCACAGTAAAACTATACCAGTATCACATTCTCATTTATATTTTACGCACATGCCAACACACACACAGTCATACATAGATACACACACACACACGTATTTACCAACTAGGTAGATACACACACACTGCTCGTTAGCTCAATGAATGAGAGAAGAGCAGCGCCCTACTTTGTGGTCCTGTGTTCAAAGGCGGCTAAAGGCTCAGAATTCTTCACTGACAAAAGCGACAGTTAATACTCCACTGCGCATGGCGATGGGGTGTGAGGTCCCATCTTTACCCCAAAAATTGGTCCAATGAATGAGCTCCACGTTCTCTGCTGGAAGGGTGATAGCTGGCAGTTACGAGTCCAGTGCCTCATCTAGACCATGATAAATAACACACACACACACAACTTAGGGTGCTTTTAAAGTGCAGTTCCAAACAACATTCAAACTTGCTCCCCAGCTGTAAATACCAGGCCAGGAAGATGTGGGCTTGTATGCTAGGGATCAATGCTTATTAAAAAATGCACACAATTTTAAGTTACTTTAAGAAACGAACACTACTTCCATTACTGAGGCGACTGGACTAGTATAAAACATTTAAAAACTTAGTCACGGTACAAAATAGCTTTGCACATGTACACACTACTCTGGCTACTGGCATCTATGCAGGGAATGCTACGTTAGAGTTTGGCCAATGGAGCGGTAAGTCAGGCAGCAGCCATCTTCTTCTTGAGGTTCTCAGCCAATTTATCGAGGAACTCAAAGGTGTTGAGGTAGTCTGCCCGAGTCACACTGTATGGAGAGAACGTGTTAGTTGTGTTGGGAGACATAACCACTAAGTCAAGCAGTATTGGATTGCTATGTATGAAGAGTTAATGTTTTGTGGTTGGGTATGAGAGGTTCCAGAAAAGAAACACTTATACAAATGTCAGCCTATAAGTTGGCGGGGCATCTAAATCAACGCCTGCATGTACACAGCTACAGGAACTACCTCGTGTAGGTCTCACGGCCTATTGTAGCTTCATTATTTTCTTATGTTCTTATGTGTAGCCAGTCAACTTTATGAACCTGCAGCAAACTCACCCTGCCATGCCCTTGATGCAGATGGCTAAGTCCTTGGTCATGGCGCCGCCCTCAATGGTGGATACACAAACATCCTCGAGAGCCAAAGAAAACTTGGTCAAGGCATCGTTGTTGTCCAGCTTGGCGCGGTGAGCCAGGCCACGCGTCCAGGCATAGATGGAGGCTAGGGTGGAGGGGGTAAAAGTGAATTCATTAGATGAACTTATAATTTCAAACTGCAGCATTTGATGGGTTTGCAGACTTCTACAACATAAGTTTGTGTCCTTAATATATAGTCTATTGGCATGTAAGGCCTGGTCCTAAATTTTAACCTGATTTGGCCATCCTAGTCCCATCAGTGTTGATCAATAATTATGTATTTCATGTTATAACAACATTTTAGAAGGCCTGCTGCTTTGATTTTGCACATGGAAGGGATATTGCACAACCACCAAGGATGGTAAGTTGTGCAATCAATGAGAATGACTAAAGTACTTTAAATAAATATCTTATCAATGCTATCAAAAGCTCAGTAAATGGACACATCTTCAAAAGTTAAAGATGCTTCCCTTAACAGCAAAGCTTGAATGAGGACTGTCTCAAGTCAAAGTAGGAAAGGGCTGCATACCGATGGGGTTGGTGGAGGTTTCCTTGCCCTGCTGGTGCTGGCGGTAGTGGCGCGTCACAGTGCCATGGGCGGCCTCAGACTCCAGCGTGCGGCCATCAGGACATATCAACACCGAGGTCATCATGCCCAGAGACCCTGTAAACAATGCATCACTTGTAACTTATTTTTCTCTTTAATAATGAAACTAATGTACTATTAAAAAATATCTGCCAATACCATTCCACTGGAGATTATTTAATGATCTTATTTAAAGTACTATGTAGTTTTGATGTATTTACCTATTGTAATTACCTAGCTGTAACATAAAGGCCTGAGCTCAACTCATGTGGTCCTGCCTCCGTGTTTGGTATTGCCTGGATCTTGGCCACTGAGTGATGCTCTTGACTATACTGTATAGCACACTTGAGAACACTGGGTATTCCCTACTTCACTAGGTTACCAAAAGTATCTGGCCTTGGAGTGCTTAACCCATTGAGGCCCAGAACGTAATTTCCATTGTAATTTGGCCACCATTAGACAATTTTAATGGATATATGCAATGTTTTATAGATATGACCTGTTTAGTATCCTTGCCCACTAACTACTGTGGTATATTATTATTTCTCGTAATTTTATGGCTAACGGACAATTTTTTATTATATCAAAGGAATGATCTGGGCGTGAAGGGGTTAACATGGGAGTGACAGGGCAGGGAACTCTTGTAGCTTCCTTATGTTCTAATGTTTTTATGCTCAGGCCCAAGTAATGCACTCACCGAAGCCTTGCGCCACAGAGTCTGACTGCACATCTCCATCGTAGTTCTTGCACGCCCACACAAAGCCGCCCTCACTCTTCATGGCCTGCGCAACCATGTCATCAATCAGTCGGTGCTCGTACCAAATACCAGCAGCCTCATACTTGGCCTTGTAGTCCCTGCAACATAAAGAAGGAGTCCTTGGTTCTTGCAGATTATCCTTATTTATTACTACAGGAACTACCTCGTGTAGGTCTCGCAATCTCTTGTAGCTTCCTTATTTTTCTCTTATGTTCTTATTTCCTGGAGGAAGCGTTTAGTACATGACTCTACTTATGATCTGTTAACCCCTTGAGACCCAGAACGTAATTTCCATTGTAATTTGGGAACTACCATTAAACAATTTTGAGTGACTATAAGCAATATTCAATAGATATGACCAGTTTAGTATCCTTGTCTATTAACAAATTTGGTATATTCAGTTACTTTTTGTAATTTATGACTGGACAACAGACAATTTTCTATAGCAAAGGAAAGATCTGGGCGTGAAGGGGTTAATGATGTGACAAATCTGGATTATCAAATGTTGGAGGGAGATACACTGATCAACAAACACTGAGTGGGATCTCACTTGTCATACACCTCCTCGAAGATGTCCTTAAATCGGCCATCATATTTCTTGAGGATGGTATTCTTGGTGGACATGTAGAGTGGCATTTTACGGTCCAGTGCATACACCATGGAGGCATAGGCAAAGGATCTGTGGGGGTGAACACATATTGAGTGTCAAGGTGGACTTTTGACATACATTTGGGTAGTAATGACAGTACATTTGAGGATTAATTATAAAGAAGAGAGAATCAGAAAAAAATTAGTGGTAATACAGGTAATACAGTGTCACTCAGCGGACGAGAGTTAACATGAGGAGTAAAAAACTGAAGTAAAATTAGATAGCACAATAAATAAGTTATTTTGAGAATATATCAAGGCAAGTATAATTATAGTAAGTTATCATGGAAGACATGGACAGTAAGACATGGAGGCAGTGTTGAAGAGTATATGGCAGCATTGGGCATGGAAGACATGGAACAGTAAGACATGGAGGCAGTGTTTTGAAGAGTATATGGCAGCATTGGGCATGGAAGACATGGACAGTAAGACATGGAGGCAGTGTGTTGAAGAGTATATAGCAGCATTGGGCATTGAAGACATGGAGGCAGTGTTGAAGAGTATATAGCAGCATTGGGCATTGAAGACATGGACAGTAAGACATGGAGGCAGTGTTGAAGAGTATATGGCAGCATTGGGCATTGAAGACATGGACAGTAAGACATGGAGGCAGTGTTGAAGAGTATATATGGCAGCATTGGGCATTGAAGACATGGACAGTAAGACATGGAGGCAGTGTGTTGAAGAGTATATGGCAGCATTGGGCATGGAAGACATGGCAGTAAGACATGGAGGCAGTGTTGAAGAGTATATGGCAGCATTGGGCATTGAAGACATGGAGGCAGTGTTGAAGAGTATATAGCAGCATTGGGCATGGAAGACATGGACAGTAAGACATGGAGGCAGTGTTGAAGAGTATATGGCAGCATTGGGCATTGAAGACATGGACAGTAAGACATGGAGGCAGTGGTTGAAGAGTATATGCAGCATTGGGCATGAAGACATGGACAGTAAGACATGGAGGCAGTTTGAAGAGTATATGGCAGCATTGGGCATTGAAGACATGGACAGTAAGACATGGAGGCAGTGTTGAAGAGTATATGGCAGCATTGGGCATGGAAGACATGGACATAAGACATGGAGGCAGTGTTGAAGAGTATATGGCAGCATTGGGCATTGAAGACATGGACAGTAAGACATGGAGGCAGTGTTGAAGAGTATATGGCAGCATTGGGCATTGAAGACATGGACAGTAAGACATGGAGGCAGTGTTGAAGAGTATATGGCAGCATTGGGCATTGAAGACATGGACAGTAAGACAGGGAGGCAGTGTTTGAAGAGTATATGGCAGCATTGGGCATTGAAGAAGTTGAGACAATGGATAGTTGGAAGGTTGGAATGGATAGTTGGAAGCATATCATCGGCCGTCTAACCTCATAAAAATTATGGGAAAAACTGACGTTAAACAGAAAGAAGAAGAAGCAGCAGCAAGTAGTAAGCTAATAGCGGCCTGACCTGATGGAGTCGTCGGTGTTGAACATGCCGAGGGCCACACCTGCGCCCTGGAAGTCATTGATCACCTCCCTGATGGCTGTGGCACCCCCTTCAGCAGGCGTCCAGCTGATCTCCAGCTTCCCCGCCCCCGGCACAACAAAGTCCACTGACTTGTACTGAAAATATGCCATCAATGCAGACTTACCACCATGTATACTAGTGTTACTCTATCATAACTATAAATAATGGTGTTAAATTTCATGACCCTAGTCCCTGATTGCCTTGGAACGTGACATGAATAATAATTAATATATAATTCACTCACAAACACATTCAAACCTTTGCATATCATAAACCTGAAGGTGAATTGGATAATTGATTGGAATGGACTCGGTCGTCAAGTGGTCCATACGGAGTCAATAGGGAACTTTAAAAGGAGGCTAGATCATTTCATGGATGGGGATGAAAGGTGGATATAGGTAGTGTTAAGTAACAGGAACTACCACATGTAGGTCTCACTGCCTCTTGTAGCTTCCTTATTTTCATATGTTCTTATGTGCCTCACTATTATAAGCTTGTCACATCATATCTCATCCTAATACAACACAATCACACTTCTCTGCACCCTCACCATTCATGCATTCCATCACGTTCTCCCTGAGGAAAGACAATCAAGAACACAACCAATCAACAATCAACTGACACAAGAACACACCCTGATGGCATGCAACATTCCAAACATTCCTTATACATGTCACCCATTGCTAAAAGGTTACACTGTATTCACTGTATAGGTCTCACGGCCTCTTGTAGCTTCCTTATGTTCTTATGTTCTACAACCCAGAGCTGCGGGAGCCTCACCTGATCGGCATGGGCGTGGCGACCAATCACGATGGGTTTCTTCCAGCCCGGCACAAGTTTGGGAATGTTCTTGCAGATGATGGCCTCGCGGAACACTGTGCCGCCCAGAATGTTGCGGATGGTGCCGTTGGGGGACTTCCACATCTTCTTGAGTTTGAACTCTGGGTGAAGAACATAACATAAGAAAATAAGAAAATAAGGAAGCTACAAGAGGCTGTTAGACCTACGCATGGTAGTTCGTTACTTAATACTACATCCACCTTTCATCCCCAGGACCCCATCCCTAAAGCTGTCTAGCCTTCTTTCAAAGCTCCCTATTGACTCCGCACTAACTACCTAATAGAACTAAGCTGCACTAATTATTCAATGTCATTTACATGGACACAGCTTCCATCCCCTTTTAGAAGCTCCCTCTTAAGTACTAGATGAAACCTCTCGTATTCGGACCCTCATTATTCGGGCTTTGACATTATTCGGCCCTCCTTTACTTCTTCTTTTTTTTAGGGGTCGACATTTCTTAGCTATAATATAATTATACACCTGGAATTTTTTTTTTTTTTTTTTTTTTTTTTCCAGGGGTCGAAATTTCTCAACGTTTTGTTAACCTGACTGTCACATCATCAGAATAACTTATATTTCACGTCAATATAGATTTTTTTGTTCTTTCACATCTGTCATATTTCCTCTTTTTTTTACTACTTAACGTATATATTCCTCGTATTTCTTATTTTATTCATTTATTGATCAACTTATATTTTTTGTTTTTATCTATTGCAGCCAGGGGAATATCCTTTTTTTTTTTACTACCTATATATTTTCTCGAATTTATTATTTTATTCATTTATTGATCTACTTATATATTTGTTTATCTATTGCAGCCAGGGGAATTTCCTTTTTTTTTTTTTTACTCCCTACATATTTCTCGTATTTATTATTTTATTCATTTATTGATCTACTTATATATATTTTTTTTATCTATTGCAGCCAGGGGAATTTCCTTTTTTTTTTTTTTTACTCTCTATATATTTCCCGTATTTATTATTTTATTTATTTATTTAAGTACATATTCTTTTGTTTTATCTATAGCAGCCAGAAAAAAACAAAATAACTTATAAAAATAGGGGAAATAACTAATAAAATAAGAGGAAAATAACTGACCTTCAACCCTTTTTTCATCCATCGTCTCTTTTTCCATCTGTCATAATTTCCTCTTTTTTTATATCCTTATATATTTCTCGTATTTCTGATTTTATTCATTTATTAAAGTACTTCTATTCTTTTGTTTATCTATTGCAGCCAGAGAAAATATAGTAACTCATAAAAATAGGGGAAATAACTCATTAAATAGGGAAATAACCAATAAAATGGGGGAAATAACTAATAAAATGGGGAAATAACTCATAAAATAGGGAAATAACTAATACAATAGGGAAATAACTAATACAAATAGGGGAAATAACTAACAAAATAAGAGTAAATAACTAATAAAATGGGAAATAACTCATAAAATAGGGAAATAACTAATACAAATAGGGGAAATAACTAATATAATAGGGAAATAACTAATAAAATTGGAAAAATAACAAAAAATGGGGGAAATAACTAATAAAATAGGGAAAAAACTAATAAAATAAGGGAAATAATTAATAAAATAGGGAAATAACTAATAAAATGGGGAAATAACTAATAAAATGGGTAAATAACTAATAAAAATAGGGAAAAAACTAATAAAATTGGGGACATAACTAATAAAATGAAGGGAAAACAACTGACCTTCAACCTAATTTAAGCATTATATATTTCTCGTATTTCTTATTTCATTCATTTATTTATATAATTCTATTTTGTTTACCTATGGGACAATAACTGACCTTCAACCCTTTTTCATCAGGGGTGATCGTGGCACACTTGATCCCCACACTGAACTTCTTGATGGCCTTGGCACAGTCCACGGTGACCTGGTCGTTGGTGGCGTCCCGGTTCTCAATGCCAAGGTCATAGGTGTGCAGCTCGACGTCCAGGAAGGGCAGGATCAGCTTCTCCTTGATCAGGTCCCAGATAATACGGGTCATCTCATCTCCCAGCACCTCCACCACGGGCCCGCCTGCAAGGATACCAAACACATAAGAACATAAGCAATGATAAGTAAACATAAGCAACGATACCAAACAACAAAAAGCTGCTGAAGAACATAAGAAAATAAGGAAAACAAATATTTGCTGTTTATATTACCCTATGTATATATATTATCTTTTATTTGCTTTAGTCCTTAAGTTCATTCCCTCATGTCTATGTATTGTGTTGTTGTTCTTCCTGTATGCCTTCGGGTGGGAATAAAATTATTATTATTATTAATATTATTTCATCACATGTGAACACATATATTGTTTTCTGTGATGAGGCGTTTTTATAAGAACATAAGAAAATAAGGAAGCTACAAGAGGCCATGAGACCTACAACGTGGTAGTTCCTGTTACTTAATACTACCTATATCCACCTTTCATCCCCATCCATGAAATTGGTATTTGGCATCAAATATCAGTCAGTAAGCAGCAAGGGCTCAGGAATTTTCACCGTTAAAAAAAACAGAGTAGAGATACCATACTTCAGAAAAAAAGTGGTATCATTTAGTGTAGCCTAAATGACCAAGAACCACTGATTATTCTTTACGTAACAATGGTGACACAGCAGCCTCATTGCCAAAGCCACTTCAATCAGCTGCTACCTTTGATCCAACCCAGCAGCAAGGCCAGACCAGTGAGCAGTGTTATCTACGTTGCCTTGTGAACCCTCGGGCATACCTGAAGAGGCAGTCACAGAGGTACAGCCACTTCAACAAATGAACTCCACTGTATTATATTATTTTTTTTTTTTTACATCACAGAGGTACAGCCACTTCAACAAATGAACTCCACTGTATTGTATTATTATTATTTTTTTTACATCACAAAGGACTGGCCAAGTGCAAAAGAATAGATGTAACAAAAAAAAAGCCCGAACATTTTTCAGTGTGAGGAGGTTTATGTTTAATGTGTTGATCTGTATCGTCAGGTAGTCTCTAGTATGAGCAGAGGCCAGAAGTTTGCTCATCATTGTTGTTAGTACGAATAAACAATATAAAAACAAGGCCTATATCCACGAGTTGGATAGGGAAGGAGAGATTATGTTAAGTCACAGCCTTCACTTCACTGGTTCACATATTGACTCAAAATAGATTCAATAGGGTCAATAAATTCAAATAAGAGTCAATATGGAGTTTTAAAAGGAGGCTGGATAATTTCATGGATGGGTATGAAAGGTGGATGTAGGTAGTGTTAAGTAACAGGAACTACCACGTGTAGGTCTTGCGGCCTCTTGTAGCTTCCTTATGTTCTTATTTTGTTGTACTGAGTCACAAACATTCTCATGGTCTAGGAAAACTAAACATAAGAAATGTGGTTTTCTTGATTACATCACATAGGTACCTGCTTTACTGTAAGTAGTTCTGTATTGCATATTTTTCTAGCCAACATTTATATAAGGTTTTTTCAAAAAAAATATTATGGACCTTGTAGAAAAGTGTATAGATATCTACGAATGAAATAATGTGGCAATAGTTATCAGGTATCTTATCTAAGTACTATTATGTACTGGATAAGCTGATTGATATGTAATCAAGGCTAGATAGGTTTGAAGGCTCTGGTGAGATGGCTCCATTATAAAAGAGATAAGATAAAGCATTCATGTAGCAGTTTATGGAGAACACCGTGGTGCTAATGTAAAAATGTACTTGTAAATGTTAAAGAAAGTGAAGAAACTGATTGAAGATGAAATGTTGATGTGTTAAGAGATGAAGGGTTAAAGATATGAGCAAACTATTGTCTGAGCTGAGAAGGACCATAAGATAAGTTATATACAGTATACATACCTACACTGCTTTAGGAAAATGCATGTAATACTATGTCATGACACATAAACAATACTATTCTTCATCATGACATATTCCCGGAGAATAAAAAGTCAGTTATGAAACAGAGTAAGATACTGAAATATCCACAAGACTGGAGTGGTTATTTTTCCAGTTAAAACGTAAAAAAAAGTGTATTTTTAGAAATTTGTCATCACTTTTTCGAATTGCATAAAACACCTGATTGAGGTTTGCACAGGGGAAAACTCTCTCCATCGAGAAAAAACACATATTAAGCGGAAAAAAATCGAACCTGTCGGAAAATCTTGCAACAGTCATAAAGTGTATTTACCGACAAGTGTTTGGTATTGCATGATAAATGAAGAGGCAAGGGAGGAATACTAATGGCAAGGGACTGACTAGGAGAAAGTGTGTTGGTGGCAGGGACTGTGGTATTTGAGGGAGTGAAAGCCTAGGGAGCTACTGGGAAGACTGGCTGTATAGTACTGCTGGTGAAGCGGAGTGTTGGAGTAACGGGAAAGTTGCTTGGAAGAATGGGGAACCAGTATAATGTGTGTGTTGTTTGGGCTACTAACTTTTATTTTATTTTTTTACCATTTTTTTGTTTATTTACTGCACATACTGTAGTAGGTTTCAGCCGCTTTCCCTTACTGGTTAGCGTCTCTCTCTCTCTCTCTCCACATCCCACTACATATAAGCAGCATATTTTTTTAGTGGTCACGCACGGACACACACAGCTCGCTCCGCCTCAGTCCTCACGTCCCGTCATCGCCTCACCAGGAAAGGAATTAAATCAACCTGACTCAGCATCACTTAAGTTCTTGCTGACACATCCTTATTTGCATTCCCCAGAGACCTCCCACACACACAGCCTCCCTCCCACCAAGGCACAACCCGTCTAGCATGGTTACAGGGAGTTTCGTACAAAAATTGTTTCGTACCAAGGTTTCGTTAATAGTTTCGTACACTGATTTTGAGTTTTTTCGTACATACCTGGTCTCGAATCGCAACTCTAGTAATCAAGTTCAACTCTTGAGCTGAGTGTACGAAACGACTATGGTTTCTTATAGACTACGAAACAACTTTTTTGGTGTACGAAACAACTTGTGTACGAACTGCCCCCAACCCTTCCCCTCCACCCCACCACATCCACAACCTCCCTCCCTTCCTCCCTCCAAAGCAACCCGTCAAGCATTCTCCTGAGTCCCTCCCTGACGGATATTACCTTTCATCCCAGCTTTACCTTGCCTAACTGCCCCCAACCCTTCCCCGCCACCCCACTATTACACCCCAACACCCACACCCACTACCACAGTGTTTCATTAATACAAGGGGAACTACACGGTTACTTACAGGGAATCTTCGTCATCCTGGCAAGTTTTATGTCACACAGCTTCTCTGCTCGGCTACCTAGCTGTAACTGAACGCTGGGAGCGACCAGCCGTCGCCTGCCAGACACAGCTGATCGTGGGACGCGTTGTGCCGTGCTGCCAGATTAACGATAACGTCGATAATCTTCACGCCCACCAGCCACCCTTGCCTCGCCTCGCCACTACTTATCACTTATTACGCTATATATTACGTATCACACACGCCAATCATTTACACACCCATCAGCTAGGGTTACAATCATGAAATCTGCATCACTAATATATCTGAAGGGATGTTGAAGGGATGTAACCTTCAACCAGTAGTTGAAGGTTATAAATGTTTCTAATAATAACAATAATAATAAAAATGAATGATAATGGTAATAACACTGTTAATGATGATAACCATAGATAGTCATGATGATAGCACGTATAAGTATTACGGTGGGGTATTTTTCACAAGTATGGTCACTTGTTAATGGAGAAGCTCACTGAAAAATTCCACTGACAGATCCATCGCAGTTCACTGGGTTCAGCAGGAGCAGCGCAGCGCGGCGCCTCGAGGATGAGGGTCAAAGGGTCCGTGACTCTCGAGGACCAAGATACTGTAGCTACGTGACAGACTTACTGCACGAATATTAATTAAGCCGTGAGTGTGTAATAAGCGAGTTAGGTGAACGTTTTCGTAACCATGAGTGGGCTTGTAAGTAGAAGGGCAATATAAACGGGGAAAATGACGAAATTGACAAAACGAGAGAAAAAAACAGGTTCGTCAAATAGGTTAAAAACAGGTTTTAAGAACTCGACAGTCATGTACAGCCTACGGTGGCAGGACTGAAACCTTGAGTGAAACCATTGTGAAGAACTATCCCTAATTAAAGTCCCGTGTAGTCATTCTTTTGTAACGACGCTGCAACTCCAAGTTTGATTCGTATTTGGCCAAGATGACGCAGAAGAAAGCATTTGAAGGCAAATTAAGCATCTTCACAAAGCATATTCGCAGGTGAGCACATATATATATATATAGTCCATCAAAAGTAGGCACTGATTTTTTTCGACAGATATCGAGTAGTCATGCATGAGAATGAAGGAGGGTGGAGGAGGATATGATGAACAAAGAGATGTTAAGAGCGTAGTTGTAGTTGTAGAGGCGAGTATAGTTATCGTAAGTGTGGGGAAGGCGGAAGTAGAGAAGCTGTGAGTAACTTAGCCTGACAGGAAGGAACAATGCCTTAATTAAATCAGGACGGGATAAAGGGTAAGGAGATAAGCGTGAATGTATTATAGATGCGAACATAGCTTCGCTTTAACATGAAGGTCGCGCGCGAGGGTGAGCGAAGAAAGTCGCTACAGAGAAGAAAGTGGGGCTGAGAAACTCTGCGGTAACGTCTTGCCAGAGTTCACTTACTCCCTATACTTTTATGCCATCTATTTAAAAAAATTGTTATTAGTATTATTATAATAATAATTATTATTATTATTATTATTATTTTTATTATTATTATTATTATTATTATTATTATTATTATTTTATTATTATTATTATTTTTATTATTATTATTATCATTATTGTTATTATTATTATTATTATTATTATTATTATTATTATTATCATTATCGTTATCATCATTATTATTGTTGTTATTATTTTCTTTAATATTATTACAATTTTTATTATTCTAATTATCATCACTAAGGCTATTATTATTTGATCAAAATTACCATTATTGTTAATATCGTTGTAATCATCATTATTATTATCATATTCATCATTATTATGTTATTATCATTACTATTATTATACGGCCAAAAGGAAAATGATGATCGAGGAGTTACAAGCCAAGAACAAGACGGTGTGTGGCGCGTCTATAGGTTCATAGAGACCAGTGACGGAGTGGCTGGCGGGGCAGTGAAGGAGGCATCATCCCTCGTAAATAAAATTTCAATACCACATAATACATGATCAAATACATATACGGTATACATTGTTCCCTCGGCAATAAAACGAGTATTCGGCTGTTATGCAATCAATCATTATATGCATATATTCATATATTCATTTATTTATCTATGTACCTATCTATATACACGAGTTCGATAACATATTGATATTTTACAGACCTCGAAGTCATACAACACACCACACACACACACACACACACACACACACACACACACACCTCACGCACGCAGCTTGGCCATCTCCGTCTCCTCGTCGGCCTCCGCGTCCCTCGCCGCCACGCTGCGGGGAGGAAGCAAAACATTAGCACGGGACTAAGACAAGCCCAAAATACCTAAAACTGTAAGCTATAATGTTTTTTTCCCTCGAATCACATCACATCTGCACATTATTGTTCTCATTATTAAGCACATATTGCACATCTGTTGCTTGTCATGGCTGGTGGAAAGCAGCGTCGGTATAACTCTGCAGATCGAATAGGTCTCTCTCTCTCTCTCTCTCTCTCTCTCTCTCTCTCTCTCTCTCTCTCTCTCTCTCTCTCTCTCTGACAGCAGGTACATTTTAAGTTACCTGGGGCGACGGGCATCTCCCTCCTCCAGATCGGTGATGGTGTCGGGCAGCGCGTGGCCGAGGGTTTCCCACAGCGGCAGTGTTGCCAGGCACGCGATGAACGCCCCCACGCCGAACACCAGGGAAGGCGCCGACGGGTAGATGGGACCCTGCAAGCACAATGAACTGACCATCATCTATCATTAACAGTCTATTGATCTAGCCTGCGAGGAGCACAAAACAAGCAGTCACGCCAGTCTAAGGGGTGCCTAAGGGTTGTTTACGCAGTCACGCCAGTCTAAGGGGTGCCTAAGGGTTGTTTACGCAGTCACGCCAGTCTAAGGGGTGCCTAAGGGTTGTTTACGCAGTCACGCCAGTCTAAGGGGTGCCTAAGGGTTGTTTACGCAGTCACGCCAGTCTAAGGGGGTGCCTAAGGGCTGTTTACGCAGTCACGCCAGTCTAAGGGGTGGCTAAGGGTTGTTTACGCAGTCACGCCAGTCTAAGGGGTGGCTAAGGGTTGTTTACATACAAAGTGAGTGGTACAAATTTGAGGTATTACTCAGAAACATATGAATTCCGGTGGTTTTGGGTTAGTACATTAAAAAGTTCGTCTCATTTTGTTTTTAAGGTAATAAGCAAAATTTGTTCTATTTGAAACGGAGACATTGTGTGATAGGAGTGGGCAATGCAAATGACTCGTGCACACTCACTGAGCTATAACCTCACCACCAGTATATCATTACCACAGTACTCTCCTCCTTTCTTAGCCCTGTTCAACCAAAAAATCATGTGCGATATACTTGCAGTTTTGAAGTGGGAAAAAAAATGAAAGAAAGAAAAGAAAGAAAGAAATGAAGACAAAATAATTGAATACGTAAATAACATTGAAAGTAAGATAATATGCAATAGAAAATAGCCTACAGGCGCTATAGGCTTCAACGTAAAAACAAAAAACAAAACAAAATTATGAAAGTCAAGTGATCCCCCGCCCCGCCCCTGAGCAGGACCCACCAGCAGCTCGGTCACGAAGGGGGATATCATGGAGCCGAGGCGGGACACGATGGTGGCTGAGCCGAGTCCCTGCAGGCGCACCTCGGTAGGGAACAGCTCCACGCTATAGAGGTACAGCACCTGGAAGGCCGCGCTGATGCACATGCGTCCCGTGAGTGCCAGGACCATCACAACCCACCGGTGACCTGCAGAGCGAATGCAGTGAAAACATTCTTCAGAGATGCCGGTGTTATAATTTCCAAAGTAAGAGAAAGCGGTTAATAAAATTTCAAATACCACATATAAATGATCAAATACATATACTACGGTATACATTTTTCGCGGGCTTTGTGTTACCTCTTTTTTGTGTGCCCTTGGCCAGTCCTTTGTGATATAAAAAGTGATAAAAAATGTAAAAAATAGCGAAGGAGACAATTATACAGTATTCTCTCTCTCTCTCTCTCTCTCTCTCTCTCTCTCTCTCTCTCTCTCTCTCTCTCTCTCTCTCTCTCTCTCTCTCTCTCTCTCCTCTCTCTCTCTCTCTCTCTCTCTCTCTCTCTCTCTCTCTCTCTCTCTCACCTGCGGGTATAAATGCCACAGCCAGAATCACAACGCCGCTCACGAAGTAGTAGGCGATGCTGGGTCCCTTTCTGCCGAACTTGGCGACGATGGGGGCCGTGAGGGTGTAAGCGGGCACCTCCACCACGCCGGACAGGGCCATGTAGAGGAAGGGGTCGGCGCTGTAGTTGACGGCGTTGAGAGACATCCCGTAGAAGATGAGAGACACGAGGAAGAACTTGAGGCTCAGTATGATAGTGACGAGGCGAAGGCGAGGCGTCCTGAGGGTTAAGAACATAAGAACATAAAAAAATAAGGAAGCTACAAGAGGCTGTGAGACCTACACGTGGTAGTTCCTGTTACTTAATACTACCTACATCCACCTTTTATCCCCGTCCATGAAATTATCTAGCCTCCTTTTAAAGCTCTAATGACCTAATGAATAATAAACCCTTTACTCTTATGTCACATCAAAGACGTTGGTCACATGCTCTATAACCCCTCACACACTCCCGGCCCTTCCTTGCATGCACACACCTGAACAGTATCATGAGCCGCAGGACAATTTTCCAAGCCTTCCTCTTGTAGCCTCCTTCGCCCTCCTCTCCTCGGCCTTCTTGCGTCGCCCGCTGCCCAACCCTTGCCTGTATAGGAGGGACTGTGTGTTTAGATGTATTTGGGTGACGATCTCTCCCCCTCCCACTCTTATCTCTCTCTCTCTCTCTCTCTCTCTCTCTCTCTCTCTCTCTCTCTCTCTCTCTCTCTCTCTCTCTCTCTCTCTCTCTCTCTCTCTACACACCTCCCTCTGTATAGTGCACATAAGGCTGTCCAGCTCGTCCGGCGGTGGCAACGAGACCCGATTCCATTTGCTGGCCCGTGTGAGCACCTCCCGCGCCTTGTCGAACTCCCCGTGCACGATGAGCCAGCGGGGAGACTCGTCCAGGAACCTGCAGGCACCAGGAGGGGAACAAGAGACTCAGTGAGGTAGAGAGAAGAAATAGACAAGATAGAGAAAGGAGCGTATACGACTCCCTATGATTGCGGCTACCTATACCAAGATCTATAGACTTATAATGATAGTATGTCTATTAATCTTGACCTATATTGTGTGGAAGCAATTTGGGTGCATGAACGTTAATGAACTATGCATGTAAACATTATGCATGACTTTCAAGCTTGGTGAGGCCATGACAGGAAGAGGAAGAGGAGGGGAAGAGGAATAGGAGGAAGAAGAGGAGGAGGAAGAGGAATAGGAGGAGGAAGAGGAAGAGGAGGAGGAAGAGGAGGAGGAAGAGGAATATGAGGAGGAGGAGGAAGAGGAGGAGGAAGAGGAATAGGAAGAGGAGGAGGAAGAGGAAGAGGAGGAGAAAGAGGAGGAGGAAGAGGAAGAGGAGGAGGAAGAGGAGGAGGAAGAGGAATAGGAGGAGGAAGAGGAGGAGGATGAGGAACAGAAGGAGTGGAAGGGGCCAAGGAAGCGCCATATATTAGAGTAGAGTATACGAGAGCAATGAGGTAAAGGTGGAAGGGGAGTGGAAGGGGCAAAGAAAGCTACATATACAAGAGAGGAGTATATATAGGAGAACAATGAGGGAGAGGTGGAATGGCCGGTGCGTGTGTTTGGTTACCACAAGGCGGGGAGCATGAAGAGACTTGGGATGTTGACGACCAGCTGCAACCACCGCCAGTCCCTGATGAGGTACGCGACGCCGCCCCACGCCATGGTTCCCACAGCCCACGGCAGGGATATCATGATGCCCAGCAGGGAGCGGTAGCGCGGCTCACACACCTCCAGGGCTGTGGGCACACGACATTAAGAGGAACTGATGAATGATGAAAATGCGAGTAAAAAAGTAACAAGTCCTGACCATGATATGACCTGGTAGGCTATGAGTGGTCATGAGCTTGTGTCGGCGTGTTTTTATTTTTTGGGTTTTTTTACATTTATGCCTATAGTGTCTGTAGGTAGTGACCTCCAGGGGTGGGATGGTAGGCCCTGGAGGTTCACTTGAGGGCTGTGATGGTTGGCCCTCGCCCGTGGTGGTGCAGGCAGGATATTTATAGTGGCGCCTGTGATTAGAGGCTCATGCCGCCCCCCTGTGTCCTCCGATGCACTCGCAATCCAAGGTAGAGTTAATGGGCAGCATGTGGGTTTTCTTAGGCCACTCGACGGTGCAGAAAGATTTTGAGTGGATTTTTGGTTTTCACTCGGGATCGAACTCGGATCACCGAGAACGCCACTCGGAGACGCTAACCACTCTGCTACCGCCTAACCATAGGAGAGTGGAGGGATCATTGCGTCACTCACCGAGGATGTAGCCGGTCTGTATGACGGTGGGGTGAAGGAAGCCCAGCACGAAGCGGAAGGCGAACACGGCGGCGAGGGTGGGCAGCCAGCTACTCGCCATCGCCAGCGCGAAGTAGGTGAGCACGCCGAAGGTCAGGGTGGTCTTGCGGCCGAACCTGCGTGTACAAAGATATGATGGAAAAGGATGTAGATGGAAAAGCGTAAATTTATAAAGGCAATAGGGAAAAACTGGTTCACAAATAGGGTGGTAAATGATGCAAAGATATAGTGTGTGTGTGAGAGAGAGAGAGAGAGAGAGAGAGAGAGAGAGAGAGAGAGAGAGAGAGAGAGAGAGAGAGAGAGAGAGAAGAGAGAGAAGAGAGAGAGAGAGAGAGAGAGAGAGAGAGAGAGAGAGAGAGAGAGAGAGAGATGCCCTTAGGTAACTTCTCATAGTAACTTCCAAGCAAATCTCACACTATCTCTTTTTCCTCTCTCTTACTATATATCTGTGCAGAGAGAGAGAGAGAGAGAGAGAGAGAGAGAGAGAGAGAGAGAGAGAGAGAGAGAGAGAGAGAGAGAGAGAGAGAGATGCCCTTAGGTAACTTCTCATAGTAACTTCCAAGCAAATCTCACACTATCTCTTTTTCCTCTCTCTCTTACTATATATCTGTGCAGAGAGAGAGAGAGAGAAAAGAGAGAGAAGGAGAGAGAGAGAGAGAGAGAGAGAAAAGAGAGAGAGAGAGAGATGCCCTTAGGAAACTTCTCATAGTAACTTCCAAGCAAATCTCACACTATCTCTTTTTTTCCTCCTCTCTCTCTTACTATATATCTGTGCAGAGGAGAGAGAGAGAGAGAGAGAGAGAGGGGAAGAGAGAGAGAAAAGAGAGAGAGAGAGAGAGAGAGAGAGAGAGACTGCCACCATAATATTTCGCGAGAGCATCACACACACACACACACACACACACACACGTATATTACCTGTCAGACAATAGGCCATTGATCGGCGCCCCAAACAGCGTGCCAAACATGTACAGGCTCTGGTAGGTGGCTCGCAGGTACTCCGATGAACACACCAGGTCAAACTGCCGGGACACACGGATATAAGAACATAAGAACACAAGGAAGCTACAAGAGGCCGTCAGACCTACACGTGGTAGTTCCTGTTACTTAACACTACCTACATCCACCTTTCATCCCCATCTATAAATTTATCCAGCCTCCTTTTAAAGCTCTCATATTCCTATCATGCACAAATAATAGTGTAGCCTACTGTGTTCCTACTTATCTGAGGTTAGCTCTAACAAATTCGTCAGTAGTCTCAGTATACCAGCAGCAGAGGACTGTAATATCAGACGCTATAATATGATGTCGTTTGCAGCAGGTTAAATCAAGCAATGACATCACAAAACATACCTGTTATTTGTCATGTGAACGAATTTTTCTCGATTGAAAGTGTCCTAACTAAAAATAGCAGCAACTGATATTAACCCCTTTACGCCCAAATCTTTCCTATGCCAAAAAAATTGTATGTTGTCGAGCCATAAAATTAAGAAAAGTAACTGAATATACCAAATTAGATAGTATACAAGGATACTAAACAGGTAATATCTATAAAATATTGCTTATATTCACTAAAAATTGTCTAATGATATACAAATTACAATGGAAATATGCTCTGGGTCTCAAGGGGTTAATGTATATATGATATTATTAAATTAGTTAAAAGAGAAAAGGGAGAGAGGAAGAGTCAGAGAGTTTTAGAAAATATACATAGCGTGTGTATTAACGTGCAGACCTTCCCATCCTGTCCTCCTCCTCTTCCTTCTTCCCCTCCTTCCTCTAGGTCTAGGCAAGCACCCCACTGAAGACCTTCCTTTCATCCCTCCCTTCCCCCGTCAGTGCATGCGCGGCCTTGCCTGAGAGGTGAGCGTGAAGGCGAAGGTAGTGGTGTCATAGTGCCAGGCATCGCAGGGCACGCTGTCGAACCCGCCTCCCTCGGTGCTGTTGACCAGGTAATGGCAGTGGTCTCTGGGGGGCAGCGGGGAAGAGAGGTCAGCTCAGGTCAATGGGTAACTGGGATTGTGACGTGATGGTGATGGTGGTTATGGTGATGGGGATGGTGGTACAGTGGTTGGTGCCGTGGGTATTGGTGGTGGTAATAGTGATGGTGGTAGTAGTGGTGGTGACAGTAGGGGTGATGACAGAGGTGACAATAATGATGACAGGCAGTTGTGGTGGAAATAGTGATGGTGGTAGTAATGGTGGTGACAGTAGTGGTGATGACAAAGGTGACAATGATGATGACAGAGGTAGGCAGTTGTGGTGGTGACAGAGATGACAGTGGTGGTGACAATGTGGTGACAATGATGATGACAGAGGTAGGCTGTTGTGGTGGTGACAAGAGATAACAGAGGTGATGACGGTGGTGATAATGGTGACTGTGGTGGTGACAGAGGTGGTAGTGGTGATGACTGGTGATGCTATAGTGATGTTGACCATAATCTCACTCTGTGGTATGGTTGTTGCCCTGGGCCGTGGTGGTGGTGGTGAGGGTGTAGCCAGTGGGCGGTGGGCGGCAGGTGTGCTTCACGACGGGCGCCACGTACGCTCCTGACAAGGTGTTGGAGGCGAGGTGCATGTTCCCTGCGAGGAGAGAAAAGGGAGGGAGGGAGAGTCAGGCGAGGAGTGAGAAGGGAGGGAGGGAGAGCAAAGACAGGAATAGATAACACACGTGGCTTTATCAACAGGTTCAAACGCGTTCCTACCTATATATTAATACAGTACCTCTTCCATTTCATTTACTTATTAATTTTTCCGCTGTTTATAATGTCTTACCTGAGAGGGAGAGGAGAGAAAAGGGAGGGTGGGAATCAGTCAGTCAGAGTGTTTTAGAAAATATGCATAGCGTGTGTATTAATTAACTTGCAGACCTTCCCTATCCTCTCCTCCTCTTCCTTATGCATAGCGGGGGTACATAATCTACAGCAAAAGAATCACACGTGGCATACCAAATTTTCGCATAATGTTTCTTTCACATACATCAAGTAAATATCAGTGAATGAAAAACTGACAACAAAACGAAGTCATTTGTTAACCGAACTTACTGTCAATCATCTCTCTCTCTCTCTCTCTCTCTCTCTCTCTCTCTCTCTCTCTCTCTCTCTCTCTCTCTCTCCTCTCTCTCTCTCTCTCTCTCTCTCTCCTCTCCTCTCTCTCTCTCTCTCTCTCCTCTCTCTCCTCTCTCTTCTCTTCTCCTCTCTCTCTCTTCTCTCTCTCTCTCTCTCTCTCTCTCTGACTCACAGTAGCTCACGGCCACGAAGAACAGAAGGTTCCATCGGCCCGTGCCCAGCCTCGTCAGGAGACCGTCGAACTTGTTGGTGCTACCGCTCATCCCGCGACCTGAGGGGAGAGACAAGTAATTAAGGTGGTGACAGTGCGTTCTAGCCTTTTGAGGGCCCTATGCGAAATGCTGTTTTGGGGGTCCTATTTTGTAAAACTATGGTGGGGGGATTCCAAGCCCTCTAATGTGGTCCAGGGGCACGCCTTTGATATTTAAATGCATCAATCTGGTGCATTTTAAGAGGAAAAGAGACTAGTTTATAAATAAAGGCCAATAATGGCAGTTTGGGGGGCCCTTGGTGGCTTTGGGGCCCTAGGCAACCGCGTAGTTTACATATAGAAAGAAACGGCCCTGGGTGGTGATGGTGGTGGTGGTGGTGGTGATGGTTAGGTCCATGGTTAGGGGGGGTTTCTATGGGACATTTTTTTAGGGGGGATGCAAATAATAAGAAAATAAGAATATACAGAATATAAGAACATAAATAATCAGAGAATGTCACAAATAAAAACGTCAAATATGAAGCGTCACAAATAATGCGAGGTGGTGATGGTGGTGGTCATGGAGGGGGTTTCTATGGGACATTTTTATAGGGGGGGAGGGCCATTAATTGACTGGAATAGTGTTTTTTTGGCTGAATAAATAAAATGAAAGGAGGGCGAGATATTAAAGTATTTATGAGTGCGTGGAGAAAGGAGGTTGTGGTGAGGAGAAAAAATAAAGGAAAAAGAGAGAATAGTAATAGAGGGATGGAGGGAAGTGGAGGTGGTGGAGGAAATAAGGGAAGGAAGGAAAGACTAGAGGGGAAGTGGAGTAAAGGAGTAAATTAAGAAAAGTTAGTAAAGTGGATGAGCAAAGTTAAGGGATGGGCATATAGATGGAAGGATAGAAGGAGGGTGTGTGGGAGGGAGGGAGGGAGGGAGGGAGGGATGGGATTAGAGGATGAATGGATAGAGGGAGGGAGGGAGGGAAGGGTAGGAGGGAGGATGTGGGTTGCAGTAATTGAGTGACTACACCGTGCCATCCTTTGCTCTCTCTCTCTCTCTCTCTCTCTCTCTCTCTCTCTCTCTCTCTCTCTCTCTCTCTCTCTCTCTCTCTCTCTCTCTCTCTCTCTCTCTCTCTCTCTCTCTCTCTCTCTCTCTCTCCTCACCATTCTCTCTCCCTCTCCCTTCTTCCCTCGTCCTTCACCATTCATTCCCTCTCCTTTATCCACTCATTTCCACCATCCTTCTTCCTTTCATCCCCTATTTCATCCCTTCCTATATACTCCTCTCCTCCTCTCTTATACTCTCCCTTTCCTTCCTTGCGACCAGCTTTACATTCAGCTCCCACCACCACCACCACCACCCACCACTACCACCACCACCCACTACCACCCACCACCACCACCACCACCCACCACTACCACCACCACCTGTACAGTTAAAGAAGGAAGCAATCCATCAAGGGTTGTGTATAGCGTCAAAGGGAACCCCACGACTGGCGGTACATCGATGAACGGATAGATGAACGGACGAAATAGAGGGATAGAAGAGAGAGGAGAGTCTGGCTATATAAGAACATACGAAAATAAGGAAGCTACAAGAGACCGTGAGACCTACACGTGGTAGTTCCTGTTACTTAATACTACCTACATCCAGAGCTGGCCAGTATTTAAATACAATTGTATTTAAATACGTATTTAAATACATTTGTGTATTTAGAAATGTATTTATAAATACATTTGGTTGTCATGTATTTGAATACAGTATTTAAATACTTTTTTGAGTATTTAAATACATTGTATTTAAATACATTTAATATAAAAATATAAATACTTTTTTATCAGTTAATTTGGCCATAAACCCGCCCAACTATCTGGCAACCCTGATGTTACAGTGAACCAGGGTTTCCACTGCCAAGGAAATGTCCTGATTTCAAGGAAATTTAGGCCTGAGAAGGAAATTTCTAAGGAAACCCAAAATCTAAGGAAATCCTAAGGAAATTCATTTTTTTCGGACATGTTAAAATTTGTGTGTATTTAAAATGTATTTACAAATGTATATAAATACAATTGATATATTTAGTATTTAAATACATTCGTAAAATGTATTTAGTATTTAGTATTTAAATACATTTCTCCCATGTATTTAGTATTTAGTATTTAAATACATTCAATGTATTTAGTGCCCAGCTCTGCCTACATCCACCTTGCATCCCCATCCATGAAATGATCTAACCTCCTTTTAAAGCTCCCTAATGATCTGCACTAACTACCTGTCTACTGAGTCAACTACCTGTTTACTGAGTCAAAACTGAATTAACTGCTAACGGAAGAAGTGCAGACAACCAGAGGATCGTCAGCCTAAATAATAGTTTCATGTCTATTCTCAATCTACAAATAAATTTTTTTATTATAACCGTAATGACCGTCTGCAAATACACGCCTCCTATAGTCTATTTTTTTCAGCGAGGCAAAAATTCCATTCTATATTAAGATCTCATGCTTAAAACTATGCCTATATTTACCTGATAATATAGTGAACTATGATAAAATACAGCTGACATTTAGAACAACCGTATAGTATTCCCTTCTCCTGGCATCAAATATCAGTCAGTAAGCAGCAAGGGGTCAGGATTTTTCACCTCGTTAAAAAAACAGAGTATAGTGCCATTCTTCTCCTAGTTTAGCAGGTGATTAGTGTGAATAAGATGATAAATATATAGAAACATAGGTACTAATAAGATATGTGAATCCTATCTTGAGTATTTGCACGTATTTACAGCGAGGTGAGAGAGAGAGAGAGAGAGAGAGAGAGAGAGAGAGATGAGAGGAGAGAGAGGGAGAGAGAGAGAAGAGAGATTGAGAGAGAGAGAGAGAGAGAGAGAGAGAGAGAGAGAGGAGAGAGAGAGAGAGAGAGAAAGAGAGGTGGGAGGAGAGAGAGAGAGAGAGAGAGAGAGAGAGAGAGAGAGAGAGAGAGAGAAGAGAGAGAGAGAGAGAGAGAGGAGAGAGAGAGAGAGAGGTGGAGAGGAGAGGAGGAGAGAGAGAGGAGAGAGAGAGAGAGAGAGAGAGAGAGAGAGAGAGAGAGAGAGAGGAGAGAGAGAGAGAGAGAGAGAGAGAGAGAGAGGAGAGAGGAAAAGAGAGGGGAGAGAGGAGAGAGAGGAGGAGAGAGAGAGAGAGAGAGAGAGAGAGGAGGAGAGAGAGAGAGAGAGAGAGAGAGAGAGAGAGAGAGAGAGAGAGAGAGAGAGAGAGAGAGAGAGAGAGAGAGAGAGAGAGAGAGAGGAGAGAGAGAGAGAGAGAGAGAGAGAGAGGAGAGAGAGAGAGAGAGTGTGCTGGTGTAAGGTTGAGGTAAATGAAGAGGAGAGGGAAGAGAGAGGGATGATGAAGGTGAGGAGAGAGAGAGAGAGAGAGGAGAGAAGAGGAGAGAGAGAGAGAAGAGAGAGAGAGAGAGAGAAGAGGAGAGGAGAGAGGAGAAGAGAGAGAGAGAGAGAGAGAGAGAGGAGAGAGAGGGGGGGGGGGACGGTAGGAAGACACAGGTAACATGTTGGGGAGGGGGGAGGGGGGCGGCTAAGGGATAGAAGTGTACTCAGATGAGTTAATGAGGAAATGACACACACACACACACAAAACACACACACACACACTGCACACACACTCTCTCCAGGATGTTCCATATATCTTTTTATTATCCCACTTGTTACCTAAGTGTGTGTGTGTGTGTGTGTGTGTGTTAGCCTATAGCCGGCAGAATGTTTAATCAGAACAGATATTATTAATTACTGCTTATTAATATCCTACTGCTTATCCTTACTGCTTATTAATATCCTACTGCTTATCCTTACTGCTTATTAATATCCTACTGCTTATCCTTACTGCTTATTAATATCCTACTGCTTATCCTTACTGCTTATTAATATCCTACTGCTTATCCTTACTGCTTATTAATATATCCTACTGCTTATTAATATCCTACTGCTTATCCTTACTGCTTATTAATATCCTACTGCTTATCCTTACTGCTTATTAATATATCCTACTGCTTATTAATATCCTACTGCTTATCCTTACTGCTTATTAATATCCTACTGCTTATCCTTACTGCTTATTAATATCCTACTGCTTATTCTTACTGCTTATTAATATATATTACTCCTCACTGCTGTTTTGTTGCAGAAGAAAGTAATGTTGAACACGAAGTATTCTTTTTTAGCAAGATACGAAGTCCACTTAAGTGTCCCCCCCCCCTCCCCCCCCTCAAAAAGAAAGTTACAATTTTGCCCTGATCCCCAGGAGCTACTCATGCTAAGAATTCATAATTAATATTACAACTTTACTAGCCAAGGTAATACTTTAGAATAAAATGAGTATACATTCTTTCCCATTTGATTTGCAAATTAAGTCGCTTTCGTACTGCTGATTTTTTTTTTTTTTTTTTTTTTTTTACTCGCGGCGTCAATCAGGTAATGATCTTTCAAAGTCCAATCAGCACGGGCCGTTAATTGTTTGCTGTGAGGGAGGATTCGGCGATGCTCGTTTCAGTTGGTATCCTATCGAAGAGCATTATTTTATCGTGCAAAAGGAACACCATTGAACATCATGAAAATGATTGGCATTTACTGTCATTTTCGTGTGTGTGTGTGTGTGTGTGTCTATTGTGTGTAGGTAGGTGGGTGAGAGTGGATGTGATGGTGGTGTATGACTGTATGGAGTCTTCATACAGCCCGCCACGCGCTCCCTTCACTGTAAACAACAAAACAGAGACTCATATAGCGTGACTTACATCATCCTCAGTTTTTCCCCTTTCCTCCCACCCACGCCCCGCCCGTCTTGTGTGTGGTGCGCCGAGCCACCGACACACAGGTCCCAGCTGGTCCCCTCACCGGGCCAGCGGGCCAGCGGTCTAAATGGCCTTTCAAAAAGCACTATTAAGGCCCTTTGAGCGTGCATTACTCATGATATCTAAGCATAAACGGAGTTAACACGCGCTACGCCCCGGGGACCACGAGG
>JACEEZ010016126.1:810000-915000 GCA_016584305.1 Chionoecetes opilio | reverse complement strand
AATCATTGACTAGGTAGACAGGCCAGGGAGAATATTCTAATACTCGTTAAGATATTGATAATGATAATAAGGTCTAATAATATAATAGATAGCCTAATGATATTGACCTTCATAACACTTAAGTAATAAGTTAGGAAGATTAGATCATAAGGGAGCTTGGCCGGTCTAGGAGTATTTTTCCCGTTCCGTACACACACACACACACACACACACACACACACACAAGCCCACCCCAGCCATCACACCCACCATTACTCCGCCCCATACACACACAGAAGTTAGCTCCGTTCCATGAACCTATGGGGGGGGTCACCGCCCCCCCACACTGGGGGGCACCGCATTCTCATTGGGGGGGGGGCACGTGTCCCCCCGTAGCTACGTCACTGGTCATGATATCAGTGTAGCAGAAAGCTTCTGAGCCCATGCAAGCCTCCCCGTGACGTCACCACTTCCGCCGTGACGTCATGACTTAAGCTCCGCCCACGTAAATATATTTAAAACTTTAATTACTGGTTCAATCTTGGATCTGATTACAGTTTCAGAATCGGCATTTCATTATCATGACTGTTGATATATCTACCATGATTTATAATGCGCTATTAAGAAAGACGATAAAAATTAGAAGAATTATACGCCTGGTGGCGCCCACTATATACTCTTTTTATTTTTATTATTCTCCCGCTGATTCCAGGTTTAGGAGGCTTTTCTTGTTTGTCTGATTGATATCTAACAGTTGCATATAGATAATGTACTTAATGAAGCGTGTTAATAGGCTATTTATATGACGGCTCTTAGTCATGTTCTGTCAAGTCAACACTATTTCTCCACAAAAAAAAAAAAAAAAAAAAAAAAAATCTTGGCTTTGAGGCAATATTTGTGTTAGATAATTGAATCAATATGTTTGTAGTATTTTTTAAATATGTTATCATGCTCGTTTCACGGTCCTAAGTTCGGGTCTGGCTTCATCCTGATATATTTTATTTTATTCTATTTTCGTCTTTTTTTATTTAGCCAGTAAGCTTGGATTAGTAACTTTATTTATGTTTCTTGATATATTTATAGATTTTCTGTATTATTTCGGTATCTTAATAGGCGGTAAATAAGTATTTTTTAATGGCAATATGACATGTCCGTGTTTGTGTGACAGGTACAAGCCTCCCGCGCAGGGCACTCCAGGGGCGCCGGGCGAGGACCCCACCACCGACTACATGAATGTGCTGGGCATGATCTTCAGCATGTGTGGACTCATGATGCGGGTGAGGGAGTTTGGGATTATTCCAGATGAACACCCAATTCACTTTTTTTTTTTTTTTTCTTTCTTTTATACATTTGTGCCTATAACACCTGTAGGCAGTGGTGACCCTAGGGTTCGGATGGTAGCCTCTGGAGGTTCACTTGAGGGCTGTGATGGTTGGCCCTCGCCTGTGGTGGCGCGGGCAGGATTTTTATAGTGACGCCTGTGATTCGAGGCTCATGCGAAAACGAAAGGTTGACGAAACAATTTTTTTCTGGTGAGTTTTGATGTGCTTTGAATTAATCTGCTAATTGTTTCTGTCGCAAATCAGTTTCTTTTTTTTTAGGTTCAATTTGTATTTTTGTCATTTTTGTTGCAAATCACACACAGACACAAAAGGAAGTTCGGTGTTCATCTGGAAATTTACCGTGAATTTACATATTTTCATCATTCATGTATGCCTGTTATTGTACCCCATCAGAAGTTAAGGCTTTCCTGTAGTGTAGACCAAAGCCTCCCTGTTTTCAATAGGTGATGCCAACAACACACAGGCTGAACCTCCACACAGGTCTCGTTTAGGACATGTATTTAGTTTTGTTAATGTTCAAGTGACTGATGATTGAATTTCAAATCCCAAAACTCAGGAATTCCATGTGGTGTTGTGCTGGTTAGAGAGGAGAGAGAGAGAGAGAGAGAGAGAGCGAGAGAGCGAGAGAAGTGTTTGCTGCCACCTTATTGTATACTTTGGATATCTCATATTTAATGTTCTCAGGATGCATAAATTCCTTGCTCTGTACAGCTGCACCCTATAGTTTTCAGGTATTAGATAATTAGAAGATACTTTAATTTCTCTCTTTTAGCGTGTTATGAAAATGTTTAAGTTTCTTGCATATATAAGTATTGAAGAAGTGATATGGATGGCCAGGATACAATTCAGGAAGTCATACGGGGAGGCGATAGCAGAGTGGTTAGCGTCTCTGACTGGCGTTCTCGGTGACCCGAGTTCGATCCCCGACGAAAACCAAAACCTTTCTGCACCGTCGAGTGGCCTAAGAACACCCACATGCCCTGCCCATTAACTCTACCTTCGATTGTGAGTGCATCGGAGGACACAGGGGGGCGGCATGAGCCTAATCACAGGAGTCACTATAAAAATTCTGCCTGCGCCACCATGGGCGAGGACCAACCATCACAGCCCTCATGTGAGCCTCTAGGGCCTACCATCCGAGCCCTGGGTCACCACTGCCTACAGGCGCTATAGGCACAAAAAAAAAAAAAAAATCTTTGTCTTGTAAAATGCAAATGTCGGGAGCGAATGTGATACCTTGGTTAGTGGCAGGAGTGAAGGATTTATGCACCCATGAAGCCAGGATGGTACATGTAACCTTGCAGTACCATTCCTATAATGTGTAGCCTATATGAATAATTTGATGGTATTCGATTTTTTTTTTTTTTTTGTGTTGCAGCTCAAGTGGTGTGCCTGGGTTGCCTTGTACTGTTCCTGTATCAGCTTTGCCAACGCCCGGGTGAATGATGACACCAAACAGATGTTGAGCAGCTTTATGTAAGTAATCAAGGGTATCCTTTTAAATCCTATCCTTTGTAATGGGGGGGGGGGGGGGGGGAATATGAGGTTGATTTGTTGATCTTAATACATACTAGTGATTTGATATTACTTTATGTGGCAGTACACTAATTGCCTGGCCTTAGAGTGAGGAATTCGCCACATATATTGGTTTTCTAACAAGTATAGACATGAGTATTGGTTATTAAGTGCCCCATGTCCTCTATCCTGTTTTAGGTTGTCTATATCTGCCGTTGTGATGTCCTACCTCCAGAACCCCCAGCCTATGACGCCGCCGTGGTCCAATATATGAGGGCAACACCATTAAGACTAACAAAACTCTTCTCTCCTTCAGGCACTTTCTTCCTTCCCATGATGTAATTCCCTTTCCTTTTCCTTTTTGAGATGGAATTGGATGGATGAGATTGAATTTCCCTTCCCTGTCTTGTAAATCCTTGGATATTATTTAACCTGGTGTGTTATTGTGGTGATGAATAATATATGGTTTGAACTTGTTATGGGTATTCATTGTTGTATAGATAAACTCCATATCCACATACGTCTTTTACAAATAACTGTAGAAGTAAGAAGTGGTTGGGTGTTCATGTCGCGGTTATGAAGGACTTTGTACACATAATAATGAAATAAAAAAGATTTAAGTACAATGGAAATTACGTTCTGGGCCTCAAGGGGTTAACACAGTCTTATGCTTAGTGGGAATGTCTCAGATTATATAGTGAAAAATTAGACTATAAATACCAAGGCTCCAATGTGCTGTACACCTCAACGATAATGTAAATGATTAACATATCTGAAATGCAATGTTTAATTTGTTAGTGTACATACAGTGAGCTCAAATTATCAGTAACTTACACCCTTAGCTGTGGTGGGTGAAAATGATTTAGTGCTAGTTATTCCCGTTCAACTTTCTGCCCTACAATTCATCGAGTGCAATTTATAATGTATCAAACTTCAAGCCAATGTAACTTACTATGTAATTATTAGCCCTGCAACACATTTCATTTACTACATCCTGGACAGGTGTAATGTGGCAAGCAGCAGACAACTGACGGAGTGTTTCATGGCAAGCTAGTGTAGCATGCAGAGTAGCAATGGAATATCTTGCCACAGACCAGACAGGATACAGGTCAGTTATGGTGGTTAATTGATTGATTTAATGCCAAAAAAGGTGAATGTGCCAGACATCAGAGGTCATATGGTACTTTGGCAAAGCATAAAAAGGGGAGGGGTTATAGAAAAATAGCGAAACGGTGAGGGAAGGGGAAAGAATGGAATGTTACAGCAGGATGGTTAGATCAGATGCAGGATGTGGATTTGTTGGAAGGAGGTTAAATTTTCCAGGGAGAAGGAGGGGGATTCCGGGAGAATGTCCGCAAGACAGGGAGGACAAATGAGGGAAGGAACTGGAACGGGCAGTAGTAATACGGGGGGTTATAGTGGTGACGTTATAGGTAGGGGTAGATTGTGCGAGCCAGACGAGTGCACTGTGCCGTCAGTAGATCAATGTGGTAGTTACTTAGAAATATTGAGATAGTTCTATATTACTGATTCAGAATGTCACGGTCCACTGTGTTGTCAGTGTCAGGCTGGGTGACGTGCTTGGGCCAGCCTGTAGGAAGCTATGGGTTGGAAAAGCTTCAGAAAAGAATTGAAAGCCTCCAGTCTTATCTTGCCTCAAGTTTGTATGACCATAACTTGAAGTCATGCATCATGAATGCTCCGAAGAAAACACAAACATTAAAGCACATTATTTATGATTTATTGTACTCAAAGAAGCAGGTTAACAAGTGGAACACACACGGTTGTTATGAGTGAGTTCATGTATCTTATACATTGGAACTCCAGACAGACCAGGAAGTGATGCAAATACACAGGCACAATATGAATGTGTTAATGCCTCGTGTATTTTCTTTACGTAAACAAATAATTGAAACAAGAAAAAATTGGGGATAAAGAAATTAAATATTTTAGGTACAAAGTGTACTCGTGAAATAAAAACAATTCCTCAAGAATTAATGAGCATGGCATTTCAAAAATGTTCAGGATTAACCCTTCACAAATCCATTTCACAAATCATATGGTTTAGGATTATGAAGTTGAATATAAAAGAAAAATTCCGTTTTTGCCTGCAACAATCTAGGTGCCAGGCATGTTTTTATTATAGGTGTGGCTCCTAAATGGGGACAATGAATACATGTAAGAAGTTATTATGTATTATGCATGATATGCAAATGTGGTGGCAGGCATCAGCAAAAGTGCATCAGTGAGGTGGTTCCCACCTGGCAGTGGTGGGTCCTCGTGTCCAGAGTCCCCACACCTGGCAGTGGTGGTCCTCGTGTCCAGAGTCCCCACACCTGGCAGTGGTGGGTCCTCGTGTCCAGAGTCCCCACACCTGGCAGTGGTGGGTCCTCGTGTCCAGAGTCCCCACACCTGGCAGTGGTGGTCCTCGTGTCCAGAGTCCCCACACCTGGCAGTGGTGGGTCCTCGTGTCCAGAGTCCCCACACCTGGCAGTGGTGGGTCCTCGTGTCGGTCCCACCTGGCATGGTGGTCCTGTCAGTCCCCACACCTGGCAGTGGTGGGTCCTCGTGTCCAGAGTCCCCACACCTGGCAGTGGTGGTCCTCGTGTCCAGAGTCCCCACACCTGGCAGTGGTGGTCCTCGTGTCCAGAGTCCCCACACCTGGCAGTGGTGGGTCCTCGTGTCCAGAGTCCCCACACCTGGCAGTGGTGGGTCCTCGTGTCCAGAGTCCCCACACCTGGCAGTGGTGGGTCCTCGTGTCCAGTCCCCCCACACCTGGCAGTGGTGGGTCCTCGTGTCCAGAGTCCCCACACCTGGCAGTGGTGGGTCCTCGTGTCCAGAGTCCCCACACCTGGCAGTGGTGGGTCCTCGTGTCCAGAGTCCCCACACCTGGCAGTGGTGGGTCCTCGTGTCCAGAGTCCCCACACCTGGCAGTGGTGGGTCCTCGTGTCCAGAGTCCCCACACCTGGCAGTGGTGGGTCCTCGTGTCCAGAGTCCCGCCGGGATACAAATCATTCTGCATGAAATGGCTGGCTGCAGACCACCCATAGGCTGTCTATTAACCCTACCCTCCACGACGAGTGCATTGCTGAAGACAATGGGGCGGCAAGAGCCTCGTTGTAAAAAACATGAGGCTGCCATTGGAAAAACTCCCGCTTGCACCTTACAGGGGCGAGGGCCAACCCTCCCCATGTGAGCACCAACATGCTGCTCCACAACGTGAGGTCACGCATGTTGCATGTATCATCCTGTACTTGCTACAGGTTCAGTAAGCAAACTACACCCACCACAAGTCTGATGCACTAAGAAGCCACTATCAGAATCTTTGCACAGCTCAAAAGCAGCAGAAACACATCATCTTCACTTGACAAGAACTCCTCTCTAACTCATACAATGTTGTGGATTCCTCCACAACATTGTAGGAGTCAAATCTCGTACTTTCAACGCATCATACAAACATTTAAAGTTTTACTCAAGTTTGTACAGACTGCCTTTGTCAAACCCTTGATGTGCAGAAAAACTAAAAAAAAACTAAAATATCCATAGATCCATCCATTACACTTTCATACAATGCACTTCTATGGGATGGCAAGGTGGCGTGAGTGGATCCCTTCACATGAGCCCAGACATTGCCCACAAAGATGAGTTTGAGGCTCACTCTTGCACAACAGTCAGGCTCTACTTCTGTTATAAAATCTTCGTATCAATTTGTTTACAAAGATTATTTGGTAAGTCTGTGATGAAATTGAGTGGATTGTAAAGATGAAAATATGTTATGACACACAATAGATAGATTGTCTTTTACATTCTATGGCACACTTCATTCAGTGTTGTACGTGTGTGTTTGTTATTCACCAAGGTCTTGATCAGGCACTGGACTTGTGATCCCCAGTTATCACCCATTTTAAGTTCAAAACATTTGATGTATCACTCAACTTGTTTGGGAGAAACCCAGTTGTATTAAGAGATTTTTTTTTTACCAAACTGTTACGCAATGCTAATTTTACGAGAAAAAAATTTCACTGTTCGCATCACTGTTGTCTGATCAAGACAGTATCTGGCACAGTGTTATGACAGTATCTGGCACAGTGTTATGACAGTATCTGGCACAGTGTTATGACAGTATCTGGCACAGTGTTATGACAGTATCTGGCACAGTGTTATGACAGTATCTGGCACAGTGTTATGACAGTATCTGGCACAGTGTTATGACAGTATCTGGCACAGTGGTATGACAGTATCTGGCACAGTGTTATGACAGTATCTGGCAGTGTTATGACAGTATCTGGCACAGTGTTATGACAGTATCTGGCACAGTGTTATGACAGTATCTGGCACAGTGTTATGACAGTATCTGGCACAGTGGTATGACAGTATCTGGCACAGTGTTATGACAGTATCTGGCACAGTGCTTCGTCTTCCAGAACAATATGAAAATATCACAAAACACATGAATCTGATGAGAGCCAATTGATACCGGTGCATAGAACACTTGCAGAACTATATCCTGAATAGCATAATTAAATATATTTGCAAAAGAGGTTTGACGGATAAAGAAAATTTATTACAAAAATATGTAAGAATCTGCATAGCAGATATTATAAAAAGGCTAAAAAAAAATGATACTAATGCTGCAGCATAAAGGCAGATGATGCATCATAGTTCCCAGAAAAACTGGCAAGTAGGAAATGTGGCCAAAATACTGCTACCTGCCTGGTTCACTACTGATAAAAATACTACACCAAATTAATGTGTTACTTTGACTTCAAGGAAAAAATCACGTCACGTGGCCCATGGCAGACGAGCCAAGCATTTCTCCTGCCGAGTGTAAAGCATCAATCAGGTGGTCTTGCCACCATAAATGTTCCTTCTTGCACTCCCTGCATCACCAGCATCATCATCAACAATAATATTTTTCAACCTTCCACCCACTATTTTGGTGTGGTGTGATCCCTCCCAGTAACACTTGCCGCATGCACAACAAATGTAGAACAGATCATTACTCTCCACCACTGCCCCCGGGACGGCCTCACTCTGCACCTGCACCCGCTGCACGTGCGGCCACTCAGCACGTTGACCCGGCCACCCTTGCACTGCACCCAGCCGCCGCCCGCCTCACTGCTGCTGCACACGCCACTCTGCAGGGCACTGATCACGGACGAAGGCACTTCTATGTACATTTTTGAGTTGCACTTTGAGCACCGTGCAAACACATCTTTGGACGTGACCTTGACATTGAATGCCCGGATGACTTCCTCCAACTGCTCCTGAGCTGCCTGCAAAGCAAAGCAGGGAGATTTTAATCCAAACTAAAATACATAATAATATAAGCATAATAAAAATAACTTTAATGATACTACTAATAATAATTGTAGTAGAGTAATACGTAATAATAACAATAATAATGGTAATAATAAAAGGAAAGAATAAGGTGATACAAAATGAGTTGCCTATAATTACCTCACTTTCAACACTGTACACAAATGCCTCAGGAATGTGCTTCCTCAGCCTGTGGTAGTTGTTGCCCCTGGTCAGCACCGTCCTGCCCTCCCTCTCGTGGTAGCGGTAGCAGCGGTCCCAGCTCTCCTCAGCATCCAGGGCCGCGGCATCCACACCACAGGAACGCAGCTTCTTAGCCAAGCCCTGCGGTACAGTTCAAATTCTTTCGCTCATGCATGGGTAGTTGGGTACCTTGCATAAAGATTGCACCTTTTTTTAATCTCTTTTAACCCCTTCACGCCCAGATCTTTCCTTTGCTATAAGAAATTGTCTGTTGTTAGCCATAGAATTAGGAAAAGTAACTAAATATACCAAATTAGTTAGTGGACAAGGATACTAAACAGGTCATAGCTATAAAATATAACTTATACTACTCACTAAAAATTCTCTAATGGTCACCCAATTACAATGGAAATTACGTTCTGGGTTTCAAGGGATTAGGTAATAAGAGATTAATATCAAAGTATATATAATGAATGACCTTCAAGAACCCACCTGCAACATGTTGTCACATATGACGAGGAAGTCTGATGCCTTGACGGGCTGCTTGTTCCTTTGCCATCTCGGAGCATCCTTACTGTGTTCCCCTTTCGTAGCAGGCACTGACCTTTTCTTTTCTCCCGAAGGTTCTTTTTGCTCCAGATTAATCCAGTCAGCAAGACCCAATTCCTTGGCTCTCAGGTTCAGGTAATTGTAAATGTCGATGAGGCACCGTACGTCTCCTGCAGCATATCTGATCTGTGATTTGTTGAGAGGTCTGGCAGCCCAGTTTGAAAATCCCTCTCTCTTGTCCAGCGGTTGCCCAAAGCAGCGGTACACTAAGTCACTCAGACCTTTGTGCTTTTCCTCCGAGTAAGAAAACATGTTGGGGTACCTGTCTATAAGAATGCCCTTTGTTGTGTCCAAATCGGTTACGTTTTTGGCACAAGAGATGCTTTTTTTCATTTCCTCGTGCAAATTCCTTAGAACCTTGAAGTCATTGTTGATCCCATAACCTAACTTGAGGATCTTAGGATTGGCAAACAACTCTCCAACACTTCGCCAATGGTTGCCCTGCAGTAGTGGCTGCAGGACAACAAGATCAAGCAGGTAAATCTTTGTTGATGTGGCAAATTGGAGGACAGCTGCCTGCTCCCCTAGGCCAGCACCAAAGGTCGGCTTCCACTCTGCATCCACACCCAGCAGCGGGCTGGCCTTTAGGTGGCGGGCACACTTTTCAAACTCTGCCGTGTTATCTACGAGGATGATGTCTGCATCCGACACAGTGAGGGAGTAACATCCGCTGGTTTCTTCCACATATGAATCTTCTTGACCTTCAACGACAAAACTCTTGCTCATCTCCAGCAGCTCGGGAAACAGTGCCATGTGTTCCTTGATTATATCAGGAATATCACTGTCTTTGAAATCTTGCTTTGCAACAAAATAAATGGCACCTTCAAAGTCACTATATCTGACGAAGAGCTTCAGCAAATCTGCTGCAATATCTGGATGTTCCTTGATTGTATCATCAATCAAGCTGTAAAATGCAGACATTGGCATGTCTTTCGCATGATAGTACTTATAAAACATAAAACGTAATCCTCCTAAAGCCTTGTACTTGGTAAAATGAGAACACAAAGAAGAGTTTAAGTCAAACCTTTTTAAAAGCTTCCCTATGGTATCACTGATAACTTTGGGATCCCTCATATTCTTCATATTCTTGGGCTGAGGTTGGTGAGAATCTGAGGACCTCGCTTCTTCTCCCAGCAGATCATCAAGGAGAACCACAAGTTCCTTCTGATGGGCGGGGCTCGACACCAAGAACTCGTCAGCATCCGCGAGGTGATTGGCCATAAACAAAGGCAAGACCAATTCAGAGATTGAGAAGTGGGATTGCACGCCCAGAAGAGTGGCCAGGAGGCACACTTTCTTCAAGTCAGATTTTAACTCTGTCCTCAGGTGAGGTGTGAGACTGTCTCGTATATGCGTCAGTTGGAAGCATCTCACAAAAAGTCTCGTCACACCAGTATTCTTTTGGCTGACTGCTATCTTATAAGCCTCAACTTGTAGGTCTTCTGTGAGGCAACGGCTGAACTTCTCCTTATTGTTACCTTCAGCTGTATATTTTTCTAGTTCTACTAGTATGACAGCAGGGAAATTGTTGTTCTTGGAGCTGAACAAGCCCGGGCACCGTCTGATGCACACCACGGCCATCCGGTAGGGGTCGGAGCACTGGCCAAGGTAGCCCTGGACATGCTTCTTGAAGTCATCTTTCTTAATCTCCCAAAAAAGACTATGCAAGGTTGTGGAGAAAGATGTATAATCTTGATCTGAAGTCGCCCTGCAATTCTCCATTTTTCTGAAAATAAAGGAAACCTTGTTATGAACGTGAGGAAATAGGAGAAAATACTCCGCAAGACATTTGGAATTTATGACGATCATAAGAACATAAGAAAATAAGGAAGCTACAAGAGGCCGCGAGGCCTACACGTGGTAGTTCCTGTCACCTAACACTACCTACATCCACCTTTCATCCCCATCCATGAACCTATCCAGCACTAACTACCTGTCTACTGAGACCATTCCATTCATTCACCACCCTATTTGTGAACCAGTTTTTCCCTATTTCCTTTCTAAATCTACGCTTTTCCAGCTTGAATCCGTTACTTCTTGTTCTACCCTGGTTAAAAGCCGTAAGAACTTTTCCTACCTCTCCTTTATTAAATCCCTTTATCCACTTAAAAACTTCTCAAAACAATCAAAACACAATTGCTACTATTTTACAAGAAAAGAAATTCATTAGAGCCTACATATATAAGAACATAAGAAAATAAGGAAGCTACAAGAGGCCGAGAGACCTACACGTGATAATTCCTGTATACATATATTTCAAGTTCCCCCCACCCCCCGATTACTATGTTTAGGCTAGATTAGATCAGGTGATATGTGAAATTTATCTCTCCACCCAAAAACCTGGCATTCCCGCCGGGTCCCCAGGATGGCAGGGGGCGGGGGGGAGGAGAAGCAAGCGGGAGTATTTCCAATGTTTTTTAGGGTGATTTTCGTGATCACATAAATACTCGTCGGAATATCATAGTTTGGCCACCAATGGATTACGGTCCAATAGTAAAAATGTACCCGTTTTCCAAAACTAAACTTAACCTAGTGTTATCCCCTCACCTGGACTCCCCATAGGGCCCTAAAAGTAATTATAATATACCTAGCAATAATTATGTATTGGTTCAATAATCCCATTTTAGGATACCAATAATACCTGCTTGAACACAGCCTAATGAGTGGCTAGGATCTTTTCAATGAAGTGACTCGGGATTAAGATGACCCCATCCATGGCTGCATTGATCCACAGCATGTAACACTGGCATTCACAACACCCTGGATGGCAGTGAATAGTAATCATACCAACATGTGTGCAGAAACACAACACTTGCCCGGCTAGTTGTCTGATGGGCATGGCAGGTACACAGGGTGACAGGCTGTGCCATAGCATGTGTTGCCTTCCCCTGCAGGTTCCCGTGTAGTCACTCCACTACCTGCCCTGTCACCAGCCCACCTGTCCTGTGTGTCACGTTAATGTCATCACTAGTCTTGCTGGAAAACCTGGACAACAGTGTCACTCCCTGATGACAGCTCACCTTCAGGGCTCAAGACACAAGATCACATCAGACACAATAACCCAGGCGGTGCAGGACGGGCGTGTTTGGGTCTTATCAACACAGTGCCGCTACGGTATCACTATTGTGCGCCCCTGCACCAAGCCCCATGCTGCCCTCACCTGCGTGTCTGTGCACCGTCGTCTGGCACTCATCAGGGCCGTGGGAGAGCTGCAAGATAGTGCCGCGGGTGCAGGGAGGGAGGCGGGGAGAGGGTGTCAGTCAGCTGTTGAGGGACTCTGGGTGAGGCCCGCCGTGCTGCTAGCGTTGTTTACACAAAAATTGGTACATTTGGTTTTCAGCATCTCGCTGATTTTGTTTATAAGATTTGGTATCTTTTTAATTCTAGGATCATAATTATCTATACGGAAGGATGTTTTTTGTTAACCTAAATGGGGGATTTACATAGGTGTCTTGCACTGACGTCACGACCTAGCGTCTTCAAGCCAAATGCCGCCCGTCGGAGCGAGCTGGAGGACCAACAAATTCCACTTGCCGCCCGTGTTAGCCAGCTTATGGTAATTTTCCCCTATCAAAGATATGTTTATCAGTATAAAAGGTATACTGTCATCTTCGGAAATGTTTGTTCTATAATATTATGAAATAAAAAACCGTAAAACACACTAAAGAAAGGCCATTATGAGACTCAAGAAATATGCATGAAATTAATATTCACCAGCGCCAGCTCCCATTTAATATTTTGCTCGAAACATTTTACATGGAGAATATCAATAGAAGCGGAATTTCATTAGCTTTCCATTGATATATTTCGTTATCTGATAAATGAATTAGAAGCATGCATAAATTAGCGTTAACTAAATAAATAACCTCATCAATCGGGAAAAATTACCCGATTTCATGATGTTATTTATTTAGTTAACGCTAATTTATGCATGCTTCTAATTCATTTATCAGAAAACTAAATATATCAATGGAAAGCTAATGAAATTCTGTTTCTATTGATATTCTCCATGTAAAATGTTTTCAAGCAAAATATTAAATGGGAGCTGGAGTTGGTGAATATTAATAAGTTCATGCATATTTCTTGAGAGTCTCATAATGGCCTTTCTTTTGTTTTACGGTTTTTTAAGTTCATGCATATTTCTTGAGTCTCATAATTGCCTTTCTTTTGTTTTACGGTTTTTTATTTGATAATATTATAGAACAAACATTTCCGAAGATGACAGTATACCTTTTATACTGATAAACATATATTTGGTAGGGGCAAATTACCATAAGCTGGCAAACACGGGCGGCAAGTGGAGTTTGTTGGTCCTCCAGCTCGCATTTCCCGCACCTGTCGCAGCCACAACAAGGGCTGTGACGTCAAGACTTAGTGCAAGACACTCAATACACACTGCCTATACGCATTTTACAGTGCTATAATTTCGTTCAGATAAGCTTGGAGGTATATTCTTATGCATATTAACCATTATTTCTATCTGAACCCTGTGACAGTAGATGTGCATACATGCAGCCTGCTAGTCACGTTCCCTGTCTGGGAGACCCTCTTTCCCCATATTAATTAATATAAGTACTTTCGTGTTATCACCCTACCGTAGTGGAGGATGACTAGAGTGACTTTTAGTAGTGAGTGCCATAAGTGTTCTGCAGTAGCTGCATAATTCTGATTTTTCTTTCTTATCAGGATGAAGTGAGAAGCAGTAACTACTGTTAACGCTGTTTACCACTGTTACTGCTGTTAGTGCGGGTTTTGTTGTTGCACCGGTAGTCATGCATTCTGGTCATGCATGGGTTGGAATAATCAGTCGGTTATCTTTCTTGGTTTTAATAAAGGATAACAACTGTAACTTTCATTCACTTGTAGTGTTCAGGAACTCTCTTTTTCTCTCGTGTTCACTCGCGTGTAGAATGTTCAAGTTCTCACTCTGTGTCTCGTGTTCACTCGTAATGTTGGTCTTTGCCCACGGTGTCGTGTGGGACTCTACGCACGGTCACGTGTGTGTCTTACGTGGACCAAAAGTTATCTGCCTCAAGAATGAGACTTTTCACATCTAACCTATAACCATGACGTCACGTTTGCGTCATGACTTGGAGGACCTATCATAGACAAGACATGTACTGTTCTCCCTTTTTCTTCAGCCAATCATGAAAGCCAAAGAACTGCTGAAACTACATTTTTGTAATCTAAACCTGAATCTTTTGTGATGACAAGCAGGAAGAATTATCGGTTCTACAAGAATTGTGGCGTACATTTTCTCTCTCTCTCTCTCGGTAATAAATCAATCTAGCTAACTTATTTCTATCCTTGTTCAGACTAAAACACCTATTACAGGGCTCGGCAGGCTACCGCTTGTCGTCCCGACAAGACTTCTGTTTTCACTAGTTGCTAGCAATACATGATGAAATATTTCTATCTTGATTCATAATTCATGCAGTTATTGTTCTATCATATTATACCATCTAAGTAATTCATTATGTTACGTTGCTTGACAAAACCTATTACAGGGTTCGGATCATGAAGAACATGTTTGTGTGATGATGCATCTTGATGTGTAGCGGCTTCTTGTACATAAAGAACATTTCTAGGAATCCAATAAGTAATGATAATTAGTAGTACAATTAACAGGATGTACCAATTTGACTGTCAAACAATTCTTTTCCACCCGTATTCTGTCCTTGATTTCTGTCAGGGTGTCTCAATTGTAGATAATCTTTTCTATTTCCAAGGGGATTCACACAGATTGGTTAACAACAATCAAAATTTCTACCTTCCTAGCTAAGACTCTGGGATAGTGCGTTTGTTTAACTCCCTGTAGTCGATGACTGGGCTTACTGAGTCGTCTGACTTTGGTACTAGGATAAGAGGAAAGTTCCACTCACTATCGCTAGGTTCAATCACATCTTGTGTGAGCATTTCACTGATCAATTGATTTACTGTGGCGAGCTTTGAATGCGGCAATCTATATGCTGGGATATAAATCGGCTGTGTACCTGATTTTAATTTTATTTGATGTTTCAACACGTCAGTCTTTCCCAAAGCGTCCCCTGGTAAGGCTATTGCGTGCTCGTGCTTCGTTAGTAGTGATAAGAGTTCGTGCTCTAAATGAGGTCGGCTGGTATTTAGCTTTTTGCTTGTCTTTGGTGTGACTTCACTACTCATCTGTTTCGGTGCAGTGTGTAAATCAGGGACCTTGAGAAGTAATTTGTCCTTTCTCTTGGGCTTATCAGTAGCCTTTGATTGCTCTGCCACGCTATTGGGTGTTGTAATAGCATAATTAGTATCATATGTTCTATGTTTTCTTTTCTATCATATATGCTATCTGTTTTCTTTGCTATCATATGTTCTATGTTTTCTTTTCTATCATGTATGTTATCTGTTTTCTTTGCTATCATATGTTCTATGTTTTCTTTTCTATCATATATGCTATCTGTTTTCTTTGCTATCATATGTTCTATGTTTTCTTTTCTATCATGTATGTTATCTGTTTTCTTTGCTATCATATGTTCTATGTTTTCTTTTCTATCATGTATGTTATCTGTTTTCTTTGCTATCATATGTTCTATGTTTTCTTTTCTATCATGTATGTTATCTGTTTTCTTTGCTATCATATGTTCTATGTTTTCTTTTCTATCATGTATGTTATCTGTTTTCTTTGCTATCATATGTTCTATGTTTTCTTTTCTATCATATATGCTATCTGTTTTCTTTGCTATCATATGTTCTATGTTTTCTTTTCTATCATGTATGTTATCTGTTTTCTTTGCTATCATATGTTCTGTTTTCTTTTCTATCATGTATGTTATCTGTTTTCTTTGCTATCATATGTTCTATGTTTTCTTTTCTATCATGTATGTTATCTGTTTTCTTTGCTATCATATGTTCTATGTTTTCTTTTCTATCATGTATGTTATCTGTTTTCTTTGCTATCATATGTTCTATGTTTTCTTTTCTATCATGTATGCTATCTGTTTTCTGTATAATATCTGGGTTTCTGTCCGTTTATAAATTCTGTCTATAATTTCTGTCTATAATTTCTGTCTATAATTTCTGCCGAAGGTGGCGCTGTTTTTCTATGGTCAATGGGTTTACTTTGCGACTGTGCGTATTTTCAGATTTATCTATTTTCACCTTATCTATATCTCGACATTTATTTTCTATCGTTATCTGTCTTTATTTATTTCTTTCTTCCAGTACGAAAATGTATACGTGTGTAAGGCGTGGCATGCCTGAGTTCTGTGCGTTCAGCGGCACGCACGAACGCACAATCACGAAAATTCGTGATTTTCATAGTGTGGTTCTATCTTTCGCAGTCACGCTCATTGTGACGGAATTATTGACAAGTATTTCAATTTATTTTCACATTGTAGTTCTGCGCTGCGTTATTCTGTTTTCTTGTACAACGTAAAATATTCGAGTCGCGTCGGCGGGCGGCGTGAGACACTGAGTGACACAAGACTCAGTACCTCCACGCCCTGGGACAATCAACAACAACAGATATCTTTCGCCGCCAGCTCCACGGAGAACTTCAATCAACAAACAATACCCTCCTGAGAAGTATAATAGCTTCCTTTTAAGCCACGTGTTATCTATATATTGATATTGTAGAACTAATTCCCCTCCTTTAGCAGGATATCCTGAGGTGAAGTGAGAAGGAAGAATTTCCTCCCCTTTTTTATGTGTCTGTATTGTCCCCTCGTCGACGCCACGCCAACCACCCCTGCAGACCCCAAGGTTTTAAATATTACCTCGTCTCTCTCTCAGTCTCACCATTTAGCCAAGGTATGAAGTATTATGTTCTGTAGGTGTATCATTAATATCAGCAGGAAGTAGATGAGAATTTGTTTGTTATAAGTAAGTTAATTCAGTTAACCGTAACACCGTAAATGGCATGTGCAAACAGTGAAACAATGAGTTCAGTCTCATCAGACATTTCAAGGGTCGCCAGTGATTCCAACACTATTGACATTAATCAATTCATAAACAGAATAGTTACTATCATCGAAAACAAGGAAAGTGCTAATGATAAGTTACAATTGAAAGTCCTTAAGCGCACAGAAAATACTACTGAGTATACCTCACCAGCACCTTCAGGCTGCACCTTCAGTAGACAGACCTCGTCAGCGTGCAAACAAAAGGTATTTCTGTTATTTTTGCCAGAAAACAGGACATTCCTTGCCATACTGTAAGTCAATGGATAATCAACAGTATATGCTGTATAAATATCGATTCTGCATTTTTCATAAAAGCTGGAATCATAGTTCTCATGAATGTCACATAATCCAACGTAAACAGGAGATGTAAACTACACACTAGACCTCCACAAATTAGAAAACCAGAAACTAGAAAACAATTTAGAAACCACGAAGGAAAGCACAACAAATTAGAAAACAAGAAATTAGAAACAATTTAGAAACCACGAAGGAAAACACAACAAATTAGAAAACCAGAAACTAGAAAACAATTTAGAAACCACGAAGGAAAACACAAAAAAAAATTAGAAAACAAGAAATTAGAACAATTTAGAAACCACGAAGGAAAACACAACAAATTAGAAAACAAGAAATTAGAAACAATTTAGAAACCACGAAGGAACACACAGCAAATTAGAAAACCAGAAACTAGAAAACAATTTAGAAACCACGAAGGAAAACACAACAAATTAGAAAACAAGAAACTAGAGAACAATTTAGAAACCACGAAGGAAAACACAACAAATTAGAAAACAATTTAGAAATCACGAAGGAACACAACAAATTAGAAAACAAGAAATTAGAAACAATTTAGAAACCATGAAGGAAAACACAACAAATTAGAAAACAAGAAACTAGAGAACAATTTAGAAACCACGAAGGAAAACACAACAAATTAGAAAACAATTTAGAAACCACGAAGGAACACACAACAAATTAGAAAACAAGAAATTAGAAACAATTCAGAAACCACGAAGGAACACACAGCAAATTAGAAAACCAGAAACTAGAAAACAATTTAAAAACCACGAAAGAAAACACAACAAATTAGAAAACCAGAAACTAGAAAACAATTTAGAAACCACGAAGGAAAACACAACAAATTAGAAAACAGGATAGAAAGAAACGCATTAGATACACGTTCCCCAGAGAACAGGGAACAGACGAGCAGTAAGCCGCGCACAACATCCAGCCGCGCACACCCTAGCCACGAGAGGAGACACACTAGTAAACATACCCACGACACAGTACTGACTGCCTGAGTCAGTGCTGGGGTGGCGGCGTCTCACGGCTGGGAGGAGGATACCTTCAGCTGGCTTGCGGTGAGGAGGCTCGCTGGGATGGTAGAGGTGGGATGTCGTGACAAGGATTTTCTTTCTTGCTTTTATTGTTCTTCTTGCTTGTTTTCTTGTTTGTTTTTGTGAGGGCTGGGACGTAGAGGAATGAGGAATAGGGAGGGACGAAGGATAAATGGGGAGAAGGCAAAAGGACTAAGGATGGTAGTGAGAGAGGGGAAGCAAAGGGTTTTCGCTGAGGGAACAGATCATTATCAGCGCCAAGAGGGGAGAAAAGGTTAGGCCTTAAACAGGAGAGACCTATAGAACAAGGGACTCACTGTTGAGAGCCAGAGGTGGGCTTCTCGCCCAAAGGCTGAAGGAGGAACGAGGACAGTAACTCGTGCGGCTTCGGCGTGCGTTCATACAGTACCTCACGCGGCTTCGGCGGCGTTCATACGTGTGCACACGGTGTCGCGAACGTGATAGTATATTACTGCAGGAATAACTGCAGCGAGTAACCTCACGTCGAGTCGTGAGTAACGGGCGAGTAACCGCGACGCGTAGGAGACATCCTGCGTGCCAAGCCTGGCCCGCGTGCCTGAGGTTGCCGACTCAAGGCTGGCAAGGAAAACTCTACGGGATACGACTACCCTGTTTCCGGCCTGCGTCCATGGCGTGCCTCGGCCGAGGCCCCCCCAGGATCCCCGGAGCAGGGCAGGACTCGCCCCACCTCTCTTCAGGGCCCTTGGGGAGCCACTGGGCGCTGGGGCCAGGCACTAGGGGCGGGCGTGGGCCGGAGGTGGAAACTCTACGCGACTACGACGCCCTACTAGATACCTCCTTCAGGAGGCTTCCCCTGGGTTCCCCCTTGGAACCCCGGGGCATTACGAGGCACCTACAACAGGGCCTTAGGACCTCTGGGGTACCACATACAGGTCTTCCTGAAGGCGACGCAGCAGATGGTGATGTATTCACGTGATTGACAAGTGCATGATAGGGCAGGCGATTAAGGAGGCCCCTGGGGGACCTGTATCAAGCCAGGGACTCTAGGGGGGACAGGGAGGGTCGCCCCGGCATAGCCGGGGCTATTGCTAGCCTGGGGAACCAAGCTCCCCGTATCTCCGACGACACGAACGGGCATTGCCCGCTTACCTTCTGTAGAACTTGGAGATGCGCCCTACCCGGCCCCCGACAGGTAGGGGTGCCAGGGTTAGTTGTCATGCCACGCCAGCGACCGATTGGATAGAACCTTAGCGGGTTTGGGGGGGCGCTAAAACAGGAGCTACATTAACACCCCCCCGTTGAGCCCGCGTACGCAATTTCCCTCCCCCCTTCGGGAGTAGGGCGGCGTGGGGCTTAACAGTTTTCTTGCTTGCTTTCTTGTTTGTTTCCTTGCTTGTTTTCTTACTTGTTTTCTTGCTTGTTTTCTTGCTTGTTTTCTTGCTTGTTTTCCTGTTTGTTTTCTTGCTTGTTTGTTTTCTTGCTTGTTTTCTTGCTTGTTTTCTTGCTTGTTTTCTTGCTTGTTTTCTTGCTTGTTTTCTTGCTTGTTTTCTTGCATGTTTTCTTGCATGTTTTCTTGCTTGTTTTCTTGCTCTTTTCTTGTTTCTTCTACTGCGTGCTGGTTTCTTTCTTCTTAGTGCGTTTCTTCTAAGACGTGAGTGGAATAAGAGTGTACGAGTGTGCGTAGGCAGTGGCGCGAAGTGTCATGTAGGCCTATAGCTGGCGGGTGGCGTCGGTAGGGTGTAGCTAGGCGGGTGGCGCGGGTCGTGGCGTTGGTACGTTGGCGCGAGGTGTAGGCTGGTGTCGACCCATGCGGTGGCTTGAGCTGGCGGGGTAGGTAGTGGGTAGCTAGCGAACGGCGGTCGTGGCTCTGTGGGGGCGGGAAGCTGGCGACGGCTGGCTGGCGTCTTTTTTCAGTTTTTCCTCTTCAGTTTTCTTCTGTTTTTCAGTCTCTTCGGAGTTATTATACGTGGATTCAGATCCTTTTCGCTAGACACCACTGTTAATGCTGTTTCCGCTGTTACTGCTGTTAGTGCGGGTTTTGTTGTTGCACCGGTAGTCATGCACTCTGGTCATGCATGGGTTGGAATAATCAGTCGGTTATCTTTCTTGGTTTTAATAAAGGATAACAACTGTAACTTTCATTCACTTGTAGTGTTCAGGAACTCTCTTTTTCTCTCGTGTTCACTCGCGTGTAGAATGTTCAAGTTCTCACTCTGTGTCTCGTGTTCACTCGTAATGTTGGTCTTTGCCCACGGTGTCGTGTGGGACTCTACGCACGGTCACGTGTGTGTCTTACGTGGACCAAAAGTTATCTGCCTCAAGAATGAGACTTTTCACATCTAACCTATAACCATGACGTCACGTTTGCGTCATGACTTGGAGGACCTATCATAGACAAGACATGTACTGTTCTCCCTTTTTCTTCAGCCAATCATGAAAGCCAAAGAACTGCTGAAACTACATTTTTGTAATCTAAACCTGAATCTTTTGTGATGACAAGCAGGAAGAATTATCGGTTCTACAAGAATTGTGGCGTACATTTTCTCGCTCTCTCTCTCGGTAATAAATCAATCTAGCTAACTTATTTCTATCCTTGTTCAGACTAAAACACCTATTACACCGGTGATTGCGATGCCGGCGGTAGCAACGCCATTCCTGCGCACTGCTGACCCAGGCAGGGAGAGGCCTTCCCGAGGCGCTGAGAGCCACGCCATACGCTCTATGCAGATAAGGCCTCAAGGAGAGCTTTGCATGGGCTGTGCTGTTGACAGGCTCCAATAACTTGTGGAACTACCAGTACCGACAGGTATGTGTTTATGTACGTACTGTGCTATGCTATGCTAAGAGCCTCGAGGGTGGCCAGTAACTGTAGTAGGGGAGAGCGGGGCAGGTTGCATCGAGGGTAGGTTGCATCATTGCCTCTAACTCGCATTAACTTTTTTTATTATTATTATTGTTGTAGTTGTAGTAGTAGTAGTAGTTTATAGTAGTAGTAGTAGTAATATTAAGACGATGTACGTGTGATAACATGCGAGTTAGAGGCAATGATGCAACCTACCCTCGATGCAACCTGCCCCGCTCTCCCCTAGCAATAATACTAGAACTTTATAGACTGCAGCAGCGTTAGCAATAATCTAATGGTGGTAGGCTTTCTTTGGCAACTAAAGCAGTGGTATATACATGTGGGAATAAACACAAAAAGAACAGGAACTTTTACCTAACAACAAAAGTCTGCGGAAGGAAATAGTGACCGTTTAGAAGGATATGAAGCAGCGAAATCAAACATTGCGATGATCATTGTAAATTTATTGGTGTGAATGTGTTTAAAAATGTGTGCATGTGTAGAAAAAGAAGAAAAATCAGCACCTCGCAATTAAGGCAATGGTGGTATTTGTACATTAACCCCTGCAATCGTATGTACATTAAAATATTCAGTGAGTTATAATCAGGATGCAAAAGATTGTATACCGTAACCTCGTTCTTGAGATACAAAGGAGGAGGAACAGAATGAATTGAATTGGCTGGAGGCTTGCCGAGGGGTAATGGAAGGCAAGGGTACTTTGAGTATTGTATCAACGCTGGGCCTGCCTGGGAAACCTATATAGTGACTCATACAGGGCCATCGAGGCTTCATGGTATAGGATGAGCTGAGTCCTGCTTGCCTTACAGGAACTACCACGTGTAGGTCTCGCGGCCTCTTGTAGCTTCTTTATTTTCTTATGTTCTTATGTTCTTGCCTCAACTTTCTTCGTGGTTTCCAGCAATTAAGGCCAAGGAAATAAAGATTGAAATTCCCTTGGTCTTGGTTTCGAGGTCTTCATGCTTCAGGAACTACCTCGTGTAGGTCTTGCGGCCTCTTGTAGCTTCCTTATTTTCTTATGTTCTTATGTTCTTGCCTCAACTTTCTTCGTGGTTTCCAGCAATTAAGGCCAAGGAAATAAAGATTGAAATTCCCTTGGTCTTGGTTTCGAGGTCTTCATGCTTCAGGAACTACCTCGTGTAGGTCTCGCGGCCTCTTGTAGCTTCCTTATTTTCTTGTGTTCGTATGTCTTGCTCGCGTGTTGTAATCAATCATCCGTTTCTTAAGGACCTTGACCGCTGTCCTATAACCTCTCCCGAAGACGCCCTCACTGGATGCCTGAGACGCGCTTGTGGGTGCAGACGATACGCGCGGCGGTGGTGAACTCGTGGGAGGAGAAGCCGTGCTCGCAGAGATTAACGATCACGTGTACCATTCGCATGGCGTAGGGGTTCTGTGCAGCATGAGAGAGAGAGAGAGAGAGAGAGAGAGAGAGAGAGAGAGAGAGAGAGAGAGAGAGAGAGAGAGAGAGAGAGAGAGAGAGAGAGTTACAATGGATAGTACTTAACCTTCAATATATTATAATGCCCGATTAATAGAATAACATTTATATTATCGTGATATTATATACAGTGATACAAGCTCCATTAGTTATTGACCCAGTTAACTCTTTTGCTTCCTCTATTCTTAAACATTACATGAATATACCCTCCTCCCCCCAAAAAAGAATTAACGTAATAGTAGTGGCGTAAAAGAAAATATTCACTCGTCCGCCTAAGTGCTCGTCGCCGCTGCCTCAAGACACCACACACACACACACTGACACACACCACACACACACACTCACCAGGGCGAGGTCGAAGCAGGTGTCGTGCCAGGCGGTGGTGGAAGCCTTGTGGCAGTGGTGGTCGTTAATCTCGTGGTGGTTGTCGCTCATCATGTCCTCGGTGATATCCCCGTCGCCTGTGACCAGCCTCGCGATCTGCGTCATCTTCGTCTTCACAAAGGTTCGGTTCTGTCACGCACACGCACATAATGAACATAAGAACATAAAAACATAAGAAAATAAGGAAGCTACAAGAGGCTGGGAGACCTACACGTGGTAGTTCCTGTTACTTAACACTACCTACATCCACCTTTCATCCCATCCATGAATTTATCCAGCCTCCTTTTGAAGCTCCCTAATGACTCCGCAGTGACCACACACTCACGCACACACATACAATGGGGGGTTAGTAAAAGTTTTCCTGCGATGTGTGTGTAGTTGAACTCGTGTGTGTGTGTGTGTGTGTGTGTGTGAACTGTATTGATGGTATACATTGGTTCTAATGGTTGGTTAGAGGTTATTGGTTGGTTATAGCATCAATATGTGTATTTTTCCCGTCATGTGAGGCTTCAGTAAAGGTCTCTGTAACTGCCATAATTTACCTCTCACTTAATATTACGAACAAGCACCAATGACTTATCGAAAAAAAAAAAAAAGGAAATACCCACGAAAAAAAGTTATAACCACATGACGCCTTATAGTCAAGAGAGGAATGACCTGACTAGTGTTGTTTACGTGTACTAACCATCTGCATCTCGTTCAGCTGTCCCGTCCAGTAGTCCTGCCCTATGAGGTCCTGGGAGGAGTCAATCTGGCGTTGGAGGGCAGCGAGGGGCGCGTCGGGGTTGCTGACTGACGATTCCTGGAGTGAAAGAGACATAGGAGATAGGATAGGATAAAGGACATAGGATAAACATAGGGGATAAGATAGGATAAAGGACGTAAGATAAAAAGACATAGGAGATAAGATAGGGTAAAGAACATAGGATAAAGAGACAGGGGATAAGATACGATAAAGGACGTAAGATAAAAGATAGATATAATATAAGATAGGATAAAGGACATAGGATAAAGAGACACTTCCCAACGCTTAGAACTTTAGACTTTAGAGAGAGGATTGCGAAATGTTACGCTTAGGAAGAGGAGAGAGAGAGAGAGAGAGGAGAGAGAGAGAGAGAGAGAGAGAGAGGTGCAATTGGTAAGTTTAATGAAAATTAGGGAAGGAAAAGTGCTAGAGAGAGAGAGAGAGAGAGATATGGGGGGAAGGAATTGAGAGGTATAGTTGGACAAGTCTTCATGTAGTCTTAAAAGCTTCACTTACAAAATGTATACTGAAAGAACATAGGCTAAGAGGATAATGGAACGAGAGGTAGTATATTGCGTGATGTTACTATCACCACCACCGTCACCATCATCTGTCGTCACTTGTCACCTCCTCCTCCTCCGTCAGCCAAAACGACACCTCTCATATCTCTCTCTCTCTCTCTCTCTCTCTCTCTCTCTCTCTCTTCTCTCTCTCCTCTCTCTCTCTCTCTCTCTCTCTCTCTCTCTCTCTCTTTATATCCACCTTTCCACTCACCATGCAAGGATACGTAATGTCTCCTATCCCTCCTATCCACCATCAACCTCCTATCCCTCCTATCCACCATCAACCTACTATCCTCCTATCCACCATCAACCTCCTATCCCTCATATCCACCTATCCCTCCGTCCACTCACCAGGCAGGGATCCGTAATGGCATCGAAAGGCCCGTAGGTAGCGGGAGTGGCATTCTTGGCGCCCACGAACTCGCTGACCTTCATCTTATCGAGGGACAGCTCACCAAACTGCATCACCTGCGAGGTCTTGGTTTCCTTCTTCACGATGCCGAACTGTTTCTCCAATGTCTCCTTCTTCACGTTCTCCTGGTGGGAAGAAGAAGAAGTGGAGGGATTAAGTATTGATATGAAGGAGAGGAGAGTAGAAAATGAGAGATAAGAACATACGAACATAAGAAAATAAGGAAGCTACAAGAGGCCACAAGACCTACACTACCCTTCTCAGTTTTCTCGCTTTACTTTCTTCATCATTCCATACTCTTGACACTCTTCCTTCCCTTCTTTCTCAACCGTTAACTCTCTTACCGTACCCCTTACACCTTGTTTTCTCCTTTCTTTCCCCTTTCCCCTGCCCCGCGCCCGTTAACTCTCTTTCCTCACCCCTTACATCTTATTTTATCCTCTCTTTTCTCTGCCCCGCGCCACATTAACTCTCTTTCCGTACCCCTTACACCTTATTTTAACCTTTCTTTCCCCTGTCCCGCGCCCTGTTCGCTCACCCTGTCCGTGTCTTCCATCCACTTGATGCTGAAGACGTCGCCGAGGAAAGTTCTCAAAGTGCTGTCGAAGTAACACGCGTAGGAACTCTGGGAAGCGCTGGCTGCTGAGAGGGCGTACACTGCAAACAGGAAGGGAGAGAGAAATGAGAAACAGGAAAAGCGTAGATTTAACAAAGAAATAGGGAAAAACGGTTCACAAATAGGGTGTTAAATGATTGGAATAGACTCTGTCGTCGGGTAGTCAGTGCGGAGTCAATAGGGAGCTTTAATAGGAGCTGGATAATTTCATGGATGGGGATGAAAGGTGGGTGTAGGTAGTTTTAAGTTACAGGGACTACCACGTGTAGGTCTCACTGCCTCTTGTAGCTTCCTTATTTTCTTATGTTCTTATGAGGTATGGTGGGACGTTGAGGAGGGGAAGGAAAATATGACCTATTGTGCTGCAGAGAACTGATTTAAGGATGAAGAGTTAAGGCTTGTGTAAAAAAAAACAGGATATGGATGAGAGGAAAATAAACCGACAATATGTTTTATCGGCGAGACCTTACCATTGATGTCGTCGGGCAAACCCTTGAACATGGAGCCAGACTCACACGATTCCAGGTAAATCACCATCTGGAAAAGGAGACGAAACGGGACTGAATTCCATGCTAGTTTTATTAGTTTAAGTATCATTGCTTTTATTATCATGCGGAAATAGAGAGAAGGTCAGAAAGGATGAGAAGCAATGGTTCTTTTTTTAAGTAGCCTAATGACGTCTGTAAGTCACAAACAAGGTGGCACCAAAGTATAGAGTTATCACCTTATTGAACTGTTTGATTAGTTTTAGTATCATTGCTTTTATCATCATGCGGAAATAGAGAGGTTAGAAAGCATGAACAGCAATAGTTCTTTTTTGCTGTAATTGTGTCTATAAGTCAACAAGGCACTAAAGTCTATAGGGTTAAATTTTCACCTCATTGAACTGTTTGTTGCGGTGCATGCCTGTGATGGCGCTCAGGAACTCTTCAACATGCAGGAAAGTCGTAGGAAAACCGAAGATGCCAGGGGCGCCATGGTCCACGAGGTTGATGAAGACCCTGTCGTTGGGCCACTCTGGAGTACCTTCCCGGACCCCACGCCCCTCAGGCCCTCGGCGTCACCGCTCAGCACCTTCAGGAAGTTCTGCGGGGTGACGTTCTTCCCTGTGTAGTCTTTGGGCACGCCTTTGTACACGTTAGGGCCGCTGGGTCGGTTGATTACCACGCCGGGAGTCGGATTGCTGAGGGAGGAACATAAGAACATAAGTTAGACAAGTAAGAGTCAGGCGAGGAGAGAGAAGGGAGGGAGGGTGAGGCAAGCGAGGTGAGAGAATGGAGGGTGGGATCAAAGACATTAGTATATACGGCCTTGGGTGGGATAATCAGTGTTTTAGAAAATATGCATAGCGTGTGTATTAAATCTCAGACATAAGAACATAAGAACATAATAAAATAAGGAAGCTACAAGAGGCCGCGAGACCTACACGTGGTGTACTTCCTGTTACTTAACACTACCTACATCCACCTTTCATCCCCATCCATGAAATTATCCAGCCTCCTTTTAAAGCTCCCTAATGACTCCGGACTCACTACCTGATGGCTGAGTCCATTCCAATCATTTACCACCCTATTTGTGAACCAGTTTTTCCCTATTTCTTTTTTAAATCTACGCATTTCCAGCTTGAATCCGTTACTTCTTGTTCTACCCTGATTTCTAGCCGTACACATCTCTCCTGACTGACTCATGAGTGCTTTGGTGAGACATGGCTCCTGTTACCATAATCTCCTATCGCTGTTATCATTAATTCCTCCTCTGACACAAATGCAAGGAAAGGCGACGTGCGCTAGCGTGAAAATTCAGTTCAAATGATAATGAAAATGATAATAAGATCATACTAGTGATAACAAATTACAATAATAACAACAATAGCAATAATAACTATAGCACTGCGAGAGCGTATGCCAGTGTGTATAAAAGTGATGGCTGGGAAGGGCGGCGCAGAGAAGCGAGCATGGCGGGGAAAACTCTGCGGGGACGTCCTGTTGCGTTTAACTATCTCAGTAGATTTTAATGCCTTATTATTTTTATTACTACTATTATTAGTGTTATAATTATATTATTATATTAATAATATTATTAATATAAGTATTATTACCTTATTATCATTACCATTATTATTATTTTCATTATAATAAGTTCCATCAAGACTTACGTAACAGTAATTTATTTATATCCTTGTAATAATTTATCTACCCTTGTAATATTATGGTTGTAACAGACCCAACAAACTAACAGACCCAACAAAGCCTCACCCCACACTCGTCGCGGCGGCCCTGTGACCCGCGCACACTAGATCAATAGACTTTTAATAGTCAGTTAATCTTGCGTGCACTAACTATGTACTCATGCGGCGCCCCATGAACCATCCCTGCCAGCGGCGGGCGGCGAGGAACATTCCGGCCACGCACTCTACCTACGTATATGCTTAGTATATATATATATATACTAGCCGCAAAGCCGCCCTCCGGGCGGACTTTTTGGCTAGCTCCTGCGGAGGGCTATTGGTGGGCCTTCGGCCCACCACCTGTGTTTGGTGGGCCTTCGGCCCACCAAACATGGACTCTCCAGATAGCCCCTTTTAACTTTCCTGAAATCATGGATGTAGAAATGTATGTATTCCCCCCACCCATTCACTCACCCATTACCATCACCCCCCACCCATTCACTCACCCATTACCCATCACCCCCCACCCATTCACTCACCCATTACCCATCACCACACACCCATTCACTCACCCATTACCCATCACCACACACCCATTCACTCACCCATTACCCATCACCCCCCACCCATTCACTCACTCATTACCCATCACCCCCCACCCATTCACTCACCCATTACCCATCACCACACACCCATTCACTCACCCATTACCCATCACCCCCCACCTATTCCCTCACCCATCACCCATCACCCCCAACCCATCACCCCCCACCCATTCACTCACCCATCACCCCACACCCATTACCCATCACCCCACCCATTCACTCACCCATTACCCATCACCCTACATCAAGGCTTCCTCAATTCTCGCAACCCACTTTTGTTTTCACAATTCTCGCTAATAGGCTGCTAAAAAAAAAAAAAAAAAAAGTGATCGGATCATCTCATAAGTGGGCTTATGACCTTCCCCTGGTCGACCCGATTCCAAAAATGTGCCATATGAGGTGTTTGCGCCACGGGGGGCGGAACCTATACCACACACACACACACACACACAGACAGACAGACAGACAGACAGACAGACAGACAGACAGACAGACACACTTTCGCTTTTATTAATATAGATATATATATATATATATATATATATATATATATATATATATAATATATATATAGAGAGAGAGAGAGAGAGAGAGAGAGAGAGAGAGAGAGAGAGAGAGAGAGAGATACTAAGGCTATAATTTATGTACTCACGCGGTGTTGTTGGCGAGATCGTCGTACATCATGACGATGATGTGATCGTCGGGAACGCCGTGCTGGTGCAGGATCTGGTAGGCGTGACACACGTCCGCCTGGGGGAGGGAGACAAGACGAGGGCGTGGTCAAGCTAGGTCGTTGTGAGGGGAATGCTGTTGATCTGGGTCTTTTGTATTATTGTGATTTATCTTTCCTTCCTCTTTCTACTTTTTTTCTTTCTACATTGCTCTCGGTATTCATGTCAAGGAATTAAAACATAAGGAAGGAAACACTTATTTCTTACTACTTTCTTCTATAGCACTCCTACTATACTCTTATACTTACTTAATTACACACTACTACACTCTTATACTTACTTAATTACACACTACTACACTCTTATACTTACTTAATTACACACTACTACACTCTTATACTTACTTAATTACACACTACTATACTCTTTTTACTATCTCACTTCTTTCTTATGTCAACATGCGTCACGCGGCGCACACTTGGCCACTCATATATGGAGCTGAACAGTCAGAGGCCAGTGGGTTGACACGGATGGCTGGCACGGCAGACTCACCCAAGATTAACTGACTATCTATATTAAAAGTCTATTGACCTAGGTCTCACCTGGTGTCGGTAGTTCATCCAGGTGTTGGAGCCAGCCACCAGCACGGCCCACAGCTCCCCCTTCTTCTCCACCTCAGCCTCGGGCACCACCATGGCAGACCCCACCACCGCCAACGCCGCCAACACCGCTAACACCACACGCATCATGACCACGTCTGAAAACACAGGCAAAGAAGGATCAGTGACTAATCAGGCTTCAACGTAAAAAGAAAAAGAAAAAAAAAAAAAATGGCTGGCGAGGCTACACACACACGCACACACACACACACACACACACACACACGTGCACACACACACACACACACACACACACACACACACACACACACACTGCGGGTTAAGGTTCATAGCGTGGTTAGTTTGAGTGGAAAAAAAGTAGAAGCAAAGTAATCTCGAGTCTGAGTAGCTAATCTAACCAAAAAAAAAAAAAAAAAAAGTGTGGGAAGGAAACAGCATTACGGTCAATAACACTATGGTCGCCACTGCACTAATGTCGCCAGGCGTCATATATTACGAATTTTAGCATCACTACAGATTAGTATGTGCCACTGAAGAGGCATGCACAGTAGTTTATATTATGTACCTGTCTTCAGTGGCACATACAAGTCTGTAGTGATGCTAAAAAAGCCTAAAATTCGTAATATAGGGCGCCTGGCGACATTAGTGCAGTGGCGACTATTGTGATATATTGAGGATAGTTAAATAAAAATGCCGACTCAATGAATAGAAACTATCAAGAAACAATAAAAAAAAACATACGCATTGGAAATTAAAGATAATCTGCACTCCTGACACATTAACCCCATGAGACTCACCTGTAGAAGGGGTGAAGTGCTCGAGGTGAGGACCGGGAGCTGAGTGCCTTCTCCGCGGCGCCCCTGACCCATATATAACCCGGGGCCGCGACGGGGTGGAGCGGCTGCGGTACCCAGGCGCCGCCCTCCACCACAGTCAACATCACCACCGCAGACACATAACAATGAAGGCAGTGATAGCAGAGCCGTGGTGGGGCGTACAGTGGTGGAGAGAGAGAGAGAGAGAGAGAGAGAGAGAGAGAGAGAGAGAGAGAGAGAGAGAGAGAGAGAGAGAGAGAGAGAGAGAGAGAGAGAGAGAGAGAGAGAGAGAGAGAGAGAGAGAGAGAGAGAGAGAGAGAGAGAGAGAGAGAGAGAGAGAGAGAGAGAGTAAAACCGATAGATGAATGGCTTGAGGGAAGAAGAGAATAAGGAGAGGGAAGGAGAGAGAAAGACAATTATTAAGGAAAGAAAGGAAGGAAGGAAGGAAGAGGAAGGTGGAGGCGTCACGTCAGCTAGGTGGTCTGCAGGGGGCTCCTCGCAAATAGACTTGCTGCGGCGTTACCATCTGTGTTACCAACTTCTATAAGGGGCGATCTGATAGAAGTTTGTAAGTGGATAAAGGGATACAATAAAGGAGATGTAGGAAAAGTTCTTACGGTTAGGTAGTAATCAGAGTAGCTAGAACAAGAAGGATTCAAACTGGAAAAGCGTAGATTTAAAAAAAAATAGGGAAAACTGGTTCACAAATAGGGTGGTAAATGATTGCAATGGACTCAGGCGCCCCAGGTCTATAGTCAGTGCGGAGTCAATAGGGAGTTTTAAAAGGAGGCTGGATTATTTCATGGATGGGGATGAAAGGTAGATGTAGGTAGTGTTAAGTAACAGGAACTACCACGTGTAGGTCTCGCGCGGCCTCTTATAGCTTCCTTATTTTCTTATTTTCTTATGTTCTTATGTGTGAGGGCTGAGGTGTAGCAACACAGCCTTGAGGGACGTGATAGCATGATATTGAGTTAGCTGAAGGAACTACTTTTCTTTTCACAACAGTCCGGCATTTCCTTAATACGTGCGGGGATACCCTTAGGAATAAAGAAGAAAAAAATAAAAATGCAGGAATCTAATTTACGTACTGCAAAATTACAGTATGACTCCATAGGGTCGGTCGAATCCAGTAGATATGCTTATAACAAATACATGAATAAAGGCGTTTAATTCGGATAAAAAAAGGAGAAAATACAAGCTTATACTGCTGATGGATATATTCAGTTTTTATTATCCGTTTTAGTTATTTTATTCGTTTAGTTAGTCAGATATATTTAATTTACATACCTAGCTATTATTCAGTGACCACAATTTACTATCTGTAGGTAGCCTACCTTGCAGCTGTTATCTATTATCAATCGGATAGATTAGAAGGACAGTACGTATTGTTGAACCAGATTTACGTTACTTGCATGACGCTGCCTCACCACTATCTGCGTCAACGCCTATCACGTGACAATAATTTTTTTCTTCGGAGTCATTAGAGAGCTTTAAAAGGAGGCTGGATAAATTCATGGATGGGGATGAAAGGTGGATGTAGGTAGTGTTAAGTAACAGGAACTACCACGTGTAGGTCTCCCAGCCTCTTGTAGCTTCCTTATGTTCTTAAGTTCTTCTTCATTACTTCAATAATTTCCTAGTTTGGCCACTACGACCCGAGGGCTGATACGGACTTCCCCGAATACCCCCCCCCCTTCCCGCTCCATGGCCTGCCCCCCCCTTCCATGCCCCCTGCCCCCTCCCCCCTCCATGGCCCGGCACCGTCACCCCCCCCGCCCCCCTGCCCTCCCCTCCCACTCCCTGACTCATGTGTGTTCCTGGCACATTCCCCTTTTTTGGCATTAAATCAATCAATCATAAGATAAGATAACTATCAATCATGTGATAACTATCGTCATGGGAGGTCCGGGCAACGAGACAAGCGAGATTTTTTATTAGATTAATTTATTGCTTACAAGGTGTCAGTCTATTATAGTACTACATAAGACAGCTGAATAATAAAGAAGACAGCAAATACACCAAATGGCACGAGTCTAACACGTTTAATGACCCGTGTTAACCCCTTGAGACCCAGAACGTAATTTCCATTGTAGTTTGGGTACTATTAGACAATTTTTAGTTAATATAAGCAATGTTTTATAGATGTGACCTGTTTAGTATCCTTGTCCACTAACTAATTTGGTATATTCAGTTACTTTTCGTTATTTTATGGATCGACAACAGATAATTTTATATAGCAAAGGAAAGATCTGGGTCTCAAGGGGTTAACATAGAATAACAAAAAGAACAAGCGAGTATAATCGACTGTCATTGTGCAGAGTGAGTGTGATTCGACAGATTTATAAATATTTTATTTCCTCCTCTTCTCAATACATTCAATCCCAATACAAAGTCCTATAAACATCGTATGCATGGTTGTGTGTATCACGCTAGCTTGCAAACTTGTTACGTTGACGTCAGCAGTATTTTTACATTCTTATGGAAATATTATCCTGGGTTCTCAATTCTTTTTCTTTAATACGACGAATATTCAGAACAAAAACCGAAGATGTGAAGTTGTAATTTTCTTCTTCTTCCAATCTATTTATCTATCTATCTACTTAATTATATATCTTAGTGTGATTCGATAGATTTATAAATATTTGATTTCAACCTCAGTTCCTCTTCTTCTCTATTATTTTTCTTTAATACGTTCATTTAATAAGTTCATGAAAAAAAACAAATGATGTGAAATGGTATTTTTTTTTTACTTCTTCTTCCAACCTATCTATTTATCTATCTATCTATCTACTTATATATCTCTGACAATCGTTCCTAAGAGTAACTCCCCCAAAACGAACAGGAACTACCACGTGTAGGTCTCTCGGCCTCTTGTAGCTTCCTTATTCTCTTATGTTCCTATGTAAAGGGATGGCCGCAATATAATAGTCTCCATGTAGCTATTCCTGTCCTTGCATTCCTTCTTTGCATACTCTAAATTTTCCAAACCTCTCATTCATTTCCCGCCCCTTTCTCTCATATGCTCTAACACGCTGTCCTCACATTGCTCTGGGGGTTGTCCTCTATAACCCACTGCACCTACTACACTCATCTACTATATTCATCTACTACATCTACTATATTACAGCTATATTTTTATACCAGTTTTATACCAGTTTTACAGGAACTACCACGTGTAGGCCACAGGAACTACCACGTGTAGGCCTCGCGGCCTCTTGTAGCTTCCTTATTTTCTTATGTTCTTACTCCCATCTCGCTTTCTTCCATCCTTTCTATATGACCAAACCACCTCAGTGATACTTTTTACCTCTTCAACCACTCCACATTGCATCCCTTCACCCTTACTTAATATTACAAGCCTGTTATGCATGCATCCATTCAGTGCCGTTTCTAGCCTTTTGGGCCCCATCAAGAACAGCCAACGGTTAACAACTGAAGTGTCATTGTGGGATTCGAGGTCTCAGGTTTGTTTGTTCATTGGGCTTCACCTTGTAACTCTGGAGCTCACCGCCAGGGAGCGTCAGTCTCTTAATTATACTTAACCAGTGGTAATGGACGGACAGAAGGCTAGAGAAGATCTGCTATTAACTATATATAGTAGGAGTCATCAGCAAGGTCGCGTTACAGAATGGTGAGCTTCTTCCCACTTTTTTCGCTCACCCTCGCGAGCGACCTATTATGTTAAATTAAAGTTAAATACTTGACAATTCTTATTATTTTCTCTCTTGGCTCACGACGCCCTACCTAGGTAATTACCCACGCCTCCCAAAGGGGGCGCCCCCCCAGGTTAAGAACCGCTGTTGTCCTTTTTAACTCTTATTATAAAATTTAACCTCCCCTCTGTCACTCACATACTCCATCACTATCTTCCCATTTGGAAAGAGGCGTAAATAGAAGAGTCCTAAGAAGTGATTCCCAAGGGTGAGAAAAGAGTTGATCATGCATCGTGGTGGTTCCCGGCGGGTGTCTGCCGCGTGAGGCGCTACTGTCGCGGCCGCCGCCAAACAACAACATTGCGTCCACTGTCACGGCTTGTTGGCAACTTGGCAGCTCTCCCGAGTCCTGACAGCTGAGTGGTGCAGCTGGTGTTCCCCGGTGGTGCACATGGCTGAGGGGCAACACAACGCCCCTGGAGGTGAGCGTGCACCCATAGTGATGTGGATGTGTTTGCCGGTGTGTTGTGGTGGCCGGTGTTGCCGTGGGGGTGAGGAGAGGTGGTGCAGCTGGTAGCCTGGTACCCAACACCCGGCGCGGCCACCTTGGTGTTGCACGCTGATAAGATAGCACCATGTTACCAACCAAATGTGTGTGTGTGTGTGTGTGTGTGTGTGCTAAGGTAAACTGAAACCATACTACCAATTGTGTAGGGAATTCTGGTCCTAGTGTAAAATAATACTTAGTTTTAATATTTCTTTGGTTCTACTGCAGTTTAATGCATTACAAAGCACGTAGTTATATCCGTCCTTAATTTGTAGATCTGACAATTTGCAGCATTTATAACCCCTACAACACCCGTCGGAAATGAAAAATAACACAAGGGGGTCTTAGGGGGCGCGCCCCCCCAGCGAGGTTAGGTCACGTAATCAATGCCCAGGCTAGGTTAGTTAACTATCGGGGGGTCTGGGGGGGCGCAGACCCCCCTGTTATATCAGGAGAGTATTTTGTTAATGAAAACTAGCTGTACGCAAGCCGCAAATGTAACATACGCACAAACAAATCAACTGGCACGCAAGGACAACGGAAATTAGAGGTTTATCCAAGTTATAATTATTTCATTTTTTTCTTTCATTTCCTAGATTCCTGCCAGGAATTTCCAAAATCCATATATGCTGGGGTAGGCTGTGTTACTGAGGGTGCCGTGCAGTGCCTGGCAGACTGAGGCGACCACCCCGGCAGTCCAAGAGACATGACTGGCATAGGACTGCTCTATAGATTGACATTCATGCTATGCTAGAAGATGAGAACAAACTGTTACTATAGTCTACTTTTTTTAGTGAGGCAAAAATTCCATTCTATCATAAGGTCTCATGCTTAAAATTATGCCTATGTTTACCTGATAATATGGTTAACTATGGTAAAATACAACTGGAATTTTGAAGAACAGTGAACAGTGAAGAACCATAGTATTCTTTTCTCCGGGCACCAAATATCAGTCAGAAAGCAACAAGAGGTCAGGATTTTTGCCTCGTTAAAAACCCCAGACTATAGAAAGGTAGCTTCTTTGCAGGAAAGGGTGTCAAAGTTATCATTGCAATGGAAAATTATATGAAGAATGATGATGCTGTTAGGATTTCCCCTCAGTGGTATGTTGTGTTGAGAGTTTGTTATGTCAAAAGGAAATAGGGAAAAACTGCTTTACAAATAGGGTGGTAAATGATTGGAATGGACTCAGTCGTCAGGTAGTTAGTGCGGAGTCAATAGGGAGCTTTAAAAGGAGGCTGGATAATTTCATGGATGGGGATGAAAGGTGGATGTAGGTAGTGTTAAGTAACAGGATCTACCTCGTGTAGGTCTCGCAGCCTCTTGTAGCTTCCTTATTTTCTTATGTTCTTATGTGGCAGGTGCCGTGGGAGGGGCGAGGAGTGGCGGTGCAGGCCATGGCAGCAAGGGCGTGACAACACAATCCCTGAAGGCTGCCCTCTCCTCCCTCTCCAAGGCTGTCCCACTCCACCTTAACTGCCTCAACACTAGGTGAGTCAACCTTTGTTACTTGTTATTGAGATATTAGAGAAGGGATAAAAAATGTCCACTGTAATTTACTTTTATTATGTTTTGCAAAAGATGTCTGAATATACGGTAGTTAACCCCTTCACGCCCATATTTTTCCTTTGCTACTTAAAATTGTATGTTGTTGAGCCATAAAATTACGAAAAAGTAACTTAATATACCAAATTAGCTCGTGGACAAGGGTACTAAATAGGTCATAGCTATAAAGTATTGCTAATATTCACTGAAAATTGTCTAATGGTACCCAAATTACAATGGAAATTACGTTTTGGGCCTCAAGGGGTTAAGATGTTTGGGAAGGGATGAAAAATATCTACACTGTAATGTATTTTCATAATAAATGTTTTGCAAAAGAGGTCTGAATATACTGTAGTTAAAGGGTTTGTTTATCAAGTACTTCAACATCATTACACTTATTTGTACAGCAACCCATCTAGTTGTTTAGTCTTGTGGGAGTAAAAAAGCCTGAAAGGAGGAAGCACATCAGGTTAGAACAAGAAGTAACGGATTCAAACTGGGAAAATGTAGATTTAAAACAGAAATAGGGAGAAACTGGTTCACAAATAGGGTGGTAAATGATTGGAATGGACTCAGTCATCAGGTAGTTAATGCAGAGTCAATACAAAGTTTTAAAAGGAGACTAGATAATTTCATGGACGGGGATGAAAGGTGGATGTAGGTAGTATTAAGTAACAGGAACTACCACGTGTAGGTCTCGCGGCCTCTTGTAGCTTCCTTATTTTCTTATGTTCTTATGACAAAAAGCAAAGAAAATTTATTTCAGACAATAAAAAAATGGGATGTGAAAAAATATAGACTTGTAGACAGCTCTTCTATCTTGTCACACAGGAATTGACATACATAGTGCTAAATGTTCTCCTTCCAGAATGTCGCAGGTATGGTACTCGTTAACGAATCCTCTTCACCATATTTTGTGATTCTTTTCTGTCACTGATTCAGAATTTTTATCCTGATTCCCTATTTTAACCCCTTGAGACCCAGATATTTCCTTTGCTATAAAAAATTGTCTGTTGTTAGCCATAAAATTACGAAAACTACCTGAATATACCTAATTAAGTAGTCGACAAGGATACTAGACAGGTCATATCTATAAAATGTTGCTTATATTCACTAAAAATCGTGTAATGGTATACCCAAAGTACAATGGAAATTACGTTCTGGGTATGAAGGGGTTAATGTGCCTTAATTTAATCCCTTATTTTCTGATGTTCTGATGTGTTGTGCCCGGCAGGTCTGGCGCCTCGGCCGGGGTGTGGCTGGTGGTGCTGGTACCCCTGGCGTGCATCCCCAGCCTCTACAACACACACACGGACTGCCACCCCTCGTCCCGCCTCCTGGCTCTGCTCGCCATTCAGGTGACTTACCCTGACCTTGGGGGGTTCATGGAAGAAGATAGAACATAATGAATGCATACAAAAAGTTCTTGATTTTACGCTATATCTGCACAGGAGGAGTCAATTTTAGGATAGGGATCAGTAATTGATATTTTTTTTCTCTCTTCTACCCCTCCCTCTCTTCCACCTCTCTCTTCTACCCCTCTCTCTCTCTCTTCCACCTCTCTCTCTCTTTTACCCATATCTCTCTCTTCCATCTCTCTCTTCTACCCCCCTCTCTCTCTTCTACCCCTCTTCTCTCTTCTACCCTTCCCTCTCTCTCCTTTCTTCTACCCCTCTCCTTTGCACCAGAATGTTCCTAATCGTTGTCCCACCTATCGCCAAACCAGGTCGGGGTGTGTGGAGCCCATCTGTACCAGGAGGTGTGTCTGGCCACTAGTCACAAGGCAGCCAGCAAGGAGGGAACAACCAGCCAGATTCCTCCCTTGCTCCTGAGACTGCTCACCCATCCGTACGCCCCATCGCTGGCCACCACCCTCGCCATCACCCTCCTCACTGACATACGTAAGGAACAGGAACTACCACGTGTAGGTCTCGCAGCCTCTTGTAGCTTCCTTATTTTCTAATGTTCTTATGTTCTTATGTAAGCAGGCTAGGTATGGGCTGAGGCATGAACCATCTCTCTTTAAGGGGTTTTAAAAGGTGGCTGGATAATTTCATGGATGGAGATGAAAGGTGGATGTTACGTAACAGGAACTACCATGTGCAGGTCTCGCGGCCTCTTGTAGCTCCTTATTTTCTTATGTTCTTATATCTCAAGTGATTTAATTGCATTACAAACAACCTAACCACCGTAATAATGTAGTCTCCTATATCACTACTAAGGCTATTACCAAGTGACTACTATTAATATTTAAGGCGATAACTATTAAGTGATTTAATTGCATTACTAACAACCTCACCACCATAGTAATGTTGTCTCCTCTATCTGGCAGACCCCTTGCTGGCCCTGCCATTGACCCTCGCATGTTCCTGGCTGCTCTTTAAGACCACCCATTGGCTGTTCACGACCTTCCCGGGCAGCTTCAGCCTGGGTGAGGGAGCGGTGGTGGGGCAGAGTGTGGCCCTGGCACTCACCTGCTCCATACACGGCCTCGTCTCACGGATACTGTGGCCGCAAAAACTCACGGATGAACACCAGATCAGCCTTTTTATCCAGGTGAGCCCGACGCTGAACCTCATTAACCCCTTGAGACCCACAACGTTTATTTCCATTGTAATTTGGGAACCATTAGATTATTTTCGTGAATATAAGCAACGTTTTATAGATATGACCTGCTTAGTATCCTTGTTCACTAGTTAATTTGGTATATTAAGTAAGTTTTCATAATTTTATGGCTAACAACAGACGATTTTATATTGCAAATGAAAGATCTGGGCATGAAGGGGTTAAACATGTTAAGACCCATTACCAGACAAGGGTAAATAGCCTGCCTGTAAAATTATATTGTAGAGTTACTTACTGCAAAACTATTATTATTTTCACTGATAAAGGCGAAGTAAACAGACAACTCCATAATTACCTCCCTGTGTCAGAACAAAGAAATCTAATCAGCATTATTTCTATTTCTGCTGCACTGATTAGCTAAACTAGAGATTAGTCAGTGACAAATTTTTCTCATTTATGTATTGATACTGTATTTGTGTAGCATTGTCTATACTGTATTTTTTAACGAGGTGAAAAATCCTGACCCCTTGCTGCTTACTGACTGATATTTGATGCCAGGAGAAGGGAATAGTACACTTCTAAGTTTCAGGTGTATTTTATCATAGTTAACCATATTATCAAGTAAACCGGCATCATTTTAAACATGAGACCTTAAGATAGAATGGAATTTTTGCCTCTTAAACTATATAGGGTTGAGTCATAAGGTTGTTCCTCGTATCCCAGACCGCCGTGGTGGTGCTATCAGTGCTGGTGGGGAGCCTCTACCGTGTACCTCTCCTTCGCACCCCACGCATGTTCCTGCCCTACCTGTGTGTGTGTGGTGTGGTGGGGGTGGGCGCGGCCTCCCTGCTGATTGAGGAGTGGCTGCCGGTGTGGCTGTGGGAGCTGCTCACTCACTCCCCTGTCAGGCTCCTCCTCCTGGGCTGGTGGTTCCTGCTGACCCTCTTTGCTGTGTCCCTCACCACGTGGACCAGAAGGTAACGATGCACTAGTACACAGGAACTGCCACGTGTAGCTCGTACGGCCTCTTGTAGCTTTCTTATTTAGTTATGGGAGGAGATTTTGAAGCTATGAAATTTACTCACTCGAGAGGCGTAGAGTAAGGGGCGATCTAAAAGAAGTTTTAAGTGGATAAAGGGATACAATAAAGGCGATGTAGGAAAAGTTCTTACGGCAAGTAATCAGGGTAGAACAAGAAGTAACGGATTCAAATTGGAAAAGCATGGATTTAAAAAGGAAATAGGGAAAAACTGGTTTAAAAATAGGGTGGTAAATTATTGCAAAGGACTCAGTCGTCAGGTAGTTAGTGCGGAGTCAATTGGGAGTTTTAAAAGGGGCTGGATAATTTCATGGATGGGGATGAAAGGTGGATATAGATAGTGTTAAGTAACAGGAACTACCACGTGTAGGTCTCGCGGCCTCTTGTAGCTTCCTTATTCTATTATGTTATTATGTTCTTATTTGAGATCCTTTAAAAGTGTAGATCGCAGAGCTGGAGGTTTATTCTTATATGCGAGTAAGAGAAATATGGAGAACTTTTTAACTTATAGCGCGTGAGGTGATCCATTGTTTATTTCCCCAGGAGGAGCCATGTGCCCACCACAGTGCTGCGCAAGGTGTACCACGTGGTGATCACGCTGGTGTTCCTGCCGGGCGTGCTGCTGGAGCCCACCTTCCTGGTGCTCGCTGCCTCCGCCGCCACCATGGCCTGTCTGCTGCTCGAGGTAGGAACAAGGGACTCTGTGCATAGGTATAGGTGCTGGACAGTGGTTGTTTTGTAGATAAAAGTGTGCTTGTATTCCTATCAATTGTTTTAATTTTGGTAATCACAATTTCCATTTTTCGAATTCAAATTTTTCACACACATGAATTAAAAAACTTCTTATTTTTTTCAGTCCACACATTGTTAATCACGGAGCCCCACTCCATTGAACTAATTTGTTTTGTGTGTGCAGGTCGTGAGAGTGGAGAAGATTCCGCCCCTGGCTGGCGTCATAACCCAAGCCTTCACGCCATTCCTGGACGAGAAGGACGAAGGACCCTTAATCCTGAGTCACCTCTACCTTCTGGCCGGTGTGTCCGCGCCCCTGTGGCTCATGCCGTGTCCCCTGGTGGAGGCACAGGTAGGTGGCGTGTGGAGGGCCAACACAGTGCTGCCCCTGCTGGCTGGGGTGTTGGCTGTGGGGGTGGGGGATACCGCTGCTTCCGTCGGGGGCACCTACCTGGGGCGCCGGCAGTGGTCGGGCACCAAGAAGACCGTGGAGGGTAGTCTGTGTGGTGTGGTGGCTCAGATGGCAGTGGTGGGGGTGTTGGTGGCAGCCGGCTGGGTGCACCTCTCGTTGGCTGGCTGGGGTCGCCTCATGGTGTCAGCGGCCTTTGTTGGGGTGGTGGAGGCTCTCACGGATCAGGTGGATAACATTGTCCTGCCTCTCATCCTGTACACTTCTCTCATGGATGTTTAGTTTACAGTTTGCTGCTACTGTGCTAATTAAGACTGTTCGTGAAGTGGAGCGGGAGTACTGTTTTCATTTGCGTCTCAAGTGTCCATCTGTCTGTTTGTCTGTCTGTCTGTCTGTCTGTCTGTGAACATGATGGCTCTACGAGTAACGGATTGTAACTAAACTTCCTAGTTGTACTTGTGGGTTGAATATCTTGGATAAGTTTGAAAATGGTCCCCGTTAGTTTAGGTTAGGTTAGGTTAGGTGAGGTGAGGTGAGGTGATGACCAAGATCAAGGTCACGGTTGAAGGTTAAAAGTCATACATAAAAGCTTTAATAACTCGGTTAATGAGTTACGACTAAGGTTTCACCTAGCCACTAACAGGAAACCATATGAGCCTGAACTGTTCATGACCTTGAAAATCACTCTGGGTCACTGTCAATGTCATCTATATGCATAAAATAACTTGTTAAATATGCAATTTACAGCCATGGTACCATTACACCTCTGAGAGGAAATCACATGCAAGGAATTCAGTGGTGACCTTTGAAGTCATGCTGAAGGTCAAATCAGTTTTAACGGAATATCACAAAATATGCAAGACTTGGTATCACAGGCAAGAAAATCAATATTGACCTTTAAAATGACTTTGAAGGTCATTTCAGGCTCACCAACCGGATGGCCGTTTGAGCTCTCGGAGGTCAGCCTCTGGCCACCTAGTTTCTGCGTTGATGTGCTTACCTGAATAGCAGTGGCCATCGTTGCTTCAGTGCTTCCCTCGGCTTATGAGGGATGCATGGGCCAGTTTTTTTCTTCAATCCAAATCCTGGAGTTTTCTTGGTTTTCTTCAAGTGAGTGAAATTCAAACTAACTAGTAACTGACTGCAAGTATTTATTCAACACTGGTCACAATGTATTCCTCACTTGACTGCAAGTCTTTCAGCTATGTAGTGACGGCCACATTGTACTTTTTTAACTTATGTGATACTTCGGAGAGTAGCCAATATTTTTAACTAATACGTTTTACTGTGTTATTCATGTAGAAGGGTAAATATGATTTGAATTTACATGAAACAAGATTAATGCTACACATATGCATTTGTGCGTATTGTTTTAAAATTATTTGTACTTTTTATACTATTTACCTCGTAGTACAAAGCTCTTGAAGTAACCAATATAAAATGTAATACTCATCGCTTCTTCAAAGAAGTTTTATACTGTTGGTGATAATTGTAATTCCTCTGCTATCCTTCATTCATCAGGTCTTTGATTATATAAATTAGGGAAAGTCCTAATTGAAGGTCGTTCCATCCGGGATGTGGATATCATCACGACCTTTATTTAATATGGAATGGATTGCACTGGAGGAAGCTAACATCAGAATCAGCCAGAACACTTCAAGGGATGTGTGTGGTCCTTGTAACCTTCAGCTTGGCACTTAACATGGCCAGCTGTTAATTTCTAGTCCATAGTGTTAAGGTTGCATCACCTTAAGGCCAGTGATCAGTTGTTATTATTTAAAAAAAATTTAATTGAAAAAATATAGCAGACCCTTACCAAATTCTGAAAGTACATGAATTGAATGCATGTATGTAGAGGAGTGTTTGTATACAGCGGTAACAATAAGAGTTTTAGCTATCCGCAATATACGTTGTTATATAAATGAGGCGTCCCGCATAAGAAGGGCAGCTGCTCGCGCCACCCCGGCAAAAACGGAGATAGTGTTCGAAGGGACACTCGTCACTCCCACGCGAAAGTTCAGACCTCAATAGAATGCTATACATAGTTATCTCTATTTTGGCCGGGGTGGCGAGAGCGGAACTTCTTGTGCGGAACGCTTCATTTATAAATGTTCACCGGGACACGGCCCATTCCTTGGCACACTTACCTTGTGGAAGTATTGCCACTCATCATAGTTGTATTGGTAAGCATTCCAAACTTATGTCTGGGCTTGAGTGTTTTAAGCTGCTATCACTTGTAAATAAGCAAAAATTTAAATTTTGTTATTTTATTAATAAAATTGTGTATAAATCTAACACTAACATAGTCTGCCACAAAACTTTTCCTCACTCATGAAATTGCACATTCAGTCTGTTGTACTTCAGACAATTCTTACACCTTAATGCAGTTACTTTTAAATCATTTTGATAAAAAGAAGAAAAAAAAAACTACTTATTTCTTCTATTTCTATTACACGTAAGAGAAAGAAAGGTCACCAGCAACGTCGCCAGCACTAAGAGTTCAGCTGCTCGATTCCTGTAAGGGGGGGGAGGACAACACTGAGCCGAGGCTCTTAAACTACATTTGTACCTTTAGGTTGGGAATTTTATGAGACACCTTGCTGCCTTCCTGAGCCCAAAGGCCAGGAAACATGACTAAACAAAATTCATTATAGTGCAGAACACTGTAGCGCTAAAACTCATTATTACTCGACTAAACACATACACAAAATACATGTTTTATATTAGTGTTCATGACATTCTACGGGGACACCTATGAGACATACATAGAGGTGACTGTGGTTACTGAACTTAAATAGGGCTGTAAACTGTGCTACAGACGGGTCATAATACAGTTGTGCATCTTGTCTGGCCCTGAAGGCAAGGTCACCTCACCGAGAGTGAAGAGAGCATTCTATCGCCCACAGCAGTGCCGGCCCGAGCCTCGCCTCGGACAGGGTACCTCAGATAAAGTACCGTCGGGTCTGCCGTGCCGGGGAAACTGACGCCTGTACTCGGCAATCACAAGGCACACTGCTTGACTAATGGAGATTCATTTATGACTTACGTGAAAAGCAGGTACTTTTTGTACCAAAGTAATCTCTTCATGATTCTTGCATATGACAATTCTTGAGAAACGGGACAAAATAATTGTATTAATGCTGAGTAAGCAAACTGTTGATATCATATATCCAGTTAAGGGCTTAGAGTAAGGAATTCTGTTGCCTATTTCTACACTATCAGACTACCATGTAATATAAAATGCTTCCATCATTAACAGCTCTTACAATACCTTGAGTAGCCTACAATATACTTTGCTTCACTTATTTGAACTTCCCATTTTTATAATGCCCAGTAAATACTCTTAACATGAATGCAAACAAAATGAGGCCTATGGCACTTGGTCACTGGTATGTTAGCAACATATCCTACGCTACTTACTATTGCTGTTATAAAACAAAAATAAATAACATTTTTCAATGCCCATAAAATTTCACCTAAATGTAAGATACACAGCTACACTGCAGTAAAATAGGCCAACACAAACTACTGGGAGGGCCCCGGCAGCCAGGAGGGCCCAGGCAGCCAGCCTCAGCCCAGTTCACTGACAGATGTTGACACAGAAAAGGAGAAAGCAGCTGGAAGAAGGGTAATTGTGGCCGACTGGCTGGAGTTTACTGGCTTACTCACTTCTTCCTTCTTGCTATCTCCGGATCTCGTGTCGGGTCACAAAATCTTTGCAATTCCCAAAGAGTCCTTCATCATGTACTCACGCAAGGCCCACAGGGCATTGACCACCGTGCCGTGACTGCCCGGCCCGTTGGCGAGCCACTGGGCGGGCAGGCGACCCGAGTCATTGATGACGGTGTTCTCGTGGGTGGCCATCAGGTGCTTCTCCCAGTTGCTGATGAAGGGCTTGTCCAAGTTCTCAATGTACCTGAAAGATTAATACAGGGTGAAAAGAGTGGTCCTACATGGCTGCTTACAACGGAACACTTGCCAAGTCTTGTAAGCATGATAGAAAAAACATGTTTACTAGTTTCCCTAGAGTTCTACCCTAATTATTCTTCATTCCCATCGGCTCAAAAATGAACTGAAGCCTATATAGAATACTAGCTATTAATGTGTTAAGAAAGAAAAAGACCGGACGAAAAACGTGAATCTCTGGTCTGGAAACCGAACTTCCCCCTTAAGAGTTATGCCGACTGTCTTCATTCCCCCATCAATGATCACTATCAAGATCTGCACAACAGTCCTGTCATACAACTAGAATGCTGGCCTTTTTTTTTCATGAGAGAGAGAAATGCTGGAAGGTGAATACAGTTAATGCAGGTTCTTTGGTTAGGACTCCTCTCTTAGGAAGAGTTCATTGGACAAAAAAAGATGAGTTTTGCACAATTCAAACCAAACCAAATTTTTGTCTGGAAAAGAATATCAAATGTTCTTTCTTACTTAAGACATCTGAAGCATAACATGTTCAGGGTACACAGATGTCCATAATGATTCATAAGTAAAATTGTCCTTGCCTACAAATAAGGCAGCACCATGCCTTGTTAACATGGTAACTACTCACTTGATGTAAGCCTCTGAGTGGAGCAACCGCTGGGTCTTGGGAGGAGGAGCCACAAAGATGGGCTCCAGGGTCTTCGTGGGTGTGGCGCTACCATTGATGCCACCTGGGAAGGAATGGTGTTACTTCTTCAGTACACTTTCCTAAACATTGCTCATTGGGAAAATATTTGAATGAATATACAATGAAAATGTATTTCAAATAAAGGAAAGCAGGGTGGATGATTTCTTTAATGGTTTGCTAAATGAAAAAATATATAGAGGCAAAAAAAGAGTGTAAGCAGGGAAGGAGTTAAAAGTGGAGGAAAAAAGTGGGTACATTTCCTGTTTGACACCGAATTCACTTTGGTGGACGAAACTATTTTTTTTCTGGTGAGTTTTTATGTGTTTTGAATAAATTGCTAACCGTTTCTGTCGCAAATAACTTTTTTTTTTTCCCGACAAATATGATCGAAAAACAAATTGAACCTAACCTAACCTTTACCTAACTAAACTAAATAAAAAAAAATAAAAAAAGTAATTTGGGACAGAAACGGTTAGCAGATTAATTCAAAACACATCAAAACTCACCAGAAAAAAAGTTACATCCACCAAAGTGAATTCGGTGTCAAACTGGAATACGTAATATAAAAAATTGTCCTGTCAGAATAAAAGGAGGAACTGTGGCGTGGCACTAACCTGCGGCCAGGAGAGAGTGGTGGCCGGCGGTGGTCATGCCCGGGTACTTGACTACCACCCCGGAGGGCAGCGTGATGCCGCGCGCCTGGAGGCCTGAAATCATGCGGCTCGTGCAGATACTCTTCTAAACACACACAGCATGCAGTAATATCAATGCAATGGCTCGGGACTATGAAGTAAAGGTACAAGGTCCAACACAGGAATTTAGGGAATTTGAATGGCATATACAAACTAGATGTACGTATTATGTCCTTCCACTGCTAGTATGCACAAGTACAGTAATCTCCCGTTTTTCCGTCGTTCTAATATCCGTCGTGCGACGTTATCCGGCGCCAGCAATACGGCTGTATTAAAACACTATCCTTCCATGTGATGCATTATCCGGTGAAAATTCCAGCGCTTACTTTGGAGAGAGATGCACTAAACGTCTTTTCGCCAGATAATTGGGTAATAATTCGGTAATATACTGTTCTATCTATCCATTTCGCTGGTTATTATTGGGTTCATGGGCGCCGGAGGGGCCTAGGGAGGTAGTGATGCATTATTCGGCTTTCGATGTTATCCGGCAAGGTCTTGGCTGCTATGCGTCAGATAAACGGGAGATTACTGTAATACTTATGTGAATCAACAGTCAACAAGCCGAGAATTGAATTCTTGGGTTAAATGTGCTGTTTTAATGTCATGTTTCTGTGTTTCATTAATATCAATCTCCAACTACACTACCTAGTAATTCTGCATCAATGCATCAAAATATACCTTAATGTGAAAAAATGGGGGAAAAATTAAAGAAATGTTTAGTAATAATGCTATGAGCCCCCGCCCCCACCCCCAAAAAAATGTAGTACAAACAGAATCTAAGTGATTTTCCCCAAAAGACACGCTAAGTTTCATGGGCAGTATACAAATTATACATTATACAGTATACATTGTATGCAAAAAAAGTATGAACAGGAATGATCAATAAAGTAGTTAAAAAAGCAAGTAGGTAGATGGGCCTGCCTGCTGCAAAGTCTCAGACCACCACCTCCATCACACCAGTTACTAGAAACATATACAGGGAGGTCCCGTTATACGAGCATTTGATATACGAGAATCCGATGATACGAGATGTGTAAATTAGGGTCTATTTTCAATATACGAGATCGAAAATCCAATGCTACGACATTCAAACTGGGGTGAGTAAAATTACCAAGTTATTTACTAAAGTAAATTACAAGTTATTTACTAAAATTATAAGGTCATTTACTGACTATATGATTTTACCTAAGGTTGTACGATAATCAATCTGAAAATAACGTGCAGACTGGCCAACGACTGCTCGAGACTGGTATTAGCAGAGGTAGGAAGTCTCCAGGCTCGCTTATTATTGCTTGGTATGCTATGAAATATCATTTCTCTAGGTGAATGTAGACATGATTGCATTTGGATGGATATTATTCATATATATGAGTAAAGAGATGAAATACAAGCAAGGGACTCATCCACGTCTGGCAGCACGGCCTTCGGCAGCAGCGGCAGCAGCAGCATGAAGCCCGTGAGTGAGGTGGATATCAACACCAAGGGAGATAGATGTCTTTGGTAATATTTAAAAGGGGAGTAATGAGGAATCCTATGATCACTGGTGACATCCTATGGTGCTATCACAGGCGTGGGAGCTGACTGTCTTCTTCAGGAAGGCACAGGTGAGGCGGATGACGGCGGGTTTTGACTAAAAACTTTTGAGAGGCGGCGGGCGCCAACTCCGCCACGGTAGGTTTGGGCAGGATTAAACGTCTTATTACTCGTTATTATACAACTTAGTGATTATGGTGAGATGTTATATACACATGTCATTATCTAAATCAATGTAGCACTGTGTGTCACCTTAAATAAGGATGATTTAAAGATGTTATGATGAGGTGACTGCTGGCGGGGCAGTGAGTGACGGAGAAATTCTTGCCGCGGGGCCGCCCCATAACACAAATATTCACTATTTCAACCCACATACACACCTTCTACCACCAAAACACTAGCAACACAGGCTCCTTACTTATATATCTTACTATCTGATACATTAAAACTCCTTAAAACGCAAGCATTCCAAATAAAACGAGAATTAGTTTGAGATGACGGGGACAGAAGGCGGAGAGAGGCAGTCTGACATGCCATTCTTGCCCGGAAATATGTCTCGCTGACTTGTGATTGGTCGAGAAGTTTTAAAAACAGTTTGTCATTGGCTGGTGACTGATGATGAGCTTGATGATGTCATTACTCGCCTTAGCCAGTCAGCGCCTTCCGACGCGTTTACGACCTACCGAGGGAGGCTTTGTAGCTTCCGTCGTAAGGAAAAGTAGTATCTAGGTAGTCGGAGAGCAGGTCGTTGCTGGCTTCCCCCCCAGGGACTCTCAGCTGGCTACGTGCCAGCTTCCTGTCTCCCCACACAACATTACCACTTGTGAGTGTTATGCATGTTTTATGTTTAATTAATGTGCAGTTATGTTATTTTGTGTGCTATTTTCTCTTTCAGAATGCTTTTTCTACAGAATAGGTAGCACAGTGTGGGTAATATAGACGCTGTGTGTTTGTTGTGTTTGCTATAGTTTATTTTAGCTTGAAAAACATGATTTAGAATTTTTTTTTTTTTTTTTTTTTAATTGATGGGGTCCTGGAACCTATATTTTACCATTAGTTATGTGTTTCGTTATATGAGATTTGGCTTTACGAGTATGCCAGGTGGAACCTAACTGCTCGTATCTTTGGGACCTCCCTGTATACATAATAAAATAAACAAATAAGTAATTAAATAAATATATAAGCAAATCAAAAACAAAAATATCAACATAACTATATACACTATTTCAGTAAGAATGAAAAATCTAATACATAAACTTAAGAATTTAACATAATCCCACGTCACTTAACACCAAATCTGAGGAATTATGATGCAAAATAAAAAATCTAATTTGAAAGAAAAGCTGAACTCAATTAATTTTGCCACACTGAACACATCCAAAACCTTGAACACTGCCATCTATCAACAACAACCTCCTCATGCAAGGACTGAGGAACAAGTGACAATGATCGGGTCTGAACTACCACTACGCTCTGTGACGAGGCGGCGACAACACTGGTGAGGCCAACGAGGCAGGCAGGTAGAAGGGAGGTGTGCAAGTGTAGTCTATTTCTTTAACAAGGTGAAAAATCCTGACCCTTTGCTGCTTACTGACTGATATTTGATGCCAGGAGAAGGGAATACTACGGTTCTTCTAAATTTCAGCTGTATTTTATAACAGTTAACTATTTTATCAGGTAAACATAGGTATAATTATATATTATATTTTATCAGGTAAACATAAGCATGACTGTAAGCTAGAATGGAATTTTTGCCTCGTTAAAAAAAATAGACTATAGGTACACGCCATAGCACTCACCCTGCAGCAGCGCGTGTTGGGAGCTGGAGGTGGTGTAGATGCTGGAGGAAGTGCCGGTATTTTGTAGGGACAGGAGGGATCGCCGCGTAGAACCCGAGAAGTTTCTGTAAAAATGTATTGGCCCATAATACCCTGTGCTGAAATGTTTCCTCCAAGCAGACATGGCTGCTACATCAAGTATGGGTTTTGTCATGATCTGATCAAGGTCATGGGTAGTGCCTGATCTTAGGACTATTTTGACAGCAAAGGATGCAATGTCAAAATTGGATGGTCAGATGTAAAGAATAGATGAATGGATAAATGTCAAAAATAATAGGATGGTCTATTATTAATTTTTAGCAAGATGAGCTCTGTCTAATCTTCCCATCTAACTTGAAGCACCAAAATCATTTAACCCTTCACGCCCAGATCTTTCCTTTGCTTTAAAATCGTCTATTGTTTGCCATAAAATTACGAAAAGTAACTGAATATACCAAATTAGTTAGTCGACAAGGATACTAAGCAGTTCATATGTATAAAATATTGCATATATTCACTAAAAATTGTCTAATGGTAGCTAAATTACAATGGAAATTACATTCTGGGTCTCAAGGGGTTAAACAAACAGCAGTGGAGGGCCGGAGCAGCAGCCTACCTGGACCTGTCGTGGTGCTGAATGATGCGTCCGGTGTTCTTCATGATGTGCACCTCCCTGACGTGCCTGGCCAGCCGCGTCACCATGGGGAAGGGCGCCAGGGAACTCTTCTTGTGCCGGGAGCAGCCTCGCCATCGGCACTCAAACTCTAGAAACATAAAAAAATAATAACGTTAAAGTCCCCCGAGATGAAAAAAAAATAGTGATAATGATTGAAAATAAATGGATGTTGGTGGGATGAGAAAAAATAATAATGATATTAATTGAAAATAAATGGGTGTTGGATGGAGTGGCAGCTATAGAAAGACAAAAAAAGATTAACTGTATATGAGAGAGAGAGATGTTCCCTGAGATGAGAGAAAAAAAATGTGTTGAAAAAGAATGGGTGCTGGATGGAGTGAAATCATTCTACAGAGATGCCAATACATGTGTAACATTTTAAAGAGACCATGTATAAGGATGAAACCCAGTGCATGTATCGCCACACTGACCTTGCGTGACCTTGAACACGTGCCCCGTGGCCTCCAGCAGCAGGTGGTCACTCAGGTCGGCCAGGTCCTCAAACATGTGGTCACAGCTCTCCCACATGCACTCAAACACCACGTCGGGGTTGTTGGGCAGCGGCAAGTCCTGGGAGGAAGGCTGCTGGGGCGTCTGAGGGAGGGGGGGTGAAAAATAAATAACTATTCCCACCTTAACCACTTATACTAAATCTTACTTTCTTCTATTAAACTTCTACCTAATCTTTCTTCTACAAAATTTCTACCTAATCTTTCCTCTATTAAATTTTTACCTAATCTTTCTTCTATTATTTCTTCCATTATTCTTCCTTAAACCTTCCTATCTTCCTTTCCCTCTACCGTCCTATCCCCTATCTTCCTTTCCCGCTACCGTCCTATCCCCTATCTTCCTTTCCCTCTACTGTCCTATCCCTCATCACTCCCCAATGACTCATCCCTAACTCTCTACATGCCACTTCTACACTCTATTCATTCCTCACGAGTTCATTCCATGCCTGCCTCTTTCGTAGTAACTCTTCATTGTTTCACTTCATCATTCTCTCATTACACTTAGGCTAGGGTGATGATGCTTATTTCGGGCGAGGGCCAACCATCACGACCCTCCAGAATGTGCAGGGCCAACCACCCCAAGCCCTCAAAATAAAATTAGCCTACAGGCATTATAGGTTTCAACGTGGAAAAAGAGCAAAAAATAAAAAAATAAAAAGTCTACAGTAAACCCTCTTGTATTCTGACCCACATTATTCGGACTTTGACATTATTGGGACCTCCTCCTTCTTTTTTTTTGGGGGGGGGGGGTCAAAATTTCCTAGCTAATATGTACACCTAGATTTTTTTTTTTTTTAAGGGGGCGAAATTTCCTAGCTAATATATACACCTAGAATTGGCTTTTTTATTTATTTTTCATTTTTAATTTTTTATTGGGCGGTCGAAATTTCCTAGCTAATATATACACCTAGATTATTATTAATATATATATATTTTTTTTTTTTTTTTTTTCCATATCCCCCCATATATAATCCCCCCATTATTCGAACCACTCCTTGGCCCAATTAGTCTGAATATGAGAGGTTTTACTGTACTATGCAAGCCTCCACTTCTTGCCAGCCTTCAGCACTCTCCTTCACTCCCCAGTAACACACCTGGGAGGCCTGGGGAGAGTCGGGGCCATTCCCGCTTAGGGCTCGTTCGGCACTCTCCAGGTTCAACTGGTGGGCGCGATCCTCGTACAGCTTGCGGTCTGTCTCGGTGAGGCGCTTCCACTCGATGCCCACCAGGCGCGATATCTCCCCAAAGTTGGCCTGGGGATTCTTGAGGGTGATGGTTTTCCTGATCTCGGCAGAAAATAGGATGTAGCCCGTCATTTGCTTCTTCCCAGTCATCTGTTGGAATTGTTTCTGTTGGCGAGAGAATACAGGACCCTATTAGGTGCTTCATTTAAATGTCTACCTAATCTTTCTTCTATTAAATGTCTACCTAATCTTTCTTCTATTATTTCTTCCTATCCCCTATCTTCCTTTCCCTCTACCGTCCTATCCCCTATCTTCTTATCCCCTATCTTCCTTTCCCTCTACCGTCCTATCCCTCATCACTCCCCAATGACTCATCCCTAACTCTCTACATGCCACTTCTACCCTCTATTCATTCCTCAAGAGTTCATGCCATGCCTGCCTCTTTCATACTGACTCTTCATTACACTTATGCTAGCTAAGGTGATGCTGTAAGGTAAATTAGTGCTTCATAGGGAGAGGAAGCATACACTGTTCATAGGAATACATAGGAAGCATACACTGTTCATAGGAATACATAGGAAGCATACACTGTTCATAGGAATACATAGGAAGCATACACTGTTCATAGGAATACATAGGAAGCATACACTGTTCATAGGAATACATAGGAAGCATACTGTTCATAGGAATACATAGGAAGCATACTGTTCATAGGAATACATAGGAAGCATACTGTTCATAGGAATACATAGGAAGCATACTGTTCATAGGAATACATAGGAAGCATACTGTTCATAGGAATACATAGGAAGCATACACTGTTCCTATGCCATGCCTTACATTGGATTATTCTGGACCTTTTTCTGACTTTTATTCTTTCTTGACTGACTTTTGACTTCATTTTCCTCTTTTTCCCATTCCACCACAACCATGCACACCCAGTGACTACATTCCCATGTTGTTGTGAGATACTATGCTGCAAATTTAACCCCTTAGACCCGACCCAGAGCGTAATTTGCATTGTAATTTGGGTACCATTAGACGATTTTAATAAATATAAGCAATTATTTATAGATATGACCTATTTAGTATTCTCGTCGACTAGCTTATTAGGTATATTAAGTTACTTTTTGTAATTTTATGGCTCGACAACAGACAATTTTATATAGCCAATGAAAGATCTAGGGGTGAAGGGGTCAAAGGATGAACGCCAACAAAAGAATTGGAAGTGTATCAAGGACTGTCTAACCTCATATAGGAAAATCTGACGTTAAACAGAAAGATGATGATGATTGTGACGTACCCCAGTGGGCGCCTTCTTGATGGCCTTGGGAGTGCCGGTGATGATGCCAGAGTCCACAGAGGCCACGGAGGGGGGCGGCCCGTCCATGGAGTCGTCAAAGTCCAGGTCCATGCGGGGGGTGAGGGGCGAGGACTCCTGCAACACCACACATCAACCTCAGCCTCACACACTTCAACACACACCATGGAGGACATTAAAATGGAGAGGAAAAAATAAAAGGCCTCACACTCCGTGGGTACTCCGTGGTGTAGGGGAAGCACGCTCGATTCACAACCGAGATGTCCCGGGTTCGATCCCCGGGCGGAGCGGAAACAGTTGGGCCGTTTCCTTAAAACCCGAGCCCCTGTCCACCCAGCAGTGTTTGGGTACCGGGTGTTAGCCGGGGGTTTGTGACCCGCCTCCCGGGGTGCTGGCTTCGGCCAACACTATAAGCACTAGCAGACAGCTCTCTAGGGGTAGTCTGTGAGAGAGCTGTCTGGTTACAGCGGAGATCCATCTCAGCTGCGTCGATACGACAAAATTATTCAAACATCAAACATGACATCACACATCAACACACAGCATGGAGGGTATTATAATGGAGTAAAAAAAATAGGTAGCACAGCATGTAGGGCATTCAAATGGAGGGGAAAAAAAGTTAGCCCCGCCTAAGGAACCAGGCTACTGAGTCAGGCACTGCAGTGGTGGTGGTGGTGCGACTTACTCAGAATTCACCCATGTGATATACCAGAAAGGAGTCAATTTGTATAGTGTGGTCGTCTCCGTATCCCATTGGCTCAACCGTAAGTGTGTGTGTGTGTTTACCTGGTTGTGGCAAACAGGCTCTGAGTTAAACGTGTGGGGTCCTGTCTCCTTGGTCTGTATGACATATCTTTTTTTTTTTTTTTTTTTTACACCGCAGAGGACTGGCCAAGAGAGAAAAAAAAATAGAAGTAACAGAACGCCCACTTAGTTGCCAGTCCCTATAAAGGAGACAGTAATTGAATATAAAATAGGGGTAGTGGGCCAATTTAGTTCAGGAGGTGTCTGGTTGCTCTATCTATACTTATCAAGTTTTTCATGAAATTGATCCAAACTTTTTTGCCGTTATCATCTCAAATTCTAGTCCATTCCTGGCATGTATACTTCTATGAGGAAAACTATATTTCTTTTGTGGTATTCAAACATATTATTTTCTATTTTTCTTAATATTCTTATATTCTGGACTTTTTGAAGGGACCTGACAATTTCAGCATACTCGTTTTATATATATATATGGGTGGGTGGGTGTGTGTGTGTATGTGTGTGTGTGTGTGTGTGTGTGTGTGTGTGTGTGGTGTTGGGATAGTGTGTGTGCACAAGGAAGATTTGGCCGTAAAATTCCAGCTGTGTAAGAAACAGGTTAAGACACGTTGCATTGACACCAATAGACTTGAAAGTAATCTTGGCGTCCAACACAGGAAAAGAGAGAGAGAGAGAGGAGAGAGAGTGAGGAACGAGAAAGAGAGAGAGTGAGATGTAGAGAGAGAGAGGCGAGAGCGAGAGAGAGCAAGAGAGAGAGAGCGAGAGAGAGAGAGAGAGAGAGAGAGAGAGAGAGAGAGAGAGAGAGAGAGGAGAGAGAGAGAGAGGAGAGAGAGAGAGAGAGAGAGAGAGAGAGAGAGAGAGAGAGAGAGAGAGAGAGAGAGAGAGAGAGAGAGGAGAGAGAGAGAGAGAGAGAGAGAGAGACTTACGTAGGGTAGTGGCTGCTTCTTGATGGCAGTCACAGTAGGGTCACACTGAAACAACAAGGCACAGTGTAGTGACTCTCTGACTCTCACTCTAAAACCACTGCCAGGGCCAAAAGGCATCAAGGAATGGGCTTACGAGTCAAGACAACAAACAAAAGGTAAATCATAAATATAGTACGAACAGTAAGATGCCAAACGTTCAACAGACACAAGTGACCTGACCTTAATATTGAAGACCAACTAATACTGATGTGATGCCATTCAATAGCAAGACAAAATACATATGTCTCTCCGATTCTTTATGCAGATAAGATAAGATTTTCATCCTATCTAGACACTTTGCAACTACCAACTACAAGGTTATTGCCTATACAAAGCGCCGCCGCATCAGCACGAACTAGGCGGACTCTAACCGCTGACCGAATGCGCAGGGACGCTACACATTGCAAGCTCACGTCTCTACCCACCTTGCCACCCTGACGGGCTCAATTCTTTATGCAAACATATGGTAACTGCATTTGAGGCGCTTATTTCAGAAAGTCGATAAGCGCCATCATTAAAAAACTAAGAAAATGGCTTCCAAATGTTTCAATGTTCAAAAGATATGACATTTTGAACATTGAAACATTTTGAAGCCATTTTCTTTTGAACATTGAAACATTTTGAAGCCATTTTCTTAGTTTTTTATTGATGGCGCTTATCGACTTACTGAAATAAGCGCCTCTTTTAATATATTCCTTAGTTTCTGTTTGTTTTGAATCTTAAGGATGCTAATACAGTATTTATGATGTGTTTGCAGGGGATGTGTTTTGGAGGAGTATTTTATTGTGAACAAACTGCTTTGCGTTTTGTACCGCCACCCCACAAGTTCTGGAGGACTTATGAATGGTGGAAAAATTCAATAGATCTGAAGAATACATAAATAGGATTACAATTTAACAGAGATTAGGAATACATTTACAGTACCCCCATATTGCATGCCACTCAGGACACCAGTAACGAGAGATGTGCAAGCTTCCTTCTATATGAATATTGTTTACCGAGTACGTGGTAGCAGCAAACGTTTGGCACCTTGCTTACTACATAGTATAATGTTTCAAAATAAAAAGCAATTCAAGTCACATATTGAACTAATCAAACAAAAAGACATGCTAGGAAGTTAAAATTTCTAAAGTATTATGTACAAATAAAGTACGGACAAACTAGTCAAAATATAAAAGCAAATGTTAGAAAATAATAACAAAATCTTGAAGGTCATAGAAGGCCACAAAGAAAAAAACAAAAAAACTATAACTTTCAGCATTATAGGGTGAGGTAACCAACAGGGATGCAAAATTTCATGGTTACTTTCCTTCTCGAGACTGTACCCGTCCCACAAATAACATGGAGAATGTCATATATGGACATTGGACAGTATATGAAGAAATAGTTGTACAGTAAAACCTCTCGTATTCGGTCTTTGACATTATTCGGGCCTTTTTTTTCTTTTTTTCGAGGGGTCGAAATTTCCTAGCTATATACGTTTGCATACACCTAATTTTTTTTTTTTTTTTTTAAGGGGTTGAAATTTCCTAGCTATATATATATACACCTAGATTTTTTTTTTTTTTTTTAATTAATTTTTTTAGGGGTCGAAATTTCCTAGCTATATACGTATACACCTAATAATTATTATTATTTTTTTTTTTTTTTTTTTTTTTTTAACATACATATCCCCCCATTATTCGGATCCTTGCATTACTCGGACCACTCCTTGGCCCAATTAGTCCGAATATGAGAGGTTTTACTGTACTTTCATGTGATGTTAAGAAAATTTTAAATATCTCAATATACTGCCGAGAAAATGACCTGTAAAGTTCACGGAAGTAAATTCTGTGGATATTTATAAATGCCCGATGCGTACGTATTGGTTACCTTACACTACACAATAAAATTTAATGTCATACAGCTACATCAGTAACAACAGCGGGATTTGTGCTCATCCAGATTTGCTATAGTGCAGGGGATATAGTAATGACTCCCCATACAGTAAACCCTCGCTTTAACGAACCATTGAAGGGGAAGGGAGTGACGCTATATCCGAAAATCCATTAGAGGGATCCCAACTTTTCGCATATATTAAACTTTGTTCATTACATTAGATGAAAGTTAGTATACTTACATACATGCAGCCATCACAAATACTACACACATACAGGGGAATTAAAACAATAATCACATACTGAACTGAACCCTGCATGTGCATAACTTATTAGGTAAATCCCCGCACATAACGGACTGGCAGAAAAAGTTCGTTATAGCGAAATTTGGAGGAAGGAGGAGAAGAAAGGGAGGAGAGGAAATGTCAGGAGCAATAACTATTTTTTTAAGTATCCTTCGCTTAGTATACAATCCTTCAGAGTCCTTCACGGGCCTCTTCGCTCCTTCACGCATCCTACAGGAGTCATGGGAGGTCGTTATAGCCGAAATTTGGAAGAAGGAGAAGAAGAAAGGGAGGAGGAAATGGCAGGAGCAAGAACTATTTTTTTAAGTATCCTTCACTTGGCATACAATCCTTCAGAGTCCTTCACGGGCCTCTTCGCTCCTTCACGCATCCTACAGGAGTCATGGGAGGTCGTTATAGCAGAAATTTGGAAGAAGGAGGAGAGGAAATGGCAGGAGCAAGAACTATTTTTTTAAGTATCCTTCGCTTGGTATACAATCCTTCAGAGTCCTTCACGGGCCTCTTCGCTAACTTCACGCATCCTACAGGAGTCATGGGAGGTCGTTATAGCAGAAATTTGTTACATAGAGGTCCATAAAAGTGAGGGTTTACTGTACTTCCCATCACAAACAACAATGAAAGACTCTTCACACACAAACAAAGATTAAGTAAATAATATCAAACATAACAAAACCATGGGACAAAATGACATACACACACACAAATGCACACACACACACACGCACACACCAAGCTTCATTACCTTGTTGATGTTGATGGGCTTCTTGAAGTGGTAGGTCTCATCCGGGTTGACCAGGTTGGAGAGCTTGTACTTGCGGAGGCCGGTCTGCAGGGGACTCACCCGCTGGTTCATCTCGTCCAGGAAACTCTCACACACGTACACGTCACTCTCGTGGATCTCCGTGAGGCGGACTGCAAGGTTGTGGTAGGGACAGGTTATGATCAGCAAAACAGTTTGGACTCGATATGATCAGCAAAACAGTTTGATCTTATTGATGACTATGTGGCAGCTCCATACAAGCATTTTGACTATAGTTACCGCATGTTAAGGTGGTGAAAATTGGGCCCCTTCACTCCCCCCTTCCAAACGCATGGGAATGGCTGAGGTGTTGGGTGTTGGGTGAGAATGCCATATTCCAAGTTCCACCCTAAAGCCCCAACACCCAACACCTCAGCCAATCCCGTGCGTTAGGAAGGGGGGAGTGAACGAGCCCCATTTTGGCATGTCAACCACAAACAACTTAAATTTTTGATGTGCAGCTAATGTACTGTCTCCAATTACTTCTCTCTCTCCCATGTATCCAATTACTCTCTCTCTCGTATATGTCTCCTAATTCCTCTCTCGTATTTCCTCTTCGCACCCGCCTTCCAATATTCTTTGAACTGGTCCGACTATTCAGCTGTATGTCAGGTCTCAAGTCCCTAAGGAATATGTCTCTAATTTACTCTCCAATTACTCTCTCTCTCTCTCTTAGCACCTTAAACTTAAATGCCTTTGTACTACAGCGACACGCCACCTGTGTCTCTGATATTTTTCATATTGTACAGTCTTGACCAAAAGTGTTTTTGGTAGCCACCAGACGTGTAGGAGTCAGTGAGGAGTTGACCTTAGAACAGACCAGTCATATTTCGTGTCTGTACTCATTGTACGTCCTTGTGTACTCAGCTTGTGTACGCTAGACTAACTGTGAATAATATACCAGAACTGGAGTTGTGTGTATTCCTGCCCCAACAGTATAAGAATAGTGATCGAAGGGAATATTGAACAGCAATTACAAGGTCCTGAGTGAGTTCACGGCACCAAGAACATACAGAACTACAAACGGTAAGAAGTGTACAAAGAAATAAGGTACACTAAAACTTACATGTCACCCAAAAGCTGTGTGTCTAATATATAACATGATAAAAGAATAAATAAATAAATAAATTAAAAAATAAAATAAAAAGAGAGAATTTTGTATGTTGTAAAATGACAGCTATAAAGTCATGCACATATATCCCAGCAACAATGATGTGATGGCAATGCAGTAGACACTCACATGCACAGTAGTCCTTCTTGTCCATGACCATGCCTCGGCCGGTGATGTCTGACACGGGCAGGGTCTCCACGCCGGCGGTGAGGTAGACCTCCTGGCGGTAGGACAGCGCCTCCCCGCCGGGGTTGGTCTGCGAGGCGTACTTGAACACCGTGCCCACAAAGTATGCCGTTCCCCTGCACATAGAAACACTACATCAACGACTGTATAAGGGACTAAAGACTAACTGTACACTAATAAGGGACTGAAGACTAACTGTGCACTAATTCCCATCTTAAAGTAGAGGAAATATTGTTGAAAAAAGGGAGATAAACTGAGACAATAAATAAATGGTGCCTGGATTTTTTTTTTTTTTTTAACATTTTTAATTTATATTTATTTATTCAAATTTTTTTTTTTTTTTAAATAAAGAATTTTTTTTTTCTACAGTGTGGGCCAGAAAAAAGATAGAGGAAGAGATAGAGGTAGGTAATTGTATAATGGGGCCCCGTATGCTGCACCTAGGTAAACACACACCTGACACCCCGGGTAAACACACACCTGACACAGAGTTACACGTATGACACTTACTCTGGCGTGACCCACAGCTGACTGATCTGCCGGATGGACTTCTTGCCCGGCTCCCGCCCCTTCACGTAGACGTAATCCCCAATCTTGACGGGGCCCGGCGAGATGTTGTACTGCTCGTAGTAAGTGTTGCCCGACGCGCCGTCCACCTGCACCCTGGCGACATTCTGTGGGCAGAGGGTTATGGTCAGACACCCTCACCCTCTCTGAACACTGAACGGCTACTCTCGTGAAGGCCAACTAGCTATGATCTCTTAAGGATGTCACAGGAACTACCTCGTGTAGGTCTCGCGGCCTCTTGTAGCTTCCTTATTTTCTTATGTTCTTATGTAACACTCAAACCTTCATTATGATGCCATGATGGATAGTTAATGTGTCCTTAACCCCTTGAGACCCAGAACGTTATTTTCATTGTAATTTGGGTACCATTAGACAATTTTTAATGAATATAAGCATGTTTTATAGATATGACTTGTTAAGTATCCTTGTCCACTAGCTTATTTTGCATATTAAGCTATTTCTTGTAATTTTATGGCTAACAACAGACGATTTTATATAGCAAAGGAAAAATCTGGGTGTGAAGGGGTTAATAACAATAGAGCTCCCTGCTGTGAGGAGAAGACATGGAGGCAGTGTGTTGAAGAGGATCTGGCAGCATTGGGCATTGAAGAAGTTGAGGCAATGGATAGAGATAGTTGGAAGTGTATCATCGGCCGTCTAACCTCATAAAAAGTATGGGAAAAACGGACGTTAAACAGAAAGAAGAAGAAGAAGTACTATCTGCTGCTGGTCCTAAAAATCATACATAACCTAAACAAGCAAGAGCATTTATAGGTCATGAAGAGAAGATGAAATAGAGAAGATTGAAGAGAAGAATAAGAAGTAGAAAGAAAGAAAGAGAAGAGAAGCAGAAAGAAAGAGAAGAGAAGCAGAAAGAAAGAGAAGAGAAGTAGAAAGAAAGAGAAGAGAAGTAGCCCCCTTTTTTTTTTTTTTTTTTTTGAACCCCCCCAAAAATTTTGGGGGGAAAGGAAAGAGGATTTTAAGGGGCCCCCCCTTTTAAAAAAAAGGGGGGTTTTTAAAAGGGCCCCTTTTTTCAGTTTTTGTCCCCCCCAAAAAATTTTGGGGGGTTTTTCCCCCCCCCCTTTTAAATTTATTTTTTAAACCCCGTTTTTTGGGGTTTTGGGGTTTTTTTTAAAACAAAAAAAACCCCTTTAAGTTTTAATTTTAAGTTTTTAAAAAAAAGAGGGTTTTTAAAAAACTGGGTTTAAGGGAAAAATTTACCCGGTTGAGGGGGGGGGGTTTTTTGGGTCTAAACATAAAATTAAAAAAGGGGAGGAAAAAAGGGGGAAAAAATTTTTTCCCGCTTTTAAATTTAAAAAAAAAAAAAAAAGTTAAAAAAGAGAAAAAAAAGGGGTTAAAAAAAAAAAAAGGGGAAAAAAAGAAGAAAAGAAAGAAAAGGGAAAAAAGGGGGAAAAAAGTAAAAAAAAAAAGGGGGAGAAAGAAAGGAGGGGGAAAGAAAAAAAAAGGGGAAGAAAAGGGGAAGGAAAAAAAAGGAAGGGAAAAAAAGGGGAAAAAATAAAAAAAGGGGAAAAAAAAAAAAAGGGAAAAAAAGAGAAAAAAGGGAAAAGGGGAAAAAAAAAAAAAAAAAAAGAAGAGAAAAAAAAAGGAAGAGAAGAGAAAAAAAGAAAAAAGGAAAGAAAGAAAAGAAAGAAAGAAAGGGGAAGAAAGAAAAGAAAGAGAAAAAAGCAAAAAGAAAGAGAAAGAAGAGAAAGAAAGAGAAGAAAGCAGAAAGAAAGGGAAGAGAAGAGAAAGAAAGAGAAAGAAGCAAAAAAAGGGAAAGAAAAAAAAAAAGGGAAAGAAGAGAAAGAAAAGAAAAAAGGGAAAAAAAAAGAAAAAAAAGAGAAAGAAAAAAGAAAAAAAGGGAAAGGAAAAGAAAGAGAAAAAGAGAAAGAAAGAGAAGAGAAGAGAAAGAAAAAAAAGAAAAGAAAAAAAGGGAAAGAGAAGGGAAAAAAAAAAAAAAAGGGGAAAAAGAAAAGAAGAAAAAAAGAAAAAAAGGAAAGCGAAAGAAAGAGAAGAGAAGCAAAAAGAAAGAAAAGAGAAGTAGAAAGAAAAGAAGAGAAGCAGAAAGAAAAGAAGAAAGAGAAAAAAAAGGGAAAAGAAAGAAGAAAAGGAAAAAAAGAAAAGAAAGAAAGAAAGAAAAGAAGAGAAGAAAAAAAAAAGAAAGAGAAAAAAAGGAAAGAAAAGGGAAAGAAAGAAAGAGAAGAGAAGAAAAAAAAAAAAAAGGGGGAAAAAAAGAAAAAAGAAAGAAAGAAAAGAGAAGGAAAGAAAGAGAAGGGGGAAAAGAAAAAAAGGGAAGAAAAAAAAAAAAAGGGAAAAAAAAGAAAGAAGAAAAAAAAGAGAAGAAAAGCAGAAAAAAAGAGAAGAGAAGCAGAAAGAAAGAAAAGAGGGGGGAGAAAAGAAAAAGAAAGAAAAAAAGGGGAAAAAGAAAGAGAAGAGAAAAAAGAAAAAAAAGGAAAGAAAAAAAGGGGGAAAAGCAGAAAGAAAAAAAGAGAAGAGAAAGAAAAAGAGAAGAGAAAAAAAGAAAAGAGAAGCAGAAAAAAAAGGGAAAAAAAGAAGGAAAGAAAGAGGGGGAAAGAAAAAAGAGAAAAAAGAAAGAAAAGAAAGGGGAAAAGAAAGAAAAAAAAGAAAAAAAAAGAAAGGGAAAAGAAAGAAAGAAAAGAAAAAAGGGAAAAAAAAGAAGAAAGAGAAAGAAAAAAGAGAAAAAAGAAAAAGAGAAGCAGAAAGAAAGAAAAGAAAGCAGAAAGAAAGAGAAGAGAAGGAAAGAAAGAAAGAAAGAGAAAGAAAGAAAGAGAAGAGAAAAAAAGAGAAGAGAAAGAAAGAAAGGAAAAAAGAAAAAAGAGAAAAGAAAGAAAGAAAAAAGAAAGAAAGAAAGAAAGAGAAAGAAAAAAGAAAGCAGAAAAAAAGAGAAAGAAGGAAAAAAAGGAAAAGAAGAAAAAAAAAAGGGAAAGAAAAAGAAAAAAAGAAAGAAAGAAAGAAGAAAAAAAAAGAAAGAAAAAAAAGGGGAAAAGAAAGAAGAGAAGGAAGTAGAAAAAAGAGAAGGGGAAAAAAAAAAAAGGGGAAAGAGAAAGAAAAAAAAGAAAGAGAAAGAAAGAAAGAGAAGAGAAGTAGAAGAAAGAGAAGAGAAGCAGAAAGAAAGAAAAGAGAAGGAAAGAAAGAGAAGAGAAGCAGAAAAAAAGAGAAAAAGAAGTAGAAAAAAAAAGAAAAAAAGAAGAAGAAGAAAGAGAAGGAAGCAAAAAAAAAAGGGGAAAAAGAAAAGAAAGAGAAGAAAAAAAAAAAGAGAAGAGAAAAAAAAGAAAGAGAAGGAAAAAAGAAAAGAGAAAGAGAAAAAAAGAAAAAAGAAGAGAAAGAAAAGGGGAAAGGGAAAAGAAAAGAAAAAGAAAAAAAAGAAAGAGAAAAAGAAAAAGAAGAAAAGGGAAGAAAAAGAAAGAAAAAGAGAAGAGAAAAAAGAAAAGGGAAAGCAAAAAGAAAGAAAGAGAAAAGAAAGAAGAAAAGAAAAAAGAAAAGAAAGAAAAAAGAAAAAAAGAAGAGAAAGAAAAAAAAGAGAAAGAAAAAAAAGGGAAAGAAAAAAAAAAGAGAAAGGAAAGAAAAGAAAGAAAAGAAAAAAGAAGAGAAGGGGAAAAAAAAAAAGGAAAGTAGAAAGAAAGAGAAGGAAAGAAAAAGAAAAAAGAAAAAAAAAAAGAGAAAAAAGAAAGAAAAAAAGGGGAAAAGGAAAGAAAGAAAGAAGAGAAAGAAAGAGAAGAAAAGGGAAAAAAAGAAAAGAAGAGAAAAAAAAGGGAAAGGGGAAAAAAAAAGAGAAAGAAGAAAAAAAGAGAAAAGAAGAAAGAAAGAAAAGTAAAAGAAAGAGAAGAGAAGAAAAAGAAAGAAAAGGGAAAGCAGAAAAAAAGAGAAGAGAAGTAGAAAAAAAAGAAAAAAGGGCGGAAAAAAGGAAAGAAAGAAAGAAAAGGAGAAGTAAAAAGAAAGAGAAAGAAGTAAAAGAAAGAGAAGAGAAAAAAAGAAAGAAAGAGAAAAAAAGGGGAAGAAAGAAAAAAAGGGAAGAGAAGTAGAAAGAAAGAAAAGGGGAAGTAGAAAGAAAGAGAAGAGAAGTAGAAAAAAAAGAGAAGCAGAAAGAAAGAGAAGAGAAGTAGAAGAAAGAAAAGAGAAGTAGAAAGAAAGAGAAGAGAAGTAGAAAGAAAGAGAAGAGAAGTAGAAAGAAAGAGAAGAGAAGTAGAAAGAAAGAGAAGAGAAGTAGAAAGAAAGAGAAGCAGAAAGAAAGAGAAGAGAAGTAGAAAGAAAGAGAAGAGAAGAGAGAAAGAAGAGAAGTAGAAAGAAAGAGAAGAGAAGTAGAAAGAAAGAAAAAGAGAAGTAGAAAGAAAGAGAAGAGAAGTAAAAAAGAAAGAGAAGCAGAAAGAAAGAGAAGAGAAGTAAAAAGAAAGAGAAGAGAAGTAGAAAGAAAGAGAAGCAGAAAGAAAGAGAAGAGAAGTAGAAAGAAAGAGAAGAGAAGTAGAAAGAAAGAGAAGTAGAAAGAAAGAGAAGAGAAGTAGAAAGAAAGAGAAGAGAAGTAGAAAGAAAGAGAAGAGAAGTAGAAAGAAAGAGAAGCAGAAAGAAAGAGAAGAGAAGTAGAAAGAAAGAGAAGAGAAGTAGAAAGAAAGAGAAGAGAAGTAGAAAGAAAGAGAAGAGAAGTAGAAAGAAAGAGAAGCAGAAAGAAAGAGAAGAGAAGTAGAAAGAAAGAGAAGAGAAGCAGAAAGAAAGAGAAGAGAAGTAGAAAGAAAGAGAAGAGAAGTAGAAAGAAAGAGAAGAGAAGTAGAAAGAAAGAGAAGAGAAGGAAAAAGAAAGAGAAGCAAAAAAGAAAGAGAAGAGAAGTAGAAAGAAAGAGAAGAGAAGTAGAAAGAAAGAGAAGAGAAGTAGAAAGAAAGAGAAGAGAAGTAGAAAGAAAGAGAAGAGAAGCAGAAAGAAAGAGAAGAGAAGCAGAAAGAAAGAGAAGAGAAGTAGAAAGAAAGAGAAGAGAAGCAGAAAGAAAGAGAAGAGAAGTAGAAAGAAAGAGAAGAGAAGCAGAAAGAAAGAGAAGAGAAGTAGAAAGAAAGAGAAGAGAAGTAGAAAGAAAGAGAAGAGAAGTAGAAAGAAAGAGAAGAGAAGTAGAAAGAAAGAGAAGAGAAGTAGAAAGAAAGAGAAGAGAAGTAGAAAGAAAGAGAAGCAGAAAGAAAGAGAAGAGAAGTAGAAAGAAAGAAAAGAGAAGTAGAAAGAAAGAAAGAGAAAGTAGAAAGAAAGAGAAGCAGAAAGAAAGAGAGAGAAGTAGAAAGAAAGAGAAGAGAAGTAGAAAGAAAGAGAAGAGAAGTAGAAAGAAAGAGAAGAGAGTAGAAAGAAAGAAAAGGGAGAAGTAGAAAGAAAGAGAAGAGAAGTAGAAAGAAAGAGAAGAGAAGTAGCAAAAAAGAGAAGAGAAGTAGAAAAAAAGAGAAGAGAAGTAGAAAGAAAGAGAAGAGAAGCAGAAAGAAAGAAAAAGAGAAGTAGAAAGAAAGAGAAGAGAAGTAGAAAGAAAGAGAAGAGAAGTAGAAAGAAAGAGAAGAGAAGCAAAAAAAGAAAGAGAAAAAGAAGCAGAAAAGAAAGAGAAAGAGAAGTAGAAAGAAAGAGAAGTAGAAAGAAAGAGAAGAGAAGTAGAAAGAAAGAGAAGAGAAGTAGAAAGAAAGAGAAGAGAAGTAGAAAGAAAGAGAAGAGAAGCAGAAAGAAAGAGAAGAGAAGTAGAAAGAAAGAGAAGAGAAGCAGAAAGAAAGAGAAGAGAAGTAGAAAGAAAGAGAAGAGAAGTAGAAAGAAAGAGAAGAGAAGTAGAAAGAAAGAGAAGAGAAGTAGAAAGAAAGAGAAGAGAAGCAGAAAGAAAGAGAAGAGAAGTAGAAAGAAAGAGAAGAGAAGTAGAAAGAAAGAGAAGAGAAGTAGAAAGAAAGAGAAGAGAAGCAGAAAGAAAGAAAAAGGAGAAGTAGAAAGAAAGAGAAGAGAAGTAGAAAGAAAGAGAAGAGAAGTAGAAAGAAAGAGAAGAGAAGCAGAAAGAAAGAGAAGAGAAGCAGAAAGAAAGAGAAGAGAAGTAGAAAGAAAGAGAAGAGAAGTAGAAAGAAAGAGAAGAGAAGTAGAAAGAAAGAGAAGAGAAGTAGAAAGAAAGAGAAGAGAAGCAGAAAGAAAAGAGAAGAGAAGTAGAAAGAAAGAGAAGAGAAGCAGAAAGAAAGAGAAGGGGAAGTAGAAAGAAAGAGAAGAGAAGCAGAAAGAAAGAGAAGAGAAGCAGAAAGAAAGAGAAGAGAAGTAGAAAGAAAGAGAAGAGAAGTAGAAAGAAAGAGAAGAGAAGCAGAAAGAAAGAGAAGAGAAGCAGAAAGAAAGAGAAGAGAAGTAGAAAGAAAGAGAAGAGAAGTAGAAAGAAAGAGAAGAGAAGTAGAAAGAAAGAGAAGAGAAGCAGAAAGAAAGAGAAGAGAAGCAGAAAGAAAGAGAAGAGAAGTAGAAAGAAAGAGAAGAGAAGTAGAAAGAAAGAGAAGAGAAGCAGAAAGAAAGAGAAGAGAAGCAGAAAGAAAGAGAAGAGAAGTAGAAAGAAAGAGAAGAGAAGTAGAAAGAAAGAGAAGAGAAGTAGAAAGAAAGAGAAGCAGAAAGAAAGAGAAGAGAAGTAGAAAGAAAGAGAAGAGAAGCAGAAAGAAAGAGAAGAGAAGCAGAAAGAAAGAGAAGAGAAGTAGAAAGAAAGAGAAGTAGAAAGAAAGAGAAGAGAAGTAGAAAGAAAGAGAAGAGAAGTAGAAAGAAAGAGAAGAGAAGTAGAAAGAAAGAGAAGAGAAGCAGAAAGAAAGAGAAGAGAAGTAGAAAGAAAGAGAAGAGAAGTGGGAAAGAAAGAGAAGGGGAAGCAGAAAAGAAAGAGAAGAGAAGTAGAAAGAAAGAGAAGAGAAGTAGAAAGAAAGAGAAGAGAAGCAGAAAGAAAGAGAAGAGAAGTAGAAAGAAAGAGAAGAGAAGTAGAAAGAAAGAAAAGAGAAGCAGAAAGAAAGAGAAGAGAAGTAGAAAGAAAGAGAAGAGAAGCAGAAAGAAAGAGAAGAGAAGTAGAAAGAAAGAGAAGAGAAGCAGAAAGAAAGAGAAGCCTGGCCTTACCGGGAGTGGCCGCCGGATCACTTTGGTCTCTTCCTCCAGCTCCGCCAACTCCTCCTTGTGGCGCTCTATTCTCTCCTTGAAGATGGAGTCCACACGCTTTATCTCCAGGGCTTCCGCTCGCTCCACCAGCTTCACGCGGTCCCCAATGTTGAATGGGAAGGACTGCAAAGGACATAGGCATTTATCCATCATATCCTGAGAACCTGTGGCTAAGTGTCATGTGGTGAAGAACAATACATTTTCATTTAATCACTTCTATCTGCTTGTTTGGAAATGCTAAGTAGAAAGGGAGAGGCTTACATGTATTCCATTAACCCATTGAGTCCCAGAACGTAATTTGCATTGTATTCTGACTACCATTAGACAATATTAATAAACATCAGCAAAATTTTATAGATATGACCAGTTCACTAGCTAATTTGGTATATTAAGTTAGTTTTCGTAATTTAATGCCCAACAACAGACAATTTTATATAGCAAAGGAAAGATCTGGGTGTGAAGGGGTTAAATCCTGTAATGTATGTTGAGTGAATACCCAAAAAAGACCCAGAGCAGATGGGTAAGGTGCAATAATAATGCTTTGAGACTCACCTTAATCTTTTTGAAGAACCTGTTCCTGCTGTTGTAGCGCGACTCACACACAAACACGTCCTTCTCCTCCACGTTCTCAGGCGCCATTTTAACATAGTCCACCAGGGGCAGTATATAACACTTGCCAATCACCTGTAACATGAGAGATGGCGTGGGTGTGACAGGATGGCCAATGATGGTACATGCATAGATACAGTGCAGGAGTGTGTGGGTGGGAAAGGGGATACAACAGTGTGAGGATTGGAAGATAAGAGAATGAGCGGTGCCAATGGAGACTTCTGGCCCGACAGTACCCTGAGGGAGTTCTGAGGGACGGGCAGCAGTGTAGACTTGACTCTTAATTCATATCTAAAGATGAATGAGGTAATAGTTTCTATAAATTCACAAGCTTCCACCAAATATGAGCCTGACTGAGGATCTGAACATCACAGAAAACAAGACCTTTACCTAAGATCCCAGGTGTCATTATAAAAAAAAATCCAGCCTGTGCCACTAACGGGCGAGGGCCATCACAACCATCACGACCCTCCAGAATGTGCAGGGCCAAACACCTGAGCCCTCAAAAAAAAAAAAATATATAGTAATAATAATAATAATAATAATAATAATAATAATAATAATAAAAAATAAATAAATAAATGCCAGTTTGAAATACGTAAATAGTTTCCTCCCATACACTAGAGCCTGTGGTAACCCCTGGAAGAAGACACACATACCTCAGTGACTGGGTAGGCGTGGTGCTGCTCCGTCTTGAACACCTCCTGCTCAAAGAACTTGCGGCTGGGCAGGTGGAAGGTCTCGGCGGGGCGGTAGTAGTTACACCCGTACACCATCTGGCGGCCCTCACTGTTGGTCCACAGCCGCTCAATGTGCAGGATGGGATACTCACAGTTCTGAGGAGGAAAGTGTCACCCCTTAACATAGTCTTCAAACCAAAGCCGGCTGTTGGATATATGTACGCAACGACATTAGGGGAGAGCGGGGCAGGTTGCATCATTGCCTCTAACTCGCATTAACTTTTTTTATTATTATTATTGTTGTAGTTAGAGTAGTAGTAGTAGTAGTAGTAGTAGTAGTTGTAGTAGTATTAAGACGATGTACGTGTGATAACATGCGAGTTAGAGGCAATGATGCAACCTGCCCCGCTCTCCCCTACTTGATCTCAGCCTACGGTCTTGAATCTTCAGAATTTTCTACCACATGGCTTTGACTTCAATGTCACTCTCTTACTAAATTAATCTGCGCTGTATATCTATGTCTATCTGTATGTCTATCTACATGGCACATACACAAGAGGGGAGTCTGGATGTCTGCTAGTTAGTTAGTTGGTTTATTGACAAACTATAAATTACAGTAATATTCAGATAAACATAGGTTACATTATTTTTTCTCCAAATAATGATCTTTACATTAAGAAATTTATCAGATTATCAGAAAATATCATCAAAAAATGAAATGATCAGAAAATGAATGAACACCAGAATATTGAATGACACTACTGAGCTACTACTACTATGGCTACGTACCTTGTCGGGCGGGGAGAGGAACACAAAGTCCCCCACGAAGTACTGGACCTCGTTGTGGCTCAGACTGCTGTTGTTGGTGCCGTCCGTGGGCTGCGGCGGCGGCTGGGAAGGAAAATAAAACCAAAAATTGTAACAAATGACATTACTAAAAAAAATTGACGAAACTTCTATGGGGGGAGTCGGGGGTATGGTGATGTGTTATGAGTGTGACAGTGGGGGGGAGGGGGATGCAGCCATGTGTTGCAAGGCGTGATAAGGGGGGGGGGAGGGGGTGTACAAAATAACAAATAAATAATAACTACAAAAAAGACCAAAAATTACTGTAATAGTTAAGAACCAGATATTGTTATTGTCATTATCACCACCCAATCAACACCACCTCTTCACCTTATCATTATCATCATCTCCTCTCATCACCAACACCCAATCAACACCGCCTCACCTTGGAGTCTTCATCCTCCCCCTCCGGCTCGGTGTCCTGCTGCCGCTGCCCTCGTGACGTCTCCAGTTGGCTGCTCAGCTCCATTTCAGTGAATGCCAGCGCCTTGGACTTGAGGGTCTGTCCGTTGTTGCACAAATCATCCCTGTGCAGAGTGAAGAGTTCTCATCAGGAACCTGTGAGCTGTGATCTTTTAAAGAAGAACCTAAAGATGATAATTTGCAGGTATTTAGGCTAGACATATATTATAATTATTGTAGTTGAAAAAAATGGAAACCTACTAATTGGGGGGGGGGTTACTACCTAATGACAAGGCATGACAAGGGGGGAGGGGGTACAAAATGAAGAAGAAAAAAACATTACGTCATTTTTGAATGGCCCAATGAGATGGAATTAATGGAATGAATGCAAATTAATGGAATACAGTCATAAAATCTGCCTGACATTAATTATTGCAACTCGTCGGAAGTGCACTCCTGTCTGTGTTTTGAAGAGGTCCCACACACTCACCTGATCCTCATGTACTCGGTCTGCAGGGTGATGGCGTCCAGGTAGGTGCGGGAGTCCAGCTTGGAGCAGCGGCGCGCACGCTCAAACACGGAGAAAAGGTCCTCCTGGAAGTGGTCCAGGCGGGCGTACAGGCCTTTGTCCAAGCGCCTCTTCATGATGTCGTAGGAGAGTGCCCGCGTCTTCTTCCCTTCCACCTGTGAGCAGCCAGAGCCAAAGGTCAGTAACTGTGTGATGTAAAAAAAAAAAACGAAAAAAACCTTACTTACCTCATCGTAGTCTGGTAACTCCTTTGAAAAAAAAGAAAAAAAAAGGAGGAAAAAAAACCCACTTGCCTCACCAGTCTGGCAACTTCTTTGTAAAAAAAAATCAATCTGGCAACTCCTTTGTAAAAAAAAAAAAAATCTGTGGCAACTCCTTTGTAAAAAAATAATGTCTGGCAACTCCTTTGTAAAAAAATCAGTCTGGCAACTACTTTATAAAAAAAAAAAAAAAAAACCTTACCTCATCGTAGTCGGGCAGTTCGCAGAAGCTCTCGGCGGTGTACCTGCCGTCCTCTTCCTCGTGGTTGTACACGCTGATGAACAGGGACATGAAGAGCTCCTGCACCAGCACCGTCACGTTGGGCACCCCGTCGTCCTGGCTGCACAGCTCCAGGCGCTTCTGTGGGGGCAGGCGGAGGGTGAGGACTGGAGGAGGGGTGAGGGGTGAGGGTGGTAAGTGAATGGTAGGGAAGTAATTATTGGATTGGGTGAAATTAAAACTAGATGAAAGAGAAAGAGGAACTAGAGTGAAAAAATGAAAAATACAGAAAATTAAAGGGAAATATGATTAAGCGCTGGGGAAAAAAGAAAAAAAGAAGAAATGAAACTGGTAAAAAAAAATGGACAGGAAGAGAGACAGATAAACAGAGGAACAGACAGGTAAACAGAGGAACAGAGACAGGTAAACAGAGGAACAGAGACAGGTAAACAGAGGAACAGAGACAGGTAAACAGAGGAACAGAGACAGGTAAACAGAGGAACAGAGACAGGTAAACAGAGGAACAGAGACAGGTAAACAGAGGAACAGAGACAGGTAAACAGAGGAACAGAGACAGATTTCAACGAAAGAAAGAAAGAAAAAAAAGAAAAAAAATACAAAAATACAAAAATAAATAATAATAATAATAATAATAATAATAGTTAATTAAACAGAGGAACAGAGACAGGTAAACAAAGGAACATGAGGACCATGATGTATATACGTGCCTCCAGGGCGTGGCGTTGGAGGGTGAGGGCGTCTCGGTAGATCTGTGAGTCGGGCTCGTTGTAGCGGCAGGCGTTTTGGAACATGAGGGTGAGGTCTGCCATCATGTCGTCCAGGCTGAAGTACATGGCGTTCTTCCACTTGTGTAGCACCCTCTCCAGGTCAATGGGGTGTTTAATGACCTAGGCAGGGCATGAAAGGAAAGGTAGTAGTGTGTGTGTTTACCTAGTTGTGTTTTACAGGGCCTGAGCTACACTCGTGTGGTCTCGTCTCCGTATCTCAATTTATCCAGTCTTTCTTTCAACTGGTGCACATTTTTTGCTGATATCACCTCCTCATTTAGTCCATTCCAAACTTCTACATTTCTATGAGGGAAGCTGTACTTCTTTATGTTGTTCAGGCATCATTCAAAGTGTGTGTGTGTGTGCTTATGTAAAGAAAGATATACTGATATACTGCAATGACATTAAAACAATTAAAAAAAGCTTAACAGTTCAGGTAGAGACTTAGCATCTACACATCATAAAAGAAACCTCTGTTTACAATTTTTTTTTTTTGTGACAATGGACCTGACTTAAAATTGCAGTCTTATCAGAAAAAGCTTTGTTCCACCTTCTTCAGAATAGTCTTAAATCAAGTGTTCAGTGAAGCTATATTTTGTTTACATTTCAAAACACTGTAACAGGAACTACCACGTTTAGGTCTCGCGGCCTCTTGTAGCTTCCTTATTTTCTTATGTTCTTACACCCTCACCTCATAGTAGTCTGGGTAGAGGGTTTTGGATGGCAGCTTGACAAACACCTCAGACAGCTGGCGGCCCTCGCTGTCCCTGAAGTCCCGCACACCACTGTACATGCCCTTAATGTGCTTGGCGTTGATGGCGTACACAGGGAGCTTTGCCTTCTTGATCGGCTTGGGCTTCACCACACTGTTGTTCCCCTGGTTCAGCTCACGGATCTTCTCATTCAACACCTGGGGAGACAACAAAAATATCATGGCATGAGGTCCATAAAAGAGGTTCGGCTTAATGGACTGTGGCTTGTATGACTGTATGATTGATTATGGACATTATTATATTACACCAAGCCGAATAAACTATCAAGTATCACCCTCCCCAGGCCTCCCCCCCCGCCCCCAGCCTCACCCGTTCCAGCGTGGTGGCATCTGTGTGGATAACGGAGCCCTCTTCGTAGTACTCCCTTCCCAGGCCTCCCTCCCCCAACCCATGCCTCCCCCTCACCCCAGGCCAGCCCCTCCCCCTCTCCAGGCCTCACCCGTTCCAGCGTGGTGGCGTCGTGTGGATAACGGAGCCCTCTTCGTAGTACTCCCTTCCCAGGCCTCCCCCTCCCCCAACCCATGCCTCCCCCTCACCCCAGGCCACCCCCTCCCCCTCTCCAGGCCTCACCCGTTCCAGCGTGGTGGCATCTGTGTGGATAACGGAGCCCTCTTCGTAGTACTCCCTTCCCAGGCCTCCCCCTCCCCCAACCCATGCCTCCCCCTCACCCCAGGCCAGCCCCTCCCCCTCTCCAGGCCTCACCCGTTCCAGCGTGGTGGCATCTGTGTGGATAACGGAGCCCTCTTCGTAGTACTCCCTTCCCAGGCCTCCCCCCCCAACCCATGCCTCCCCCTCACCCCAGGCCACCCCCTCCCCCTCTCCAGGCCTCACCCGTTCCAGCGTGGTGGCGTCGGAGTGGATGACGGAGCCTTCCTCGTTGTAGCGCTGACAGTTGTGGAACATCAGCCGGAAGTCCGCGATGAGTTCTTCCTCCGTGTTGTAGCGTTCGCCTTTGATCTTGGTCTCAATAGTCTCCATGTCTATTGGCTGATTAGTCACCTGTATAATATCACATTACCTTTTTTCTTGACTCCCTCCAAGCTAATGTTAAATATCACATTACCTTTTTTCTTGACTCCCTCCAAGCTAATGTTAAATATCACATTACCTTTTTTCTTGACTCCCTCCAAGCTAATGTTAAATATCACATTACCTTTTTTCTTGACTCCCTCCAAGCTAATGTTAAATATCACATTACCTTTTTTCTTGACTCCCTCCAAGCTAATGTTAAATATCACATTACCTTTTTTCTTGACTCCCTCCAAGCTAATGTTAAATATCACATTACCTTTTTCTTGACTCCCTCCAAGCTAATGTTAAATATCACATTACCTTTTTTCTTGACTCCCTCCAAGCTAATGTTAAATATCACATTACCTTTTTTCTTGACTCCCTCCAAGCTAATGTTAAATAAGTGAGGTTACCAATAATGTCAACATGCTCACCCATGAAGTCAAAGCAAGTTTTTTTTCCAGTTAAGTATGGTTAGAGTTAATACCGCATGCAATTATTTTTTCTGTGTGCTGATCTCAATTATTTTCCAAGCATTGTATCCCCCTGCAGATGTAATGAATATTTCCTGAATAACTACTACGGTGCGACCACTCCTAAATGGCGGGTAGGGTGCGGTGAGGCTGGGCCGACGCCGGTGTACGGCGTTGCCGTGTTACGTTAAAGTTGTACCGGTGTGTGTTTATCCTATTTGTGATGCCTTTTACATACATCACAGACGTTACACATCGCATGTTTGGTAAAAGTGGCACCGCTGTACACGGGTGTAAGCCCAGACAGACCGCACCCTGGCCGCCATTCAGGAGTGGTCGCACTAAAATACCTTAACTCATCTGACATGTTTGCATAGTTATAAGCATGAATGAAGTGACTATGAATTTATAGAAGTATGATAAGTGACTAATGATTAAAAGTAGCACTGCAATCTGCCCTCCACCAATCTAACTTTACACCCATACACACATAAGTACATATCTGAACTCTTGATTCGTTAATATTAAAGTTATGTCAATTTTCCCTCACAGGCACAACTGACACTGCAACTCCGAAGAGAAAGGTTTGATGAAAGAAAGAAAGAGGGAGTAGAGATCTAGACCCACCTATTGCCAAAGATGTATATATATAGTGAATATTTAACCCCTTGAGACCCAGAACGTAATTTCCATTGTAATTTGGGTATCATTAGATGATTATTTTGTGAATTTAAGCAATATTTTATAGATATGACCTGTTTAGTATCCTTTTCGATATACTAATTTGGTATATTCATTTAGTTTTCGTAATTGTATGGCTCGAAAACATACATTTATTCATAGCTAAGGAAAGATCTGGGTGTGAAGGAGTTAAGGTAAATTTCCAGTTTGACACCGAATTCACTTTGGTGGACAAAACATTTTCAATTTTTTTCTGGTGAGTTTTGAATGAATCTGCTAACCATTTCTGTCGCAAATAATTTATATATTTTTTTATCATTATTTTTTGTTGTGTGTGTGATTTGCGACAAAAAAATATTGAAAAACAAATTGAACCTAACCAAACCTATACCTAAAAAGTGATTTGTGACAGAAACGGTTAGCAGATTAATTTGAAACGCATCAAAACTCACCAGAAAATAATAGTTTCGTCCACCAAGCGTCCACCAAAGCGAATTCGGTGTCAAACTGGAATACCAAATTTAATTCTGTAGATTATGTTGACTGCCAACACTTGTGAGAAAAAAAAGCACCCCCATAAGTATCTAGAGAAGAAAGTCCTTAAAAACAATCCCCTTATGAGTATCTAGAAGAAAGCCCTTAACAAAAACACCCCCTTAAGTATCTAGAGAAAGCCCTTTAAATAAAATCCCCTCCCTAATTATCAAGAGAGGAAGAGGCTTCAAAGTAGAAACACTTGTAACACTTGAACCCCCCCCCCCCCCTTAAGTATCAAGAGAGGAAGAATCCCTTACTTCATAGTAGTCTGGGTAGTCCCTCTTGGCGGGCTTCTCGATGAAGGCCACGATGGGCTGGCGGCCGTCCTCCGTCATGTAGTCCATCAGCGTGTTGAACAGGATCTTGGCCCGCCGCTTGAAGGTCAGGGGCCGGGCGTGACGGGCCACGCGCTTTCGCCCGTGGGAGTGAGACTGCGAGTGGGAGTCATCGTCGTCGCTGAAACTGTCCGAGTCCTGCAACACACACGTAGGAATGGCTCAATACTAACTGTTCCTTCCATCCTGCAACCTATGTATCTAGCTCAGCACGTGTTACTCCTTCAGCCAACACCAGCCAGATATCACAAATGTTTCTCCCTGCATCAAAGAAGACTTGAAATTGAAAACAAGAGCAAAAACTATAGTACAAACTGCTAAGAAAGATAGGAGTAGGAAGGACAAAGATCAGTGATGACAAAGAGGGTCATACAAAAGAGCGGGGAAGGTAGAAAGGCAAGCAAGGTACAAGTTTCCATTACTCACTTCATCATCTATGGCCTGGACCTCCTCCGCCTTGTTCTGCACGTATTTCTGCAGCTTGATGGCGTCCCGGTAGATCCTGGAGTCTGGCCGGTTGTACTGCTGGGCGTTGTCAAACATCAGGTTGAAGTCCTCCACCATCTCAGAGATGTAGCGGTACTCCCCTTTCTGAAGACACACAGAGGAGAACATGATCTTAGACCCTTAAAGGTTGTATTTATGTGATTTTGTGATATTTGGAGGGAGGGAAGGAGAGGGTAGGAAGGAGGGAGGGAAGGAGAGGATAGGAAGGAGGGAGGGAAGGAGAGAATAGGAAGGAGGGAGGGAAAGAGGATGGGAAGGATGGATGGTGTAGTGGGAGGAAAGGAGGAAGGAAGGAAGGGGCAGGATAGGAAAAGGACGGTATTGTCAAGTGCTTTTGTGTCCGGAGAACATGATCTTAGTTAGACCCCTAAAGGTTGTATTTTTGTGATATTTGTGATTTTGTGAACAGTTAGTATTAGACAATGACACATAATGCTAAGTGACTTTTGGGAGTCTTCATGGGACTTTCTAAAGACAAACACAGAGAACATGATCTTATTAGACCCCGTAACTTATACTCGTTTTTTTTAGAGAGGCAAAATATCCTGCCCCCTTGCTGATTACTGACTGATATTTGATGCCAGGAGAAGGGAATGCTACGGTTTTTCTAAATTTCAGTTGTATTTTATCAGAGTTAACCGTATTATCAGGTAAACAGAGGCATAATTTTAAGCATGCGACCTTATGATAGAATGGAATTTTTGCCTTGTTAAAAAAAATAGACTATAGTATTTTTGTGACACATAATGATTAGGGACTTTTGTGATCCTTCATGGGACTTTTAAAGACAGACTCAGAATAGAACATGAATAGACCCTTAAGAGTTAGATTAGATTATTAGACCCTTTATTAGTTAAGATTAGAACTTAGATCCTTAACCTCTTGAGACCCAGATTTTTCCTTTGCTATATAAAATCGTCTGTTGTTAGCCATAAAATTACGAAAAGTGACTGAACACACCAAATTAACTAGTGAACAAGGATACTAAACAGGTCATATCTATAAAATATTGTTTATACTTACTAACTAAAAATCGTCTAATGGTAGCCAAAATACAAAGGAAATTACGTTCTGGGTCTCAAGGGGTTAAAGTTAGTATTCTTGTAACACATAATAATCAGTGACTTGGGATGATTTGACAAGCTGTTTGGGTTGGGTGGCTTGTCTTCTCATCAGGGCAATGAAGGAGCATCTGGGTTTTGTTCCACATTAAGTTCTTTATCTACAAGTATCTACAATGATCAAAATGTAGATAGGTTAGGTTGGTTAGGTTACTGGTGGATGAAAACAATGACTTACACCAACATTCTCACGCCTCACACAACAATTCTACTCACCAGAATCTTCTTACGGATCTGAGACATGGATATTGGGTTCTTGATCTCCACGTAGTAGTCCGCGTGCCACCGTCTGTTGGGGAGTCGCTTAAAGGGCTCCACCAGCTGGTAGTTCGGATCTGCACCACCACATAATAAGAACATAAGCACATAAGAAAATAAAGAAGCTACGAGAGGCCGCGAAACCTACACGTGGTAGTTCCTGTCTACAATATAGTCATTAGTTTCTTTTGATACAAGTGAGGGAAAAACTGTCTAAATACTGTTCTTGTTTTAAAGTGACAAGAGTATTTTGGAAAGAATGCTTAGATAAAAGATATTGAGGACAGTCATTTCAACTTTATACAAAACTAAAACATGGATGCAATAGGACAGTATAATTTTGGAACCATTGAAGTTGTCCAGAGTAAGAGAGGAGTGATTGAGGTGAAGGCATGACACAAGGGTAGTGAGGTAGACGTGCAAGGGTGGAGAGGATGACGCAAGGGTATGCAGACTCTCCCTTTACACCTACTCACTCCTCCCACGTTCACTTAACCCTAAATAACTCCTGTACACTCCACCCATTCACTCCTCCTCCTCCTCCTCCTACCTGTTCATTCCTCCTCCTCCTCCTCCTACCTGTTCACTCCTCCTCCTACTACTCCTCCTCCTCCTCACTCCCACCTGTTCCTCTGCCTCTCAATCCCCCTTCACCCGAGGCAGCACGGCAGCCATACATAAGAACATAAGAAAATAAGGAAGCTACAAGAGGCTGTTAGACCTACACGTGGTAGTTCCTGTTACGTACCACTGGGAACTGTGAGATTCTTGGCCGCCAGAAAGAGCTGCCATTGTGGGTTGTCTGGGTCCACATCTTCGTCACTCTCCTCGTCGTCGTGCGTGGTGCCGAGGGGCATCTCGGTACCCCCATTGTTGTCCTCCTCGGGCAGGGGCAGCTTGGCGCCCTCCTCCAGCTCGGCCACCAGGGAGGACCACGGCTTGTTGGACGCACACCTCTTGCTCCTGAAACAATAACAATAAAGCTTTTCAAGAGAGGAGTGACAAGACACCTCCCGAACTAATCTGGCTCACCCCCATTTCTTTATTCTCTTACTGTCTTCTTTATAGGGCCTGGCAACTAAGCGGGATTTTGTTACCTCTTTTCTTGTGTGTATTTGGCCAGACCTTTGAGATGATGATGATGATGATGATGATGATGGAGAAAAAAAAAAAAAAAAAATATTTCCTCACCCATCAGTGGTGTAGTTAGACATAATATTATATAATAAATGTAAATATATAAGACATATAAATACAAGGGGGCAACCTTAGCATTACAGTAATAACTAAGGTGAGTACATTCAGTCCCATTTCTTGTATTATGCAACTGAGCAGCCACCAATTAAGAGTTGCTCAAAGAAAATTAAGTGCAAATAATGTTAGGTAGCACAGCTATCCCACCCACCTGAGGCGCACACTCTTCTTGGTATTCAGGATCTGCAGCAGGTCGCCCTTACGCAGCTGTACCAGCTTTCTGAGGGTGCGCGCGTCCTTGAAGATGCGTGAGCCGGGCTCGTTGAAGGTCCCGGCGTTGATGAAGAGCACGGCGAGGTCGTCCTCAAGGTCGTCGACGGTCTTGTACTGCTTGGCCTGGATCCGCTGGGCCACCATCTTCAGGTCTATCGGGTGGTCTATCAACTGGTAGTACTCGGGATATTTCTGAAACAAAGTGTAAGTCCTTCAGTAAAATGGGATGCTCACTTTTAGCCATGGAAGTCAGTAGGTTACCTAATAGATTTTCTGCTTATTCTGAGGCTCCTAAATACTGAAACCTTACGTATTTTGATCATTGTATGTAGAATAATAAGTTAAACCCACATTGATATTTCTAAAATATCATTGCCAAACAGCGTCCTCCTATCTGAAGCCTATATCGTTCTTTAACTTGAAACTTGAAACACTCATCTAATCTGCAATTACTAATCTTCAAAATGGGTTTTCTCATATGCTACAAATAAAATCCTCAGAACATAATAACCCACTGCGCCGACAGATCAAATCATGAAGCTTAGAAAAGCCCGGTAATAATCAAGTATACAACATCTTAGTGAGCCACAGCTGTTACAAAATTGCCAAGAGGAAAAATGCATGGGGTTAAGAACATAAGAAAATAAGGAAGCTACAAAAGCCATGAGACCTACACATGGTAGTTCCTGTAAATACTCACTAGTTTGGAGGGCAGGAGCCTGAAGTCGTAGGAGTACAGTCGGCCTTCCGGATCCATGGCGGTCATGACGGCCCCAAACAGCTCCTCGATGGCGTCCTCCATGGTCATGGGTTCGCTGTCTTCCTCCAGGATCATGGGGGCGGACACGGACAGGCCTCCCTTGGGCACCTTGCCTCTCTGCTGGGAGACACACACACACAAGTCACTCTAAAGGCCTCCACAAGGAACATAAGAACATAAGAAAATAAGGAAGCTACAAGAGGCCGTGAGACCTACACGTGGTAGTTCCTGTTACTTAATACTACCTACATCCACCTTTCATCCCCATCCATGAATTGATCTAGCCTCCCTTTAAAGCTATCTAATGACTCCGCACTAAACTACCTGTCTACTGAGTCTATTCCAATCATTTACCACCCTATTTGTGAACCAGTTTTTCCCTATTTCTTTTTTAAATCTACGCTTTTCCAGCTTGAATCCGTTACTTCTTGTCCTACCCTGGTTAATAGGAAGACAAAAGCCAAGCAGGGATTTAGAAAGGAACAGCCATTACCTAATTATGGTTATGACCCACCATCTTCCTAAAAATAGAAAAAAACATAACTGGTATATATTTTGTTTTATCTCATGACTGGCTGAATCTTGTTGGTTTATTAAGAGCCAAGGATGAGGTAAGGGAAAATGGGACAGGAAACTCGTGATGCTCTTGCAGGTGATGAATAGGAGTGGGAGGAGTCAGCGTTAGCGACCCGAGCGCGGGGTGGTGACTGAGTGGAGGCCTGGAGGGCGGTATACAACGTTGCCGCATCAGGCTGTGGTGTTGCTACCTAACCTGTATGTGTAAGGTTTACTAAGAGGCATGACTAATATGTGTATGGCTATCTGAATGTAATCACACACCCACAGAAACAATGGATCAGGTGCTTATCACTGCCATCTTAACCTCCAGGACAGAAGTGCCAGACAAAGTAAAGGGATAGGAATGGACTCCAGGCATTAACAAACCCTCATCATCTTCAGCCTCAAAGGAATGAACGAAGCTCGAAAATGACAAGGATTAAAAAAACCCTGCTTATTAAAACAAAAAATATGCAGTCTCCTGATACGACCAATTTGTAAGAAATATATACACAGTCGTAGCAATGGCACCAGTTTGAGTAGACATGCTGTGGTGGTAGTAATAGTGGCATCAGCATTACCAACACCAGTCTAAGGTCTATGCATGTATATATTCAGTCTTAAGTGTAAGGGTGACAGTAAAGTAGTAATAGTGGTGTCAGCATTAGCAACACCAGTCTAAGGTCTATGCATGTATATATTCAGTCTTAAGTGTAAGGGATGACAGTAAAGTAGTAATAGTGGCGTCAGCATTACCAACACCAGTCTAAGGTCTATGCATGTATATATTCAGTCTTAAGTGTAATGGGTGACAGTAAAGTAGTAATAGTGGTGTCAGCATTAGCAACACCAGTCTAAGGTCTATGCATGTATATATTCAGTCTTAAGTGTAAGGGATGACAGTAAAGCTGGCGAGAGAGACCATTGTGCTAACCCGCTTGCCCTGGCGCTCCTCCTCATCCATCTGCTGCTGCCGGAGCTTCTCTTTGTTGATCTCATCCGGGGCGCGCTCCTTGGCCGCCAGGAAGATCTCCCAAAGCTCACACGCATCTTTGTTCTCATCGGTTGACTGTGAGGAAACAAAGGAACATAAGAACATATGGAAGCTACAGGAGGTCGCTATGCATTTACATGACTCATCCCTATTCATCGAGAAACAGTTGCAAAAATAGAGATCAAAGACAGAATAAGGAATTAAATAGACAAACAGACGAGAGAGAGAGAGAGAGAGAGAGAGAGAGAGAGAGAGAGAGAGAGAGAGAGAGAGAGAGAGAGAGAGAGAGTAGGGAGTAACGAGAAAACTAAGAAAAAAAGGATGAATGATACCAAATAGATAAAAAAAAAAGCAGTAAACAGATGAGGAGATAAGTAGTAGAAGTAGAAGTAGAAGTAGAAGTAGAAGCAGTAGTAGTAGTAGTAGTAGTAGTAGTAGGAGAGAGAGAGAGAGAGAGAGAGAGAGAGAGAGAGAGAGAGAGAGAGAGAGAGAGAGAGAGAGAGAGAGAGAGAGAGAGAGAGAGAGATAAGGTCATCTACCTTAGCATAGTAGAGCTTAGCATTGTCCACCAGGAGCTGCACATCCTTGCAAAACTCTTCCAGCTCATTGTAAACATCAGTCTTGATCTTCTGCTGGATCTTGAGCATGTCGATGGGGGACTTGATCATCTCGTAGTACTGGGGCTCCGTCTTTTCCTGGGCACCCTCAGGAAGGCCTCACACAGGTACACCTCCTCGTCCTTCTTCTTGTTCCGCAGGGCGTCAAAGATGTACTGTATTGTGTCCACCTGCACAGCGACACAGAAAATACAGTAACAACATAAGAACATAAGAAATAAGAAATAAGGAAGCTACAAGAGGCCACGAGACCTACACGTGGTAGTTCCTGTTACTTAACACTATACCTACATCCATCTTTCATCCCCGTCCATGAATTTATCCAGCCTCCTTTTACAGCTCCCTTATGACTCTGCACTGACCACCTGACGACAGAGTTCATTCCAATCATTTACCACCCTATTTGTGAACCAGTTTTTCCCTATTTCCTTTTTAAATCTACGCTTTTCCAGCTTGAATCCGTTACTTCTTGTTCTACCCTGGTTAATAGCCGTAAGAACTTTTCCTACCTCTCCTTTATTGTATCCCTTAACCTTAAACAACCATCACATCACTGCATTACTCTAACAACACTCACTAGGGTGGTGTCATTCCTCCTCCTCTTGGGACGCCCCTCCACCAGCAGGGGGGAGGTGCCACTGCTGCCCTCCTCGCCATCAGGCCTCTTGCGTTTAGGCACGGCCACCCTGCTGAGGAACTGTCCGGTGAGTGGCACATTCATGGCATAAGAGTTTTAGGTTATAAGGCTACCTCATGTCAGCTACAGGTTATAAGACTAACTCATGTCAGCTTCAGGTTATAAGACTACCTCATGTCAGCTTCAGTAAGACTACCTCATATCAGTTTCAGGTTATAAGACTACCTCATATCAGATTCAGGTTATAAAACTACCTCATACCAGTTTCAGGTTATAAGACTACCTCATGTCAGTTTCAGGTTATAAGGCTACCTCATGTCAGTTTCAGGTTATAAGGCTGCCTCATGTCAGTTTCAGGTTATAAGGCTACCTCATGTCAGTTTCAGGTTATAAGACTACCTCATGTCAGTTTCAGGTTATAAGACTACCTCATGTCAGCTTCAGGTTATAAGACTACCTCATATCAGTTTCAGGTTATAAGGCTACCTCATGTCAGCTTCAGGTTATAAGACTACCTCATGTCAGCTTCAGGTTATAAGACTACCTCATATCAGTTTCAGGTTATAAGGCTACCTCATGTCAGCTTCAGGTTATAAGACTACCTCATGTCAGTTTCAGGTTATAAGACTACCTCATGTCAGCTTCAGGTTATAAGACTACCTCATGTCAGCTTCATCCATATGCTGTACTGCTCACTACTGTTGATTAGCTACTACATATTTTGTGTTCTTTTGGTATGAGATGTCTCAAAAGAAAATCCTCTTCCGTATTTTTTTAGATCGGCTATTGATTCACACCTCACATATGACAAAGAGTACCTACTCCATATAGACAATGCATCAGGTGTAATAAGCTTACTATATGTGTATCATACATAGAATAAATGTGTGTCTCTTTGTGTGTGTCCAAACATGAGCTGCCTAAAAACTTAGAACAAGCCAAAGGTAATAAAACTTACCTGTTTCCTTGCTGGGCTGACATCTGAAAGTAATAAGAAAACATATGTAAGTAATGCATTTCCACACACACACACACACACACACATCCTAAGGCAATACACAGCTACTGCAATGTTTCCAAAGCAATATCTCCTCATGAATGGCTAATAGGGCGGTAATGTATTATCGTCCCATCAACACCACACAATAACCCGTCATTACGCCCGAAGACAAGTCTGCAAGTCACCCATACACACAAGCTAGCCCCGCCCCACCCCATACACACATACACACACAGGCCCACCCCAGCCATCACACCCACCATTACCCCACCTCCACACACACACAAGCTAACCCCGTCCCATAAACCTATGGGGTGGCACCGCCCCCCACAGTCGGGGGCACCGCAGTATCATGGGGGGGACGCCACTGGTCATGAAATCAGTGTAGCAGAAAGCTACTGGGCCCTACAAGCCTCCCCGTGACGTCACCACTTCCGTACATACTTGCAGATACAAAGCATAAAACAACACTGGAACAGGGTAGATTATAGTCATGATATAAACTACTGTGTATCATCTTCAGTGGCACATGAAAATCAGAAGTGATGCTATAATTCGTAATATATGGAGTCTGGCGACATTAGGGCAGGTGGCAACTAAAGTGTTATCTACGGTACGTAGTCTACTACTTTATTCTACCATAGTTTAAATGGTACAATATTAATAATACTTCCATACTCTCTTAGTCCCCCTTCCCCCCCCTTGTTTTTTGCACTACGCCTCGCCCCCTTATGAAAAACAGGGTGATTTAGACAAAAAAGTTATTAGTGAGGACACAAAACACATGAAAATCTATTAGAATATAAATAAAAGGCTTATTTTTATAATAGCGGAAAGTTTTGAACCCAGAAATACCCCATTTACCGTGCATATATTGCCTCTGCTTGGGTGTTATATCATGCAATACAGTCCCACGCCCTTTCTTACCCCTTACATAGCCTTGAATATCGCAAGGGAACCCGTAAATTGAAGTAAAAAGCATAAGAAAATACGAGAAATAAGATAAGTGAAGCCAGAAATACCCAGGTTTTACCTATTTATCGGGCATATAGTCTTTGTCATTGGGTAATATCATGCAATACAGCCCCACACACTGTCTTACCCCTTACATAGCCTTGAATATTGCACGGGAAGCCGTAAATTGAGGTATGAATATAAGAATAAGATTAAATTTCCAATATGGCCGCTGTGACGTCATCAAGAGCTGGATCAGAGCTCCTCTTGATCTTGACATCCAACTCGAGAAAAAAAAAAAAATTCACCACTACAAAAATCTACTTTTGAACAAAGCCCCTATAAATCGTGATAAAATATGAGCTAATAGTATATGATGTGTGTATCTTATAAACAGTAACAGATCCTCGTTTAGTGTTGAAACTACGGAGCAATACATGTTTTGTTTTTTCGATAATTTGACCCATTACACCACTGAGTCAGATGTATTCCTTGAGAAAACACGTGAAAAACACGTCACATAAACACACACAAACACACTGCGTCTGTAGGCATAGCTAATCACACACAAATAACCTCACCACTCATTTAAAAGGAGGAACAAGGTTGGCGTTAAAATGTAAACAAAATCCCCGTAAAATAAATAAACAAAATACAGCCACCAGGCACATGATTAATGCATAAAACGATGCGGAAATATCGAAATATATTAAAACACACAAAAATCCCCCTATATTCAGTGTAAAAAAAGAATTATCAACAAAATATCACTAATATGTACGGTGTTACTAAACGATTAAATCATATTTCTTTTACGAAGGCCTTAAAACACGGACACTTATTATGGAAAGTCATACGAGAAGCTGGGCTTTTCAACAAGGGTATTCAATCCAGTATCAGTCCACGAATAAAAAAGTGGATATTCGTTTTGAAATTCGTAATTGGCACCTCGTAAAATGGCGGCAAGCCCAGGAGCCAATCAGAGGCCTCGCTACATTGACAGCGAATCAGAGGCCTGCCTACATCTCCCACCCAATCAGCGTTCAGGAACCAGCTGGGCGCCGGGCGGCCATGTTTGTTGTTTACCCAAGATATATAGACTTATTTAATGGGAAATAAGGTGAAATTTACCCTTAAATACCTTATTCATGGCATATTAGTGATACTAAGAGTATTATTAGTGATAATTATAGGGTGGACGATAATACATTGCCGCCATATTAGCCTTTCAGCGTAATATTCTCCCTGAAATATATGACATCATAGTTTGATGCCGGTAAATTAAATATTTTGACGTGTTTTCGCTAAGTGTCTCCCGCTGAATACTACAGAGACGTACCCAGGGTATACCTTGATGCGCTGATCCTAGGTTCGAGACCCGCGTGCCCGAGAGTAGCTTCTATGGACCACTGTGGCCCGCGCCGTACCCATGGCCGCGGCGGTACGGGGCTGACGCCGTTATAGTGGACGAGAACTGCGCGTTCACTCTTTAGTTCAGACACACACTGGGGGCTAACACCTCACTGTTAGCCTCTCGCTTTACCACATACACCACACCTGTCACTACACACCTGTACGGCCTCGCAACACACCTGTTGCCTGTGTATCACCGCAAATAAATGACTTGGAAGGTTCGACGATGCACTAGGTTGGAAGGTTCGACGGTGTCGTCGAAAACGCATTCCGTCGAACCTTCCTGTTACTGAGTAAAATGATTGTGTTCAATAATGAAATACCTTTTATTCTTCTTTTTCATCTATTACCAGAGGAACTGTCACCGAAAATGTCCATGTCGGCGAGAGTTCCATAAACCTTTGCCTTCACGTCTAACAATGATTTGTTTAAGACACATGTTGACATCACACGCCTCGATAACACCATCCCATGTGCACCTGCATCCTGTTTGCCGCCACACACACCTGCTGATTGCCTTGGGGACGCCATAAGCCTGAGTACACGTAGGAAAACAGTGAAGGAACAAGCCCAAGATGAGACAATGCCCCGTTGAAGGGGAGGACCCGCGGTGATGCCTTACCAGGAAGCTGGCAACCCTCCCCCCTCCCTCCCGCCCCCTACATACCTTGTCCGTGTCCGTGGTGGTGGTGGTTCAGGTGGTGGATGATGACTGCACAGGCCTACACCCCTACCCTCCAATCCTACATGACAGCCACCACAGCCCTGTTGGAGGCCTTCCCGGCGGCGTCACGTCGAGTAGAAGCCTTCCCTCCAACCCTTCACCGCCGCCGCCACTCACTCACGCGCTTGTATTTCACGTTAAAACTTCCTCCTGACGGTGATTTAGGACGCACAACACTCGGGAACGTTCTGATCTTGTTGAGGTATACACGTACGGGCTGTTCTGTACGAAGGATGGCTTTGTAACTAGTGTTTAGGGACGCCTCCACCTCGGGTAGGGGCAGCGCGTCGGTGGCAGTGTTGTTTGGCTCCTCCACGCCACTGTTGCCACAACCCGCGCTACACTCACATCAATCTGACTAACTCGACCTAGAAATCTGTATAAATCTGTAGCCAGTATAGCTAAGATAAGATAAGATACATTGATCCTATCTAGACACTTTGCAAGTACCAACGACAAGGTTATTGACTATACAAAGTGCCACCACGCCAGGATGAACGGTGGGAACCTGAGGCTGCTGGTGGGATCGAACGCAGGGACGCGCACGTACGCGAGCCCACACCTATATAGATCTATATAGGTACCAACCGAGCCACCCTGACGGGTTAGCCAGTATACTATGAGTATAGCATAAATCAGAGAAAAATCTATATAATGTATGTTGTTGGACAGTTGGAGTACCATTATATGTACCAAGACGCCAATACCATGCACGAACATTCAAGGTTTCTCGCTATTTTTATTGACGATTTTACATAAATTTTCCAGCAAAATTAACTAACAAAAAAAAAAGGGGGGGCGGGAGCCGTACCTTAAACAAGTGATTTTACGATTTATAATACGTATTTTGTGGAATAAAATGAGTCAAAGAATAGAAGGATGGTGTCGCGGGAATATAAGCTGGCCAAGCCGCTGCTGCGCATGCGCCGAGGCGGGCCACAGAAAATGTTGTGAGGCGTGATCTGCACACGCGTAGAGAAATGTCATCTAAAATCAGGTAAGCAATGCTGTCCTTCACCAAACTAGGCATCCAGCAATAGAATAATGCCTCATTTATTGCTGTAAGTGGGATACTAGCTCAACAGTGTTGTCTATACAAATATTTTGGTTTTTAATTATTGCTGCATGGCGCGCTATCCCACCGATCACATCCTCAAACCAGCATTTTGCCGAATTATGGGATAAATTGACAACTTTCCGTACAATATAAGGCTATCCGTGATAGAAAAAACTTTTAAACAATCGCTGCATACAGACACAAGCCCAGTGGTCAAAATCAGAGTCTGAAACTCCAAAATCTTTACATCTACAGATTGATCCGTATATCTGGCACCACTGCACCTAGTTCCTTTCTCACACTATTCGGTATATAGCCTACACTCTCCTTGTCCTTCCTATGTACTTATCTACTTCATTTGTATTGCGTGAGTTTGAATTTCCACAAGTAAGAGTATTTGCAAGGGTAAAGAAGACACACATCAATACTCTTTTCCCGCCTGCGTCCCTCCTCCCCGCATGTCAGGTCAAGAGCCATCCAAGATCAATAGACTTCTTTATGGTCGTGTACAAAGATAGTGACTTAAAACTACGAGGAACACCAATTCCCTGCTCTGTGTATTACTATTTTAGAGGTTTATTTATCTGTTATTGAGACAAGCCTATATATTTATGGACACCACATATTATCACGCGGTTGCTCACTGTTTACATTTTTGTTCCTATGACCAGTAATTTGTAGTTCGCTCTTCTTTATTTGTTTTTTCTCTCTCATCTCTTGCATTAATTTATTCTGACATATATGTTCTGTTATTCTCATGTCAATTATCACATACGGTTACTCACTGTTTACGTTCTTGCTCCTATGAGGCTATGACCAGTAATTTGTAGGTCGCTCTCGATCCTTTATTTGCTTTTTCTCTCTCATCTCTTGCATTAGTTTATTCTGACACAGCTGTTCTGTTATTCTCATGTTTTCCACCATACGCTTTCACTATAAGTATTTACTCCGGTTGTAGTGTTCCATTCCATTCATACTCTTTAGGTAGTAGGCTACTATAGTACTGCGGAGTCAATATAGGAGCTTAATTAATAGGAGGCTAGATAATTTCATGGATGGGGATGAAAGGTGGATGTAAGCTAGGTAGTATTAAGTAACAGGAACTACCACGTGTAGGTCTCGTGGCCTCTTGTAGCTTCCTTATGTTCTTATGTCCATTTATTCGCACCACGCAATCCCATCAATGCCTCCTCCATCATCCTGTCATTTCCTTTTTCTCGCAGCCTCTCCCTGTTCTCTTAACTAATCCTTCCTGTATTTCTCTTAATTATGTCTGTATCAAATGCCACACATTCTAGGTCTTAGGCGATGTGTGTGTGTGTGTGTGTGTGTGTGTGTGTGTGTGTGTCTATTTATTCACATTATAATGAGAAGGCAAAGGCGAAAAAGAAACAAAGTATATCATAGTTTTGCATTTAATCGGGATATCACAACTTAGATATGAAACAGTCTGAAATTAAGGGAGAGAGAGAGAGAGAGAGAGAGAGAGAGAGAGAGAGAGAGAGAGAGAGAGAGAGAGAGAGAGAGAGAGAGAGAGAGAGAGAGAGAGAGAGAGAGAGAGAGACGGATGATAGCAATAAACGATCAAGCTAGTATGCCCCTATCTCACATTCACGAATCTGAACACGAATGAACACGATTTAACATTTTTCCTTAAATCGTGTTAGAACGTATGAAGGTCGCGCACTCATTCGTGTTAAGTCGTGGTCGGTCGCGCGCGGTCGTATGGACGTCGCAGCTCGGCTTAAATCGTGTTATAAATTTTTGCAATGCAAAAATTTATAACACGATTTATAAGCAGAGCTGAAAAGTCGTGTTCAGTCGTATGAAGGTCGTATGACAGTCGTGTTCAATCGTATGAAGATCGTGTTCAGTCGTATGATGATCGTGTTCAGTCGTGTTGGGGAGCGTGGGAAGAAACTCATACAACCTTCATACGTTTTAACACGATTCAACACGACTTTCATACGACTCCCATACGCCTGAACACGAAATCCATACGCTTGTCATACGACCGGAAGAAACCCACTTTTTTCACAATTCTCGCTAATAGGCTGCTAAAAAAAAAAAGAAGAAAAGTGATCGGATCATCCCCAAAATGGCCTTAAAACCTTCCTGGTTCCAAAACTGTGCCATATGATGGGCTTGCGCCACGGGGGGCGGAACCTATAGCACACACACACACACAGACATACACACACACTTTCGCTTATATTATTATAGATAGATGACCCACATGACCAAAATAAACAAAAATATGTCGTATGAAGGTCTTGCTCAGTCGTATGGAGATCGTGTTTATTTTTGTGGTCGTATGGACATCGTAATGATTCGTGTTTAATCGTATGGCGGTCGTGTTGATTCGTGTTAAGTCGTATGGGCGTCGTATGACAGTCGTGTTTGGTCGTATGACAGTCGTATTGGGGTCGTGTTAAATGAGGTTAAATCGTGTTGTATCGTATGAATATCTTATGACGGTCGTATGAGTGTCGTGTTCAGTCGTATGAAGGTCGTATGAGGGTCGTATGAGGGTCTTGTTTGGTCGTATGAGGGTCGTGTTTGGTTAAGAAATTTGCATAAACCACAAGGTCGAGCACGAATCAACACGATTTTTCAACTTTTCTTAAATCATGTTCGCAATTTCTTAAATCGTGTATGTGAGATAGGGGCTTTAGGCTACTGCAGGGATACATTTTACTCAGCGGTCTGGAAAGGCTTGCCGGAGTCCACTTTGCCTCCTTGTGCTGTCCAGTCCTTCAGGGATCCCATGTACACCCTGATGACAAAAAGAAAGGAAAAACACACAATTGTTAGAACACACACACACACACACACACACAACACACACACACACACACACACACACACACACACCACACACACACACACACACACACATTAATTCTAAGATCAGATAGTGGTGGGTATTCGCTCATTAGGAATCTGATCATTAGAAAAAGAAAAGAAACACGTTAGAACACACACACACACACACATTAATTTTAAGATCAGTGGCGGGTATTAGATCATTATACAGAATGCGGCAGCCATGGCCAGTGGGGTGGCACCGGATTCTCATGGCCAGGGTAGCTACGTGCCCCCCCGTAGTTACGCCACTAAGACCAAAAGAAGATAATATCTCACCTGGCTTCCATGCCCTTCTCAGCAAGGGTATTACCGGCCCTCCGTGCCCGAGCACCCATCTGGCAGTGGGTCACCAGCGGCTGTCCGGCGGAGGGCTTGGCGAACCCGTACTTAGCTTTGAAGTCTGCTTCGTCCATCTCAAGGGCGTCCTCCAGCTCCCCTACTGTAGCATGTTTATTTTGGTTATTTTAGGTTATTTTAGGTACGGTAATTTTTTTTTTAGGTTATTTTAGGTTTATTTAATTTGGTTTTGGGCTATTTTAGGTTATTTGAGGTTTATGAATAGAGTAAAGCAGTGTTCTGGTTATTTAGCGGAACCAAATAAAAAAAGGTCACACACGTATTATGTTAATTTGTATGACTGTATATATGGACAGCTCCAGTATATTATGAGCCTGTATCTACGTCTATCTGAAGCAGGATTATGTAATGAAATCAGCTGACATGATCAATAGGACTAATTTGGACGTCTGTAAATCCAAATTAAGTATGTTGGGAGATTCATCGAAAATAAACATAGACAGCTACATCATCACAAGGGTTGGCGTAATATGTAAGGGTGATACTTAATGACTAACGAAACAGCAAGAACATTGATTAGCAATAAAGCCAATTAAGACATTTCACAAGAACATTAACAAGAACAAGCACAAAACGGGGTGATCAAGCAGCAAACACCACAGCACTTCAAGAACCAGAATAAAAAGATGACTGATACTAATTAAAGGTGTTACCCCCACACTTCTTCCACTTCTTCGACTTACTGGGTAGGCAGTGGGACCCCGGGATTTGTCCATTGCGCTCCACCTCGTCCCTGCCCCTCACGTCCAGCACCACCAACGAGTCCAAGTTGGCGGCTAACTCCTCGTACTCGATGTCTGAGAGAGAGAGAAAGAGAGAGAGAGAGAGAGAGAGAGAGAGAGAGAGAGAGAGAGAGAGAGAGAGAGAGAGAGAGAGAGAGAGAGAGAGAGAGAGAAGAGAGAGAGAGAGAGAGAGAGGAGAGAAGAGAGAGGAGAGAGAGAGAGAGAGAGAGAGAGAGAGAGAGAGAGAGAGAGAGAGAGAGAGAGAGAGAGAGAGAGAGAGAGAGAGAGAGAGAGAGAGAGAGAGAGAGAGAGAGAGGAGAGAGAGAGAGAGAGAGAGGAGAGAGAGAGAGGAGAGAGGAGAGGAGAGAGAGAGAGAGAGAGAAGAGAGAGAGAGAGAGGAGAGAGAGAGAGAGAGAGAGAGAGAGAGAGAGAGAGAGAGAGAGAGAGAGAGAGAGAGAGAGGAGAGAGAGAGAGAGAGAGAGAGAGAGAGGAGAGAGAGAGAGAGAGAGAATTTTCAGTACATATCTTGGTACTGAGGGAGTTGACTATATACTATCTCACTATCAGAAAGAGGAAAAGACAATAGTTTTAAGTTATCACAATTATTGAAAACTATTGAGATCAACGAGATCATTATGGTGCGCGGCGCCGCCCGGCCTCCCCGACTATCTGGCGGCCAAGCGGGGTGGCGCACTTCTTGCCGCCTCACAAGAAATAAACCCCCTTTTTTTTTTACTGATTTACGGTGAATTTTGATATTTCATCTTTAGTGTCCGGAAGTTGATATCTTCAATACATACTGGAATAGAAATCATACTGAAAATGTGAGTATCAATATAGGAAGATGGGAAGGTAATAGCATTAGGGAAGATGATCTGTCATGAAGTAAGTTATGAGGCACTGGCACGATGAAGGTAGTCAACAGCTCTTTCTACCGTCTACAGAGTCAAAACATGCAATCGCCACCAATAAAACACGCAGTAGAGGCGTTTTCTGCGGGGGATTTCGCTTGCAAGCGAATTTTTTTTTATTGCAAGCGGTCACTTTTATAGTGCCCATATATATATTTTATAGTGCCCAAACAAACATTTCGCTTGCTGCCGCAACAACAACAACAACAAATTCTTGCGGGTCGGACAATCATCTTCCCTGGATGATTGAACAGCAAGCGAAATTTGAGCAATCAATTTTTTTCGCTTGCAAGCGAAATCCCCGGCAGAAAACGCCTCAAGTCACTATTCTCTCAACAAAGAATAAATACTGCACCATCAAATTAGATAATCATGTAAAGCAATCCTGAAACTTCCAAGAAAGTCATCAAATGGAAAAATTACATTCGTGGGCCGTGGCACCCTGCACTGTAGTGATGGGCGATACGAGTACTTTCGTTTCGATACGATATCAAGTACTTTTCAGCTCGGTATCGGAAGTATCGAATACCGATACCAAGTACTTTGCTTGAAGTATCGGTTATTATGAGTAACAACCTTGTATAGAAAATATAATAATAATAATAATAATAATAATAATAATAATAATAATAAAATAATAATAATAATAATAATAAAAAATAATAATTATAATAATAATAATATTATTAATATTTTTCATTATCATAACAACAAACACTACTAATACCAAAATGTTTTAGGATTGTGCATTTTTTAGCTATATATATATTATTTCAGCGAGGATGGTTATTTAAAACAACAAGTATAATTTTGCATTCCTTCATTAATTGCACACATATTCTGATGTTATACATAATTAATGCAGAAATTAACACAATATTCTTTGGAATTTCTTTTGGCAAACGATATTTTAAGTGTTAGGTACTATAACTGAAAATAATTCCATATATTCAAACAAAAAATAGGTTGAATTCTACTCTTCCTGTGTGTACTGTGATACAAAATTAGCATTTACTGCTGCTGAAAATATTAAAATATATAGTCATGTTAATGACTATTTTAAAGACGTGTTTAGTAAACACGTCTTGTCTGTAGTCATATGGCGGCAAGTGGCAGGCGGCAGCTCAATACTCATCTCTCTCCACACTGATAGTACTTGCAATACACAAGGCATAAGCCCCCCCACAAACACAAACGAAAATATGAAAGGTTCAGTAATTCATGGTCACTTACCAACCAACTTGGTAACTTACGTTACCAACGTATTTCAGTATCGTAGCAGAAGTCAACCATCCCACTCATTTTGAAATTACCGCCGAAACACACACACACACACACACACACTGACGTAGGGAGTTGCCAGACGTAACAAATATATTTGGTATGTGACATTTTTTTACTTTCTTGTATAATTTCACAAATATTTTGCGTATGCTTCTTGAGTACTCATAATACTCGATACCAAGAAAAAAGTATCGATACTTTCGATACAAAGGTGGTATCGAAAGTATCGATATTTTGATATCGATACGCCCACCACTACTGCACTGAACTTGAGGGGAGCAACACATATCTTATAAGCAACTTGATTAGAGATACATGATTTGCTGCATGTATTCTTCCGCTTTAAGTTGACTCTGGAATCTTACCTGGCATTGTGAGGAAATGAATACACCAACACTGCTTTCGAGATGACTCCAACCGAGTACTGACAGTGACTATAAGCTTGCCGTATCGTGCACTGACAGTGATAAGAACTCCGCTGGTACGGAAGCCACAATCACAACAAACAAATGTCAAGCATTACTGTTGCCTGCTGTGACTTGCCATCTTTTCTATCATCGATTTAAACACATTTGCTCTTCACCATATGTTCCATAAAAGTTATCTATAATCATTAGACAATTCTAAATAAAGTGGAAAAAAAGATGTAATTGACAAAAGACTGGTAAATCATGCTAATCAGTGGTACTAAATACATATGTTCTCTAGCTTCCTTGCTCCCAACTCAAGCTCAATGGTGTAGGACAAAAACAAACTGTTGCATTATTTAGGTGTTGTATTTAGATGGGGATTGTGGTTGTGGAACATAGGAAAAGGCAAGAGGAAGTAAATCAGGAGGAAGAGCAAAAATGGTAAAGCAATCTTCCAGTATTTAGCTATGATCTTTCAGTAGTATTTGATAATCGTAGACTAGCCAGGGATAATCTGTCAGTATTTAGTAACTAGACTGGCCAGGGATAATCTTCCAGTATTTAGTAACTGTAGACTGGCAAGGTATAATCTTCCAGTATTTAGTAACTGTAGACTGGCCAGGGATAATCTTCCAGTATTTAGCTATGATCTTTCAGTAGTATTTGATAATCGTAGACTGGCCAGGGATAATCTTCCAGTATTTAGTTATGATCTTTCAGTAGTATTTGATAATCGTAGACTAGCCGGGGATAATCTTCCAGTATTCAACATCTTGCAGTATTCAACTGTAGACAGGCCAGGGTTCAATTTCCTCTTCCAGTATTAGGTAAAAATGGACGAGAACTGCGCGGTCGCTACCACCGTTACCGCTTATGTTTTCTACATTATTTTTTGCTCAGTATACTGTGTAGTGTTAATCCACTTCCGCGGAACCTTTAAAACTTATATACATATAAAAAAAATGACATAGTTGTTTAATAGCGCATACACACACCCCCGTTCGGAGGCCCCCGCACCCTTTAGGAGTTTAGGTTAAGGTTCGGTTAGGTTAATAATCCCCCCGGGTGGTCACGGGGCGCAGAGTACCCCTCTAGGAGGTTAGGTTAGGTTCGGGTAGGGTAATATAATCCTCCCGACAGTGCGGTACAGAGAGGACCACTCGACGGCTGGCGGGCGGGCTTGTGAATGCGGGGCAGGGCGGGGCACACTTGTTTTGGTACAATTCCGTCACTTCCATGGTTCCTGAGACACTGACTACTATTTCTTGGCCAAGTTGTAGTGCTTTTTCTGATGGAGATATATTGTTATCAATGGAAACGACCATGGCGACCCTAGGATTTGGTGATGAAAACTACAAAAATATAACTTTTTAACAGGTTTCCGGAAAATGAAAATATGTCCATGTGATAAAGCACCATTTTTGGCTAGGAAAATGACTCAGTGTCTCAGAAAAGGACTGCGCAGTCCTCGTCCATTTTTATCTAGTATTTGATAACTGCGCTGACTAGAGTGGCCAGGGACAACCTTGTAGTATTTCAACATCCAGTATTTACTAAACAGGGGCTGGCTAAGGAGAATCTTTCACTATTTAGTAAGATTTGTACAGTTTACCAACCTTCATATTTCTGAAGTATGATTTTCTGTAAGTTGAGCCCAAGAAAAGATTTGTCAGAGTGAAGGCATTTTGGTATTACTTCGTTATTGGGCACCACAGCACTACTATTATCCAAGATGACACTTCTTTTCTGATTAGTTATTGATGTGTTTTGAATGATGTGGCAGAAATCAATACATATATTGTTTTAGATTGCCCCATCCCCCCCCCTCCCCCTAAGTTTAAAAAAGCAAGTAATTCCCACCATAAATAGTTAGGTTATACTAAATTAGGTTAGGTTTCAATAGACATTTTTAGTTTCATTTTATTTAGGCCTAGCTAGTCACATAATATCAAGAAGTACAATTACAATATACAATTTTACAATTACAACGACATTACAATAATTACTCTTAAAAACACATCGGTCTTACAATACCAAAAAACGTGCTTTGCGTTTGGGGAAATTTTGTGAGGTGATAGGAGATTGTATGTGGTGTTGTGAGATTTTATTTGACGATAGTAATTTCTTGATCTGGGCATGAAGGGGTTAATGGTATTTATTTCATGGTACATCCTCCTCAACGGCCGTGACCCATTCTCTGTGATGGGCACTGGGCAGGCAATGCACCTTCCCTCCCCCTCCCCCACCGTCAGGCCGGCTCTGGCAAGGGTGATCCCGTGGCACCAGACGGCCGGGTGTCCTCGTCTATTATTATAGCAGGGGGGTATATTTACAAGCCCTCACCAGGAAAATTACAAACGTTTCCAAGAAGAGGCGCTTGGAGCTGGCAATCATGGTGGACGGAATGAAGCTTGAGAGGCGGGGAAGTAGGTCAAAGAGTAAGGATAGGAGTAGAGTAAGGGGCGTAGGTCAAATAGTAAGGGTAAGAGTAGAGTAAGGGTAAAAGTAGAGTAAGGGGCGATCTGATAGAAGTTTTTGAGTGGTTAAAACTTAAAACGATACAATAAAGGAGAAAGGAAAGGTAGGAAATGCAATGTAGGAAAAGTTCTTACGGCTAGTAATCTGGGTAGAACAAGAAGTAACGGATTCAAAATGGAAAAACGTTTATTTACAAAGGAAATAGGAAAAAACTGGTTCACAAATAGGGTGGTAAAGGATTGGAATGGACTCAGTCGTTAGGTAGTTAGTGCGGAGTCAATAGGGAGTTTTAAAAGCAGGCTAGATAATTTCATGGACGGGGATGAAAGGTGGATGTAGGTAGTGTTTAGTAACAGGAACTACCACGTGTACTAGGTCTCATGGCCTCCTGTAGCTTCCTTATTTTCTTATGCTCTTATGAAAAGTGAGGTGGAAAGTATTTTGATATGAATATGCACTAAGGTGTGAAATATGATGTTGTATTCATTAAATTTTGATGGCGTTTCCTAACACAAGGGTATATTGATAGGAGGCATTAAGATCGGCTGTCGTATATATAAACCAGTGAGAAATAAATAAATTCTGAAAAGTTAAAGATGTAGGAATGGAGATAGGACAGAAACAAGAATTTAGATGGAAGAGTATATATTACCCATTCCTGGATTCCACTAATATACAGTTGTTCTCATGCTTCAGTCAGTGGTGGAATTCAGGAATGGGTGATATATATTCCATCCATTCCTAACCTAAAATAACCAAAAATAAACCTCAAATAAATCTTAAATAACCTCAAATAACCTAAAACAAAAGAAAATAAACCTAAAATAACCTAAAATATTCAAAAATAAACTTAAAATAACCTCAAATAACCTAAAACAAAAGAAAATAAACCTAAAATAATCTAAAATAAACCTCAAATAACCTCAAATAACCAAAAATAAACCTCAAATAACCTCAAATAACCTAAAACAAAAGAAAATAAGCCTGAAATAATCTAAAATAGCCAGAAATAAACCTAAAATAATCTAAAATATATTTCATCCATCCCAATTCTTGTTCTATCTCTTTTCCATCCCTACTACTACTACTACTACTACTACTACTACTACTACTACTACTACTACTACTACTACTACTACTACTACTACTACTACTTCTACTACTACTACTACTACTACTACTACTACTACTACTACTACTACTACTACACTACACTACACTACACTACTACTACTACTACTACTACTACTACTACTACTACTACTACTACTACTACACTACTACTACTACTACACTACACTACTACTTCTACTACTACTACTACTACTACTACTACTACTACTACTACTACTACTACTACTACTACTACACTACTACTACTACTACTACTACTAATTTCCATCCCTACATCTTGAACATTTAAAAATAATTATTTTTGTTACTTTTTTTCACACATTGATATTTGCATAGTTGGAATCTGGCAAGTCCACTGCGTAGAGTTTAGACTTTCATTCGGCTAGCTCAGATTCGTGGTGAGAGAGAGAGAGAGAGAGAGAGAGAGAGAGAGAGAGAGAGAGAGAGAGAGAGAGAGAGAGAGAGAGAGAGAGAGAGAGAGAGAGAGAGAGAGAGAGAGAGAGAGAGAGAGAGAGAGAGAGTGTTGTAATTCGCAGAGAGAGTTAAATGTAATGCATACTGTAAGAGAGATTTACGACGAGAAGAAGACCGCAAGTCCGTTCATATAGTGTTGATGAGACCTACACGGCTCTCGAGTTGAGACCGTGTGTGTGTTGTGTGTGTGTGTGTTGTGTGTGTGGTGTGTGTGTGTGTGGTGTGTGTGTGTACTATTATACGTGTACTACTACTATCTGTGTTTTACTATTTATGTTGAAAGGAGAAAAGCCGGTTGTCGCTTTGTGGTGTAGCCATCGTCTCGTGTGTTAGTTAAGTGTCTCGGCAACAGGGAAGACTATTGTGTGTCTTGACAACGGGCTTACTGACTACATACACAACTTGTTCCTCCCTCTCCAAAGGTTTAAAAAAGAGAGAAAGAAAATATAGATGTGGAAATGTATGTAAGTGAAGAAAAATAAAGGAGTTGAAATGTAGCTACAATAAGCGTCCTGTGCATTAGCGAAATTCAGAAAGAAAAAAACAACACTTGGCCAACATTGCTTTGAGAGCATGTGGTGGAGGAAGAGATTTATTTCCCTTTGTGTAAATGTATAGCCTCTGAAGCGACAGGAACAGGTGACATATGCAGCTGTTTCGGTTTACAGTTGCAGTTACTGACACCGCTATATAATATTACGGTGGTGTGTGTGTGTGTCAGTCACCCATGGTCTTGTCCACAAGAGTCAGACTCGCGATCGCCAGTTTCACCATCCCGGTGCGAGCTTGGAGCTCATTATTACCGATTTTTGGGTAATGCTGGGACCTCACACACCACACCCCCCCAATCCCTTGCTCAAGGGGGACAGTAACCGCCCGAATTTCTCATTAGAAATATCCACGGGAATGAGCGGGATCGGGGATCGAACGCCGGACCACAGAATGGTGCCGGACGCCCTAACCGACATCTATAGCCGTTCAGCAGGCGGTCACCTGACCGTGTGTGTGTGTATGTGTGTCACGTGTGTCGTGTGTGTGTGTGTGTGCATGTGCTCGAGCATAATCTTTATTACAGTGATTAATATGACAAGCTGAGGGTACTAACAGTAAGGGTATCCAAAAATATCGCGGTGCTGTGACAGAACTATACCCTCAACCCCCCCCCCCCCCTCCTCCCTCTCTCTCTGTCTCTCTCTGTATCTTTTCTCACCAGCCAGTATATTCGTTCTCATCGCTCTCTCTTCTCTCTCTCTCTCTCTCTCTCTCTCTCTCTCTCTCTCTCTCTCTCTCTCTCTCTCTCTCTCTCTCTCTCTCTCTCTCTCTCTCTCTCTCTCTCTCTCTCTCTCTCGTGTGTTTATAGAAGTAATCAAGCAGTCACTCTTCTGTTCAGTTTAATTCATCACTGGTAATCATAATACTTACCGTGTCATATAAACAAGCCAACCCTTCTCAGTGAATAAGAAATAGTAACAATATATTATACGATGAAATCAGATCAGAGCACACAAGTTTGTCTTTCGTTGATTGTATGTTGACTTCCTAAACAAATATATCTTTTTTATTTTTATTTCCTGTTGAAATAAAAATGCCATCGAGTGACTATTAGTTCTTCTCTTACACCTAAAGCAAAGCGACAGAAATATTATATAACTACTATTTTTCGCACTCTTTAACCCCTTGAGACCCAGAACGTAATTTCCATTGTCATTTGGGTACCATTAGACGATTTTTAGTGACTATAAGCAATATATTTTATAGATATGACCTGTATAGTATCCTTGTCGACTAACTAATTTGGTATATTCAGTTACTTTTCGAAATTTCATGTCTAACAAGAGACAATTTTTTATAGCAAAGGAAAGATCCGGGTGTGAATTACCTCGTGTAGGTCTCACGGCCTCTTGTAGCTTCCTTATGTTCTTATGTTCTTATGTGAAGGGGTTAAAACCATTCTAGTACTCTTAGCTGATGCCTCGTAACAGGTGCATAGTACTGTCAACTCGAGGCGGAAAATAATGAGTTAATGGAAGTACTATACGTCGTGTGCCCTTGTCTCCCTCTAAACACATCCATCTCCTGAACCAGCTTAATGTGGCGGCTTTGACCTCACACAGCAGCCAATGTGTCTTACTCTTATTACTCTTTTTACTGTGGGTCCATTAAAGGGGGCGGGGCAGGGCTGGGTGGCAGTGTGGGGAGGGGGGGGGGTTAGAAGAGTCGTTGGATACACCTAGTGATTAATGACCTACCCCGTGTTACCTCTATAGTCCCCATGGAGTGACCTTGGCCCCGTGCCCCCCCTGTGTACCCTCGTAGAACCCTCCTGCATCTTCAGATAGGTGGTCTGAGGCTCGGAGGATGCAACGACTTATTATTATTATTTTTTTTAAACCACTACTAGTTCTACCACTATTTCTGCTACCATACTACTACTACTACTACTACTACTACTACTACTACTACTACTACTACTACTACTACTACTACTACTACTACTACTGCTACTACTACTACTACTACTTCTACCACTATGCTACTACTACTACTACTACTACTACTACTACTACTACTACTACTACTACTACTACTACTACTACTACTACTACTACTACTACTACTACTACTACTTACTACTACTACTACTACTACTACTACTACTACTACTACTACTACTACTACTACTACTACTACTACTACTACTACTACTACTACTACTACACTACTACTACTACTACTACTAATGCTACTACTACAACAGCTTCACGCCCAGATCTTTCCTTTGCTATAAAAAATCGTATGTTGTCGAGCCATAAAATTACGAATTCATGCCCAGATCTTTCTTTTGCCATATAAAATTGTCTGTTGTTAGCCATAAAATAACGAAAAGTAACTGAATATACCAAATGAGTTACTCGTCAAGGATACTAAACAGGTCATATCTATAAAATATTGCTTATATTAACAAAAAATCGTCTCATGGTACCCAAATTACAATGGCAATTATGTTCTGGGTCTCAAGGGGTTAATTCCCAATACCAAGTTAGAGGAGTAAGAACCTAACCAACCTAACTTTATCAAACTATCCTAACCTATTGTTTTCTCATTTATTTATAGGTATCCCAGTAGGAGTCTTGCTGTGTTAATCAAGCTATCCTAACCAATTTTTTTTCTTTTATTGATAGGTATCTCAGAAGTCGTCGTGGTGTGTGGAAGGAGTGACGGACCAAGATGAAGAGACACCTCTCCTCAAGCTGGTCACCCCTCCTCAAACTGGCGTGGGCTGACCAAGATGGCGGCGGGCTCCTTCAAGCGGCGACACTGCGGTGAGTACAGTGAATGGGGATCAGCCTTCTAGTGTGTATTTAATTTCAATGGACGTGTACAATACCTCCCCTTTCACCCCTCATAACCTCATGCTTTGTTTCACCCCTTCAATACCTCCCCTCTCACCCCTTAAACTTTTTCTCCCCCCTCATAATCTCATGCTTTGTTTCACCCCTTCAATACCTCCCCTCTCACCCCTTAAACTTTTTCTCCCCCCTCATAATCTCATGCTTTGTTTCACCCCTTCAATACCTCCCCTCTCACCCCTTAAACTTTTTATAACCCCTCATAATCTCATGCTTTGTTTCACCCCTTCAATACCTCCCCTCTCACCCCTTAAACTTTTTATAACCCCTCATAATCTCATGCTTTGTTTCACCCCTTCAATACCTCCCCTCTCACCCCTTAAACTTTTTCTCACCCCTCATAATCTCATGCTTTGTTTCACCCCTTCAATACCTCCCCTCTCACCCCTTAAACTTTTTCTCACCCCTCATAATCTCATGCTTTGTTTCACCCCTTCAATACCTCCCCTCTCACCCCCTTAAACTTTTTCTCCCCCCTCATAACCTCATGCTTTGTTTCACCCCTTCAACACGCCCCTATTGTTTGTGTGCCATGACCGCTACTTCTTAAACCACTTTCACTTTCACTCCTCTACTCTTCTTTCTTCTGTCGTCGTGATGTAATTGTGAAGTGGGTGCCGAAGGGGTCTCATGACTGCAAAGGGAACTGACTGTTAATGGAGGCTGGGACAGGGAACATAAGAACATAAGAAAATAAGAAAATAAGGAAGTTACAAGAGGCCATGAAACCGACACGTGGTAGTTCCTGTTACCTAACACTACCTACATCCACCTTTCATCCCCATCCATGAAATTGTCTAGCCTCCTTTTAAAGCTCCCTAATGACTCCGCTCCGTACGTACCTGTCTACTGAGTCCATTCCAATCATTTACCACCTTATAAACCCTTGATCATGAACCACCTCATGATCTTGGTGAGGACTCGAACTCCCACTGTTTAGACATCGCCCTCCGACGGAACCACAGTCGGCGACGGTACCGATTAGACCAAACTGATATATCCTCTTCGTCAGCGGTCGTCCAGGTATATTTTCGCGCATTACAAAGGACACTGATGAAATTATATGCATCGTAGTAGTAGATGTTATAGTAGAAGTAGTAGCAGTAGTAGTAGTAGTAAAAGTAGAAGTAGTAGTAATAATAGTATACGTAGTGGTGGTGGTGGTAGAAGTGGTAGAATAAGTAGTAGTATTGGATGACAGCATGAGTGTCGTAAATCTTTAAGGTGACGTCGGCGCCCTGTGGTGGTGATGGTGGTGGTTGAAGCAGACCCCTTCTCCCTTCCCCACCCCCTCTCCGCCTCCCCACCACCCATGCACTCCCCTCCCCACCTTTTTTCCCTCCGCCTCCCCACCACCCATGCACTCCCCTCCACCCCACCTTTTTCCCCGCTGCCTTCGAGCCCCGTGGCGTAACCTGACCTGACAGCACCACCCTCCTCCCCGTGTTTGTTGTTCCTTACGCCCTTGCTCTCCACCCTAAATAAACCCTATGCACAGAACCCTAGCTACGCAACCCTATCGTCCCGCCCTCTACAACACTCTCCCGGGCGTTAAAAAGACTCAATAAAGACCAGCTGGTAAAGTAAAGGTAAAGTTGGAGGCATACGCTAGGCTGCGCGTGGCCATCGGTGCTCATCTCCGTGTCATTAGCCCTTAAGGCCCCCATCCACGGTACGATTGGTCGTACGATCTGATCCGACAGACCTGATCCGATGGATTTCCTACCACCCACTAACGAACGATCCGACCGCACCTCAAGACCAGTTCAGTTGGTGATAGAAACGGTGGAGAGCGGTTCTCATGATGGGTCTATGCAACGAGGATCAAATTACTTTTGATGGACTCTGATACCACAACTGAGGAGCGTAAACATCCGCGTTCACATTAAATTTCACAGAGGCAGTTGTTTTCTTAATATATTTCCGGCACACACTTCTCATATAGTTTTTTTTTTTTTTTTTACTGTTTCAACATTAGCCTGACTCGCTCACTGTCGCTCCTTGAGTTTCTCTACTAATAGGTGTCTTGCACTGACGTCACGACCTAGCGTCTTCAAGCCAAATGCCGCCGTCTTCAAGCCAAATGCCGCCCGTCGGAGCGAGCTGGATGACCAACAAAATCCACTTGCCGCCCGTGTTTGCCAGCTTATGATAATTTTCCCCTACCAAAGATATGTTTATCAGTATAAAAGATATACTGTTGTCTTCGGAAATGTTTGTGCTATAATATTATCAAATAAAAAACCGTAAAACACACTAAACAAAGGCCATTATGAGACTCAAGAAATATGCATGAACTTAATATTCACCAACTCCAGCTCCCATTTAATATTTTGCTCGAACACTTTTTACATGGACAATGTTAATATAAGCGGAATTTCATTAGCTTTCCATTGATATATTTCGTTATCTGATAAATAAATTAGAACCATGCATAAATTAGCGTTAACTAAATAAATAACATCATGATATGGGGTAATTTTTCCCGATTGATGAGGTTATTTATTTAGTTAAAGCTAATTTATACATGGTTCTAATTCATTTATCAGATAACGAAATATATCAATGGAAAGCTAATGAAATTCCGCTTCTATTGACATTGTCCATGTAAAACGTTTTCGAGCAAAATATTAAATGGGAGCTGGAGTTGGTGAATATTAAGTTCATGCATATTTCTTGAGAGTCTCATAATGGCCTTTCTTTAGTGTGTTTTACGGTTTTTTATTTGATAATATTATAGAACAAGCATTTCCGAAGATGACAGTATATCTTTTATACTGATAAACATATATTTGGTAGGAGAAAATTACCATAAGCTGGCAAACACGGGCGGCAAGTGGAGTTTGTTGATCCTCCAGCTCGCATTTCCCGCGCCTGTCGCAGCCACAACAAGGGCTGTGATGTCACGTACAAGATACCTATATACTCATAAGTTGCATTTTTCTTAAATTTATCCATTTACTCTTTGCTTTTTATTTCCCACAAACATTCAGTTTCTATATAATTGGATGAATTCTGTCCAAAAGTGCTTCTCATTAAAGAAACAATATTCATCTTGGTAGTCCTCTCGCGACGCTGTCAGTGGCAAAACTGACGGCTGGCCTCACGATCAGCACACTCACGGTGCGATCCGGTCTGAACCGGATGATCTGTCGGATCTAAAAACCAAACACTGCTTGGTCGCATCCGACCAGCTGTCAGTCGGTCGGACAGACCAAAATCACCCCACTCACGATCCAATCTGGTTGGATCCAACCAGATCTGTCCGATGGTCGTACGACCAGATCGCACCGTGGATGGGGGCCTTAAAGCCTGTGGTGGGTGAGGACCCGTTACCCCGAGACACAGGGCTAGTGTAACATCCGGGTTACCATAGTTACCTTCCCCGGGTACCCATTTATCAACCCCGAAAGGGAGGAAGAACAGCTGGGTTGGCTGGTCACCGACTTGCCCTGAACCGGATTCGAACCAGGGCCCGCAGATTCGTAGCCAGGCACGCTAGCCACTACTACACCACGGAGGTGACATTGCCTGACCATACCTAATTACCATGTCCCGATGTTATGTTTCTCCTTTCCTTTCCTATCCTCCTTTCCTTTCCTTTCCTCCCAAGTGTACCGTTTAGCCACGTCATGGAGATTCGCTGTGTGCAGGTTCTGTGATGTTGTGTTCGCCACCTGAGCGTTGAGCGAAGTGTCTGCCTGACTGATGCTAAAGTCACGAGTCCTGTTTTGCGCATCAATCAGTGAATCGCATCTTTCCGGGTGGTGGTGGCTCCGAGGGTTTCCATTTACGTGGGTGGGACAGTGTGCGTCGCTGTGACACCCGCGGCCAAGCTCTCGATCAGGACATCAACTCGTACACCGACCTGACATTTTGCGTCAAGTATAAGTTTCATCGGGTGTGTTAAGAAGTGTGAGCAAGACAGGAAGATGGAGGAAGGAGGAGGAGGAGGAGGAGCAGAGTGCCAGGCTGGGCTGGGGCACCACCACCAGCCTCAAGGTATTTATAGTGTGCCTCGTGGTGGTGCAGTGGTGGAGCTTCCCTACCCTGCTCGCTCACCTCCACCACCACCTCCAACACCTCCCTCCACCTCCGCCTCCACCGTCG